>CM060620.1:19529561-19959561 GCA_030578275.1 Meda fulgida | reverse complement strand
TAATATGGCATTTTCACATTGTTTATTTTAACGGTACATACATTGTCACATTTATTTAATGTGTATTTGATGAGTGTGTATATACACAGTATAATAATAATAATTCGTTACATTTAAATAGCGCTTTTCTCAGCACTGAAAGCGCTTTACATTGAAGAGGGAATCTCCTCAACCACCACCAATGTGCAGCATCCACCTGGATGATGCGACGGCAGCCATATTGCGCCAAAACGCCCACCACACACCAGCTTATTGGTGGAGAGGAGACCAATGAGTGATGAATCCCATCAGTATATGAGGATAATTAGGAGGCCATGATGGACAGAGGCCAATGGGAAAATTTGACCATGATGGTGCAGTTACACCCCTACTCTTTTTTGAAGGACATCCTGGGATTTTTAATGACCACAGTGAGTCAGGGCCTCAAGTTAACCTCTCATCTGTAGGACGGTGCTTTTTGACAGTATAGTGTCCCCATCACTACTCTGGTGCGTTAGGAGCCACAGACTATAGGGTGAGCACCCCCTGGTGGCCTCACTAACACTTACTCCAGAAGCTACCTAGTTTTCCCAGGAGTCTCCTATCCAGGTACTAACCAGGCTCAACCCTGCTTAGCTTCAGTGGGCAACCAGTCTTGGCCTACTGGGTGAAATGGCTGCTGGCTGTATGCTTTTCCTAAAAATGTACTAATTTTGCTTTTCTAGGAAGTGCTTTTCCCAGAATGTGTATATACACACCAAAAAAACACACTGGAACGTCATAGCATGCTTTCATAAACAAACACACCATAAACGTAATGACTGTAACTTTCTCAATTTTCTTGTCTCAAGTAAACGTTCTCAGTCCCTTAACTCAGTGCACTAATAAGCACATTCAGCACAGTTTTAATCAAATACAATTCATCACTGGTATGAAACTGAGAGAATATCTTTTACGTCTTTGTAAAAAACTTGAAATGATACCTTGACATTTGTAATTATTCCTCCTGTCTATTAATGTAACCAGGTATATTATAATGCAGTGGTTCTCAACCCTGGTCCTGGGGACCCACAGCTCTGCAGTTTTTATTTCTCCCTCATTTAACACACCTGATTCAGATCATCAGCTCGTTAGGAAAGAGTTCTTTGACCTGAACTGGGCGTGTCAGATAAAGGAGACATATAAAATGTGCAGAGCTGTGGGTCCCCACTACCAGGGTTGAGAAGCACTGTTATAATGTATCTTGTAATTTTCTATGGGTGCAATAGTTGCCTGTGGAGCACAAGCTATTTAGAAAAATGTTTTTGCTTTTTTAGGCTGTATCAGTGGGTCCTTATATTGTATGAACAGTTACACAAAAAGAAGGACATAACAGGTTTGGAATGAAATGAGGGTGAGAAAATGATGACAGTTTTTGGCTGCACTATCCCTTTAATGTTCATTTAGTACAATTAATTATAAAAAATAACACTGGATAGCTTGACGGAGTGCAACAGTTGGTGTTGAATGCACACTGTAACAAATTTAACGTAAAATCAACAGTAACATACTGTCAACAAATATCCAGCAAGCTTCAGTATTTTATTCCACAGTAAAATTGCTGTAAATCTGACTACAGTAGTTCACAGCATACTGTATAATAACTTACAGTATATGTCAAGTTGTGTGTGTTTAACTGACCACAGCTCTGCCCAAACTTGAAAACTGCTTTATCTCTGATGAATGCAAAGGACAACTCAAATCTGTTCACTTTATTTTTTATTTCTTCAAGATGGTTTGATAGATTAGGGATGAGACAGAATAGGTTGACAACCTTTAAAATACACAAACCAAAAGCATGAATTAGTTACAAATAAATCACAAATCAATCTCAATACAACTTTCTCAAAGTAATAATAAATAAATGCTACTGAATCCTCTTACCAAACAAAGTCATTCAGATCAACCTAGGATCTCTAATAATAAAAATACCAATTCCGTAATTAAACTTATACAAATGCTTACAGCAGATTTACAATAATAAAGTCTTCCTTATTTAATTTAAATTGTATGTTACAACCAAGCAAAAGCAAACATATGAACATACAGAAGCCTGAACTCAACACATTCAAACACATTTTAATCTTCTACTGTCCTACCAGTTGCGTCTTTGAGATGATCAGGAGCTGTGGTCATAGTAGCTTTGCCCAGGAACAAGTGAGAGAGAGTGAGCCAACTGAGCTCTCCACAAACATTTCAAAGCCATGCACTTCCTGTGGGCAGGCAAATATGGTCCCAAGAGCACTTCCCAAAAGTTGGTTCCACCAACTTTTGTTGCATGGTTGCCCCCTGCAGTTTGGGAGTGTTCTGGGAGTGACCTGAATATAGACTTAGAGTGCTCAGTACAACTTATAGTCACGAATTGACACAACAGTATATTTATACTGTAAAATTACAGTTCTTGTTTTTGCACTGTATTTTAAAATACTGTAAAGTTACTATGCAGTATAATTGATTACGGTAGTTTTTATATTCACATATATACACACAACATATAACTAACTACAATCTGTTACACGCTTAAAAAAAGAAATATAAAGGCTTGTATGCAAATTGCACAGTTATATTACTGATTATTAGATCCACGTCAATTGTGACAACACTCAGAAGTCAGTTTAAAAACTTTTATTAAAATTGAACTCATTAAACTGTAAAAACACTCTCCAGACTTGGCAGGGCCAATGCAGATCCCAGATTGCTGCTGCCGATAGAGAATAAAACACAAAAATGGAGTTGCACTACAGCTTGACAGACATCAATATTGTAATGATGCAGCAAGGACGAAGCAGAGAGAGAATCCAAATGCAGCTAATTTAATAAAATAACAGGTGAAACAAAGGAACACGGAACTCAGAACAGGAACACTGACGCAACAACATCAACGACCGACAAACACCAACTGAAGAACATGGGTATAAATACACAGGCAAACAAGCTAAACAAGATAACAAGGGGGCGTGGCTAATCAGAAACACATGGGGAGACTAATCAACAAAACAGGGAACAGCTGAAACATGAGAGGACAGGGGAACACATGACAGACAAGAACAAGATACACAAACACAAAACCCACACCGTGACAAATATGATAAACAGCTTTCATTTAATTTACAGTATATGGAACCACAATACATTCAACCAGTAGATGTGCCAATACTTAATACTTTTAAATGAAAATGAAACTATGTGAGGGTGAGTAAATTTTTTGGTGTACTATCCCTTTAAACTTAATTATAAGATCCTGATCTCTTTGGTCCATGTTACAAAGCTAAAACCGCTCTCATTTTATGAATTTTAATGCGTTCTTCAATAGCTGTAAATTGTATATGAACAATAGTACTTACCTCTGTATTAACCAAAAGAGCGATACTCATCAGCACTCTGTTATGTCGAACAACTGTACATACACGCTGAAAGACATAGATATAACAAACGATATTAAATTAAAATATGCATAGCTTACTATATAGTGCATAATGAAACAAACTGAGTGGAATTTGTTTTACTTGATAAACTGTTATGAATCCTAAAAAAAAAAAAATAATAATAATAGCGTGAACATCATTTTATTGTTCTTTTACAAGATTATTTATTTATTTATTTATTATTCAGGCATTTAACACTTAATTGAACATTAAAGATGACAACGTGTAGGCTATGCTATCAGGCCAATATCTGTAACGTTATGCTAACTAATACAGATATTAATGGTAATTTTAAAGTGGTTCAAAAAGGATTTTATCATAACATGATACTGTAGAAATTGTAATCAGACACTAAACGGAGTAGGCCTACCTATTAAAACTAATTTGAGATCACTTGAGGTCCTAAGGACCCGATTTCGAGGGAGAATCTGATTTGTCACAAATAATATGAGAAGCACCCAAAGTGACAAAACAGGGATTATAATGGCCAATTTCGTGAATATCAAACGAATATCAAATATACAACTAATTAACCGCTGTCCGTTGGGAGTGGCTGTATCCAGACATTAATAAACTGATATAGTGTATTTGAAGAAGTGATTGAAAACGAGTGAGCAAAATCAAACCCTGTGAATGTCTGGTCTGAAGGACTGGCTGCCGTGACGCGCAAATTCATTCGGAGAGACTTTCACTGCCTGTCTATTCACTTTAAATGTACATCGGTTGTAGGCCTACTCACGTTACAAATGTATAATATGACTGAAAACGCTGTGGTTTTCCTTCAAGACGAGCATTTGGCTTTCTTTCCCCTGTGGAGAACAAAAGAAAATATTTTGAGAAATGTCGTTTTTTGACCATTCAAAGGAAGTAAAATCCATTTGGTTACCAACATTTTTGAAATATCCTCTTTTTTGTATAGCAGTAGAAAGAAAGTCATACTGGTTTAGAGGAACAGGCTTGTTTAAGACATATAAAGAAAAAGTCTTGAGTTGGAGGGAAAAATGATTTCCAATAGAGAATCTTTTTTTTTTTAGAGTAATTTGACTTAAACTCTTCTTGAAAAACTGACCCTGACAGTCAGATTTACATCTGTTTAGCCAGAAAATGGCTCAGACCTGTTCTGAAGAAAATGCTAGTCTGTGAGGAGCCGCTCAGATCTATAAATACTGGCCTATTATGTGGTCGTGACTGCTGAGAGAGGGAGGGATGCTATGATTAGGCTTATTAAGGTTGTGTTTCAGTCCGTGGCTCAATCATCTCCGCTGTATGACTAATGGAAGTGTGAGGAAACTTTCTTCATGAAGCTGACCATACACTAATAAGGGGGCGAAACACTTTTTCTTGGAGGCACTTACTAACTTTGCAAAGAATAAAATGAGACTGAATCATTTTAAGTGCTTAAAGTTATACAGGAAGTCATTGTGTTTTCATTGTGGGCTGTTTAAATATCTGTGCTAGTAACGAGGTTGAAGCCCTGCAAGGGATTGGGGAATTGTCCCTAGAAAAATAGTTTTGTAAGCCACTTTGAAAACTGTCTTACTTGCATGATGGTATCACTTTTAATTTATCCTAAAAAGCACATTGTTTTTTTTTCCCTGTTGAAAGCAGTAAACATGGCTTACTTGTGTACTAGCCATGTGCTTTCGTTTCCAGCCAAAAACGCAACAAAGCAGATGGCGTTTGCCATGTTTGTGCTCACACTCAGTCTTGCATTCTCCTTTGTGGGCAGCACAAGTAAAAAGCCCAGATAGAAACAAACAGCATGTGTCTCAGGCAGTGGCGTAGGTTTGGTTTTAAGGCATTAAATCAATCAAACTAGATGTATTTGCCTGTTATATCATCAATTGTTAAAATGAGTCCAAGTTTTATTTGTCAAGTTTGACATCAGTTGTTTACAATGATTACAACATTTTTTTTTATAACGAATGCACTTAAAAAAATCCACTTTATACTGATTATTGTTGGCTCTGTGACAAATTGCTTATTTTACTTTATTATAAGTTGATTTGGATAACTACATCTGCTAAATGCAGATGTCTAAGCTTCTTTTGTAAAGTAAATAATAAATAAACTAAATAAAAAGTTAGTAGTTTACAGTATATGGAAGGGTTTTGTCTTCTACCTTTTGCACACAGACTAAAAATAGATACAAACGATACAATAGATTTGATTGTATTCCAAGTTGTAATACAGTTCTTGTTTATTTCGGTGAGAAATAAAATATGAATTTAAAAGTACATTTTAAATATGGTATGATTCAAAATTATATTAAAAAGCATCTTAAGGCTATATTATTAGACCCAGGTAAATATTTATTTTAAAATGTTTTAATAGAAGTCTCTTCCTGCTGTGCTCACCAAGACTACATTCATTTGGTCAGAAATGCAATAAAAATACTAATATTGTGAACATTTTTAATTTAAATATCTTTTTCTATTTGAATATATTTTTATGTAATTTGTGTATTTCTGTGATGGCAAAGCTGAATTTTCAGCATCGTTACTCCAGTCTTCAGTGTCAAATCATCATTCGGAAATCATTCTAAAATGCTGATTTGGTGCTCACAAACTTTCTTATTATTATCAGTGTTTAAAACAGTTTTTGCTGCTTAATATTTTTGTGAAAACTGTGAAATGTAGAAAGTAGACAACTTATTCAAAGCTCATTTGAAGAAGAAATCGTTTGCAGCGTTCCAAATTATTTAACTGCCACTTTAATCAAACCAGTACAAACACGCTGAATAAAATTATTATTATTTTTATTTTTATTAATTACACTCCCCAAACTTTTAAATGGATTTTATTACAAAATTGAAACAATAAATGTTGTTTTGGCACTCTTTCATATGGCGTGACAGATCACTGTAGTGCCTCAGTTAAAGCTGCAGTAGGGCTCAAGTTCATGTGAACCGATCATCTCCTCTCCTCTTTACTAGTTACAGCACGAAATAAACATGGGTGAACATCAGAAGGTATCTTGAAAGATACATTAACTTGCCAAAATGAATCCTGTCTTATGTAATTGCTCAATCCGTGTTTGGGAAAGATGTCAATAAAACAGCTTGTAGGCTATACAAAGTTACATTTACCTCAAGAAAGCTATTCAATGTCGGTAAACTCATTAGTTAGCTAGAAAAATTAACTCAAGAAGAGCGTTTGCTAAATATATGTACTGTATATTCATTATATTTTAACTTAACCTGTTAGTGATGCCTTCATTATTTAATGTATGTCTGAATAAATCTGTCAGGAAAACAAGTTATTACAGTTTATTGATGTTTAAATTTTTATATTTCACCAACAAACTGGAGTAGAAATAATTATATTATTAACACTAGAACCGCCAGGGGTTGTTGTATACCTAAAACCGCAAGCGGGTAAAATTTACCCATGCACACGACTACTGTTTTGAAAATAATGGCTAAAAAACATTATGTCTCTGTATTATGCCACTGCCTTCACAAAGTAATGTCATGAAATCGCTGTCAGATGACCTGTCAGATGCTGAGCCTACCCAGGACGCATCACTCTGCCCTGATATCTCCCTACCATCAGACTCACCATCACTCATGGCATTTAGTGCCTCTAATGCCTGTTTGGCATCCATAAATCGACTTCATTGTGACTAAAACTGATTACCTCTATCTTAGTGGGTAAAAATGGGTAAATTTTACCCTGTGGCAGTTCTTGTGTTAAAGTCCCCCTGTGGTGAAAATCAAACTTTTAATGTTGTTTATATGTCTATGTGGTGTTTTTAATATGCTTTAAGACAAACCATGTGCAAATGCATAAGTCAAAACTATTGCTGAGTATTTTCTCCTTAAACTGCAGTGAACCAAAGACAGTCTCAAAATCGCGGTTTGAAATCGCTGGTGTTTCTGACGCCACAAACTACCTTGTAACCAATCACGTCAACTTGTAATCGTCTACGAGTGGCTCTCTGAGCTGGTGTGAGTGAGTAATTTCCATATTCATAGAACCGCGTATACTAAATGAGGCAAGTGTGCAGAGTTACATTCAAGCTATTTCGAGGCAAGCTATTCAACGAAGGAACATTTAAATATGTAATTTTGGTGATCAAAGATGAGTTTTAAGGGATAAAATTATTGACTCAGGGGGACTTTAAAAAGTTGTTATAAAACGGCATTATGTGAAATTTAAATGTTTGTACAACTCAGTTTCAGCTATTTGAGTGTTGACTTAAATAAGTCTGAATAATTAATTGATTATTAATTTATTATTTATTTTTGTTTGTCAGCGAAGTGCATCCTGAATTTTTGTTTTCAGCCGAGGATTTCCATTTGGGTGCATTTTATTATTTTCTAGATTTTTTAAATTGATAACACAGCAGGTTATTTGCCACTAGTCCAGATATGAATCGGTAGGAACACATTTCTTGTTTGATGTTGATGAACTTGAGCCTTGATGTAACTAAGAGACAGAAAAGATTGTGAAGATCTATGCAGAGTCTGTGCTGATTCTAATGCAACTGAAAATGATCTTTGTGTTCATGCTGATATTTACAGCTGGAGATCAGAGCTGCACTGTGATCCTCTCAGGATATTGTTTTCAGAAGTGGAGGTTGCACAGAAGACAGATGATACTTGTATTGCTACTTTCATTAGTATAACCTAGAGAGAGAGAGTGCAGGCGCAGTCATTTGAATGCTCACTCACTGCCCACAAAGACACACACACGCACAAATGCACACACACATACAAGCACCGCTTCAGGCTTCATGCTGGCAGATATTTGATGCTTCACTCAATCTGCCAGACGCTCTCTTGTTCCTCACCTTAACTCATTTAAGCCAGGGGGCAGCTAAAGTTGTCAAAGGCTGTCTTTTCCAATCTGTAACTAAATGTTTTTAATAAAATACAAGTAAACAAGCTTAAGAGGAGCTTTTGACCCCGATTGTGTCATATCTAATTCATGATGGATGTTAATTCAGAATTGCATCTGGCAAATTTAGAGAGCAGTGGGGAAACCCAATATCTTCATTATTATCTTAACATTCGTTTCAGAGGTGTATGCTCACCGTACAGCAAAAATGATGCATTAAAATCATCTTTATGTGAAAAATAAATTAAAATTGACAAAATAACTGCACAGTATGTTCATTTGAAAGATGAGTGCAATAATGTGTGCAAAAATAACACATACACAACAGTTCTGTTCAAAACCTAGTGAGCTTTCTCAAGCTACTGTGTGTGTGTGTGTGTGTGTGTGTGTGTGTGTGTGTGTGTGTGTGTGTGTGTGTGTGTTTTCACTACTCACTGCTCCTAATGTGTGTGCACTAACTTCAATGGTTAAATGCAGATGACGAATATATGCAGGTTATAAAGCATTTTAGGTTTCTTCTCATCATTTAAGCACGTTATCAGTTTTTATTACATGGCTTGGTTGAATTCTAATGTAGAATATGGTCTGTTATTTCTTGATAACAGACCACTGCTAAGTATAACACACCGTTGCCATGAAAAACAGAGCGTTGCCATGGACGGAGGATTCTAACCGTAGAGACGGAACGGACTAATTTCTTTAGCGGTAGCAATACAATTGTTTTTAAATCAATAAACTCTTTTTTAAATTAATATTTTGTGTCAAATTATTGATTTATTTGGTAGGTAGCCATGTAATAAGCGGGATAATGTAGAGCGAGGCAGTTGTTATAGCGAATACAACCCCTTCAGGCTAATTCAAGACCCTGACGGGAAATTAGTGCAAACTTTGTCCCACAACCAAAAAACACATTTAAAAGCATTTAAGTATCCAAATCTCAGATGTTTACTAAGATCCTTGCTATTGAATCCAACAATAATATTTAAAATATCAGTATGCTTAATATATATAAAATCATAATTGTAGTGAATTCAGTGTAGTTGGAGGAAGAAGAAGACGAGGTCGGCGAAGTTTGGGACTCGCACTTTATTAAATCCTTCAACAAAGAGGAAATTCAAAGGGTGCGCTCGTGCGCGGCCGCCGTGACACGTTCACGGCAAACAGAAAACAAACAGTCAAAGAACAAACACTCAGTCCACGATTACTCTTCAACACGTCCACAATTGTAGCGCGAGTCCCAGGTCTCTCTCTCCTTCACTCTCACCACCGGCAGCTTATATGCAGTCTCCACGCCAATTACTGCAATCAGACACAGGTGTTCGTTATCTGCACTTGACCCACTTACTCACCGCGCGGCTCGCTGACTTCTCTCCCGCTACAGACTTCGCGGAACCACGCCCCCCTCGCCACATACCCCCACCGCCCGTCTCAGGCCGGGGAGCCGTCCGGCCTGCAGCCTCCCCCCCCCCCCTCCTGGAGAGGAAGTCAGCCACAACCATCTGTGCACCCGGCCTGTGGATCACCTGGAACTTAAAAGGCTGTAAAGCAAGATACCAACGAGTGATCCGCGCGTTGGTATCCTTCATGCGGTGGAGCCACTGCAGGGGAGCGTGGTCCGAACAGAGGGTGAACTCCCGCCCCAGGAGGTAGTAGCGGAGGGTGAGAACGGCCCACCTGATGGCCAGGCACTCTTTTTCAATGGTGCTGTACATCGTCTCTCTCTTAGAGAGCTTGCGACTGATGTACAGCACCGGCCGCTCTACACCCTCCACCTCCTGGGACAGGACCGCGCCCAGCCCCCTGTCCGATGCGTCAGTCTGCAGGATAAAAGGAAGAGAGAAGTCAGGAGCATGCAAAAGCGGGCCGCCACACAGAGCAGCCTTTATCTGGGTAAAGGCCTGCTGGCAGTGCTCCGTCCACTGGACCGTATCTGGCGCTTCCTTTTTAGTTAGATCAGTCAGCGGGCAAGCGAGGTCCGAATAATTAGGCACAAACCTCCTGTAATATCCCGCTAGCCCCAGGAACTGTCTAACCTCCTTCTTGGTCTTAGGTCTCGGGCAGGTCGCAACTGCTGCCGTCTTATCAATTTGGGGACGCACCTGTCCGTGACCCAAGTGGAAACCCAGATACCTTACTTCCACGCGCCCAATTGCACACTTCTTCGGGTTGGCCGTGAGGCCCGCCCTTCTCAGCGTCTTCAGGACAGCCCGCAAATGCTGCATATGACGCTGCCAATCGGTACTATAGATGATAATATCATCCAAGTAGGCAGCGGCATATGCAGCATGCGGCCGGAGAATCTTGTCCATCAGACGCTGGAAGGTCGCTGGAGCCCCGAACAACCCGAAAGGAAGGGTAACAAATTGGTGTAATCCAAACGGCGTCGTGAAAGCTGTTTTTTCTTTGGACATTGGAGACAAGGGGATCTGCCAATAACCCTTTGTTAAGTCCAATGTCGAATAAAAACGAGCCGTGCCCAGCCGATCAAGCAATTCGTCAACCCTGGGCATTGGATAGGCATCAAATTTGGACACCACGTTCACCTTTCTATAGTCGACACAGAAGCGGATCGAGCCGTCCGTTTTAGGCACTAAGACTATCGGGCTCGCCCAGTCACTGCTCGACTCTTCTATTACCCCCAACTCCAACATAGATTCTAATTCCGTCTGAACTACCTTTTTCTTGTGTTCAGGCAAACGATACGGGCGGCAACGTACCACTACCCCAGGTTCCGTCTCAACGTGGTGCTGAATGAGGTTCGTCCGACCAGGCAGAGGAGAAAACACATCCACAAACTCGGCTTGAATATTTTTCACGTCAGTGAGCTGGGAGGGCGAGAGGTGATCTCCACCAAGAGCCAGCGCGAGAGATTGCGATTTTGTGCTCGCCTCAGGCCCGAGATCCTCCTCTCCACTCACCACCGTCGCCAGCATCACTGACTCTGCCTCAACCCACTTTTTGAGGAGGTTGAGGTGATAGATTTGAAGTGCTCCACCTCTGTCTGTACGGGCTACCTCATAGTTAAGATCATTAACTCGCCGTGTGACCTCAAAGGGCCCTTGCCACTTTGCGAGTAATTTAGAGCTGGACGTAGGGAGTAATACAAGTACCTTATCTCCCGGTGCAAATTGGCGGAGTCTAGTTCCCCTGTTGTAAAGCTGACTCTGTCTGCCCTGGGCCTGTAACAAATTCTCCATTGATAGCCGCCCCAAAGTGTGGAGTTTTGTTCGCAGGTCCAGGACATACTGAATTTCGTTCTTAGCAGCGGTCGGTCCGTCCTCCCAAGTCTCTCTAAGAACGTCAAGCACCCCGCGGGGTTGCCGTCCGTAGAGGAGCTCGAAGGGGGAAAACCCCGTGGAGGCTTGTGGGACCTCGCGTACAGCGAACAAGAGGGGTTTTAGCCATTTATCCCAATTTTTGGCGTCCTCGTGAACGAACTTACGAATCATGGCCTTCAAAGTGCGATTAAATCTTTCCACTAAGCCGTCTGTCTGTGGGTGGTAGACGCTAGTGCGAATCGATTTAATGCCCAACAATTCGTAGAGTTCGCGAATCGTTCGTGACATGAACGCCGTGCCCTGATCAGTGAGAATCTCCTTGGGGATTCCCACTCGGGAGATTAGCGAGAAGAGTGCGCTCGCAACACTTTTAGCCGAAATGTTGCGAAGCGGAACTGCTTCTGGGTATCGCGTTGCGTAGTCTACCATAACCAACGCAAAGCGATGCCCTCGTGCCGACCGCTCTAATGGCCCGATGAGGTCCATACCAATTCTCTCGAAGGGGACCTGCATTAACGGAAGGGGGCACAAAGGTGCTTTTGGATTGGCCGGTGGATTCACTAACTGACATTCACGACAAGACGCGCACCACCTGCGCACGTTCTCGTGAATGCCCGGCCAGAAGAACCGGGCCATGAGACGGTTTAGTGTCGCCGCCTGCCCTAAATGCCCGGCCATTGGGTTAGAGTGAGCCGCCTGAAAAAGCATTTCCCGGCGGCTTTTAGGAACCAACAATTGTGTTGTATCTTCTTTTGTCTGGGCGTCTTGGGTCACCCGATACAACCTATCTTTTAAAAGAGCAAAATAGGGATAAGAGAGCGGTTGGTCTGGGTGGAGGAGCTGACCGTCGATGGAGCGGACCTGATTGAAGGCGTTCTTTAGAGTCTCATCCTGGGACTGCTCCAGGGGAAAATCATCGCGCTCGGAGAGAACCGTTCTCTCCAGAGCCCTCTGTTCCCCTGCAGCAGGACCCGTTGGTCCCGGCTCAGCATCCCCCAGCTGAACAACCGCTGTCTTTCCCCTGCTTTGTTTTTTCCAAGAGGCACCCGCTGATAATACCCCCAATAATTCGTTAAAGGCCGGCCAATTCGTTCCCAGAATGAGCGGATGCCGGAGGTGCGGGTTAACGGCCACCTCCACACTATGCTTTTGCCCCCTGAATTGAACTACGACCGACATTAACGGGTATCTCACCACCACCCCGTGCACACACCGCACCTTAACCATGCGGCTGCTATCCAATGCCCCCGGTTGTATCAGACTTTGATGTATAGAGGTTTGGTTACAGCCTGAATCCACCAAAGCCTGATAAGTACCCCCCTTGATACTCACTGGTATCTGGTACAGGCCAGTTTGATCGGGGGCAGCCTGCGGCGCGTCGGGGACTCGGATCAGCGTCCCCACCTCCATAACCGGACACCGATCTACAAAGTGACCCGGGTCCCCGCAGCGCCAACAGGCCGGCCCAGGCCTCCCCGCCGCTCCAGTGGCGGGAAGCGGGTCAAGGAATTGGCGTGGAGAGTGCAGGGCTGCCGGACTCGGGACGGGGTAGTCGGTTGAAGCGGGCCCCCTGGGTGGGGCCCGGGACGCAGGGACGGGCTCCGCCGGTGTCCCTGTCCTCCACCTTGGCGCCGGCCGGGGCACCAGCCCCCCGCGAGACCTGGGAAGGGGCACAGGTTTGGGGAGAGAAGGGGTAGAGAGAGAGTGAGAGAGAGATGGAGAGAGAGAAGCCGATGGAAGGGGCTCGCCGCCCCCTGAGCACGCCACCATGTGGTCTTCCGCCAGGTGGATGGCCTGGTCCAGCGACGTCGGGCGGTGGCACTGGACCCACTGAGCAGTTTTCCTCGGTAGCGTGGTGACGAACTGCTCCAGTACCACCTTGTTGATGACATCCTCGACGTCGCCTCCGTCGGCCATCAGCCATCTGCGGCAGGAGTCCCGGAGCTGTTGCGCCAGCACGAAGGGCCGGCCAGACTCCCCCAGGCTCAGGGACCGGAACCGCTGGCGATGTTGTTCGGGGGTCCGGCCGACCCGCTGCAGAATGGCGCGCCTCAGGTCTTCGTAGACCAGGAGGTTCTGGACTGGCAGCTGGTTGGCGGCGATCTGGGACTCACCCGACAACAGTGGGATGAGTCGCATGGGCCAGTCCGCTTGGGGCCATCCCCGGGCCTCGGCCGACCTCTCAAAGAGGTCCAGGAACGCCTCCGGATCGTCCTGGGGACCCATTTTGTTGAGAGGCAGGGGCGGGGCCGAGGCCGTAGCTGTAGCGGGGACGGCCCGAACCTCCCGGTCGAGCCAGCTCCGGAACAGCTCGCGGTCTTCTTGCTGGCCTTGGAGGAGCATCTGGAACCGCTGATCCTGCTCCTCCTTTACGGCCAGCAGGGCGTGGTGTTGCTCCCGGTGAAGACCCGCGAGCGTCTGGATGAGCTCCGCAAATGGCGTTCCCGGCGGGGTCTGCATGGCGGCGGCAGTCTTCTTCTTCCCGGGTTTCGGCACCAGTGTAGTGAATTCAGTGTAGTTGGAGGAAGAAGAAGACGAGGTCGGCGAAGTTTGGGACTCGCACTTTATTAAATCCTTCAACAAAGAGGAAATTCAAAGGGTGCGCTCGTGCGCGGCCGCCGTGACACGTTCACGGCAAACAGAAAACAAACAGTCAAAGAACAAACACTCAGTCCACGATTACTCTTCAACACGTCCACAATTGTAGCGCGAGTCCCAGGTCTCTCTCTCCTTCACTCTCACCACCGGCAGCTTATATGCAGTCTCCACGCCAATTACTGCAATCAGACACAGGTGTTCGTTATCTGCACTTGACCCACTTACTCACCGCGCGGCTCGCTGACTTCTCTCCCGCTACAGACTTCGCGGAACCACGCCCCCCTCGCCACAATAATTTATTGGATACTTTCAATTTGGGAGGTGGCTGTCCGTAACCCTAACCCCTAAATTTCAAATTGTGAAAATATTTAAATAATTTTTGCGTTTTTTTCCATTGTGGTTTTAAAACATGTCTTTTTTAAAAAGTGAAGTTTGAAAAAAAAAACATTTATTTTATATTTTCTTTGTAAATCATGAAACTTTATGTAAAAATAATCTAATTTAGTTTGTGTGTGTGTCCAACTGTTCAGAACTGTGTTAGGTAACCATGAACTGATTATCATCTTTGAGCTAGGCTCAAAAGTATCTAGAATTGTCACTATCGACAGAAACACGATCAAATGTTTTGATCATGTCACGATCAAAACATGTCATCATTGTATTGGTAGTGACAAAAGGGAACACATTCTTTAATTAGAAGAAATAAACAAAATTTTAGTACAGTTATGCAAATCATTAATATTTTAGTATGTTTTAGAAGTGTTTTCGTATGTGAGATAAAATAATTTAATGTGATATGATTGCTACCAAAACATTACCGTCACTACCGAAAATGTGCTGTCACAACCAAAACATGTTTTGTCAAAAATAAAGTATATTGAATTATCATCTAAGATGTTATCATAGTGTTTGGTTAGTCCTTAACTTTGAAACCAGTGATAAACTTTATGCCTTTTACAAAGAAAGATTGGATTCGAAATACAACAAATCTCATAAATTACACTTGAAATGGTGTTAAAATTGTAATTGTTATGTGGAAACTTAATAAAATTGCAAAAAATATATTTACAAAGTAGATGTGAACAAAACCTTAATAGTTCAATATAAGCCTTCTTAATAATTTTTTATTATTATTGTTTCGGTAGTGACAAATTAGGGGAGAGAAAAAATATTCCAAAACTTTCTGAAAATACAATATGAGAATTTACTGTACAATTAATAGAAATGTGTACCTTGGATATTATACAACTTGCATACATACAAAATGTGGAAAAATACATTTTTTTTTCCAAAACGTTTCCAAGACATTTGAACCTATTCTGTAGAATGGCCCATATACCAAATATAATGATGAAAATAAGGCTTTATGAAGCATTTATGTTAAATATAGTTTGAAAAAAAAAAAATCTACAGATAGGTTTAAAAATTTGAGTCTGGAAAAATAGGGAATTTTGGAATGGAATATGTGTAAGAACCCTAAATGTGTTCTTTTTGATTTAGTTGAGTTAATTTATGTTGATTTTTAGTTTTGGTAACAGAGAAACCTATACACTCACTGCACTGCTTAACATTCTAAACTGTGTTAAAGTCGGCTTGAAACGGAAGTTGCAATAGTCTTTTCTTCTCTTTTGTAACATATCTAAGTAAATCATCTTGTCAAACAAGAAAAATATAAGGCTTCTTTTTGTCCATTGGTAATTGACTGGATCTGTGGATTGTTGTGATTTGTTATTGAGTAACAGGTTGTCCTGGCCTCACATCAGAGAAGAGAAGAGATGTCATGAGGGCAAATTAATTAAAAAATGATGTGCATAGACAATGTATAATAAATACTGCAATATTGCATAAAAAAATAGAATTGGCAATGTTGATTTCATTGTGACTTTAACAAAATGATAAAAGAGCAGCCATTTTTTAGCATTATATCTGACATATCCATTAAGATCAGCAGGTAAAGGATTGGTGGCTCTGAGAACATGGTGTGCATGATCTGTCAGTTCTCTGTGCCTTATCCACGGTGAGTGAAACATCTGTTCTCTCCGAGCACTCTGATATCATCATGTACCTGCAGGAGGTTGACCACAGGAAGTGCTAATGCATTCAGTCTTTGTAGGAAACTAAAAACTGGTACTAGTCTCAGTGTCACAACATGTTGCCAAAGAGTACTCTCAAAGACGAATACAAGAGAACAGTCCTTTTTAATCCAAAAACTTAGGCAGAACCAGGCTTTCAACACATCACCAACATGACATTCAGACAGGACAAAGAACTCAGGAAACATGGGACTATAAATACTAAACCAAACGAGGACTTATGAACTAATTAACAAGGGACAGGTGAATGAGATGAATCAAAGAAACACAAGGGAAAACTGGGTCAACTGAAAATGAGCAAACAGAAGGTGAACACAAAGACAAAACAACAATCAGGTTGTTATTAAGTTTTGTTGTTGTTATTATTATTAAGAGCTAAAAATGTTTAACATTGTTCTCAATAAGATTATGATGAGCTCTGATGCTAAACTAGAGACAGTTAATATATCTTAAGGAGAAAAGGTATTTCCTGCTGTGAATTTTGGTATTGCTTTGGTGAATTACTGCAATAGTCATTTCTGGTTATAAATGACATCAAAAGTGGGAAAATGTAGTTCAAAAACATACTTTTACACATTTTTTTTTTCCCACCAAAGCAACTTTCAGATGACACATGTACTTTTTTTAGCTGAATGAAAAGCATAGCATTGAGGAATATCAAAAAGCAGCAAAGGATACAAGCATTTAAAAATCTATCAAACGAAGGTATCTTAAGAAGAAAGGAAGTGAAGCATTCATTTTAAAAGAGGAACAGAGAACCGCAATCAAGTCATATGGGTGGCTCAACATACGTAATTTACTCCGTTGCTCTGATTGGTTGTAGGTCTTTCCAATTGAGTACAGAGGCATTTTCTTTCCTGGTTCGGTTGAAACGCCCCATAATCACAGCCTAATGGGGCAGTATCAGACTAACATTCTGACTAGAATCTGAGTATGACAACGTCAGGCTACAGATTTGCACAAATGCACTGATTTTGTAGATGAATTGTGCACTCCTACCTGCTGTGAAATTCCAGACAAGCACTGTCTTGTGTTGGTGTGGGTGTGCATATGAATGTCTAAGACATTTCTGCTCATATAGAAGTAGGATGTTAATTGTGTGTGCTGCAGTACACTGTTCACATAATGTATAGACCATGTTAAAGGAATATTCTGGGTTAAATAGAGCTTAGGCTCAATTGACATCATCTGTGGTATGTTGTCGATTACCACAGGAAAAATATCTCAGTTCGTCCATCGGTTTCGTCGTGTATGGTAATGCACTTACATTGGGAGTCTATGGGGTGAATGTATAGCACAGTAAACATTCTAATCTTTTTCCTGATATTAAGAAATCCTTGAATTTAAACAACCACATTCGTATGTGGTTGGGTTTAGGGCTGGACCTAGCACTCATGTTTTGTAACTTTCAATATGATTATAAATGCTTTTGCAATTATAGTGATATGAAAATTTCATACTGTCAAATGCCTATATGTGTGTGTCGATTGTTGTTTAGTTGTAAATTAAATGTTCATCACTTAGTATACATATGAATATTTTGTTCTTTTTGTATTTCTTATCTAACAGTGAATATTCCTATGGTACCATTTTTATTTTATTACACGTTTGGACAAACCTCAATATAAAATATATTTTTATACATCTTTGTACCTTGTGTCTCTGAAAAATGTCATATGAAACTGAAGGAACTGATAAGATGTCACGCTGCATTAATGAAAATAAGGCTCATTTCATTCCCTTTAAAATAAATGTGTATTTTATATACTGTAGCAGCAGATTAAAAAAAAAAACTGTCCTCAGAATTCTCCAAATAAAAATCATCACAATAAGAAGTATGACCTAGAATTTCATGACATCCTCTCTTTTGTCTCTTTGACCTTCTGTCTATCTCTCTCTTTTTCTGCCAATCATTGCACAGTTTCCTTGTTTCATTGGCTGTGCTCCCAGGCAATTACATTTTACATTTACATTTAGTCATTTAGCAGACGCTTTTATCCAAAACGACTTACAACTTAGGACTAAACCAAGCGAGTCATCGTGAAGAGACAAAAACAACGCAAGTGCTCAAAATACAAAGTTCAGATATTGCTCGGAGTAGCATAAGCCAGATAAGCAGGGATTTAAAGGAAAAGGAGAGGTTTTTTTTATTTATTATTATTATTTTTTTAATGTTAGATGCTCAGGGAAGAGATGAGTTTTCAGTCGTCTTTTGAATGCTGTCAGGGATACTGCATTCCGGATGAGGGTGGGCAGATCATTCCACCAGCACAACACCGTGAATGAGAATGTTCTGGAGAGTGATTTTGAGGCTTTCTGTGATGGTACCACGAGCCGTCGCTCACTGACTGATCGTAGGCTTCTGGTAGGGATGTAGACTTGTAGTAGTGAGTGGAAGTAGGAGGGAGCTGATCCTGAGATCAGTCTGTAAGCAAGTGTCAACACCTTGAACTTGATGCGAACAGCGAGTGGTATCTAGTGTAGAGAGATAAACAGAGGAGTGACGTGGGCCCTTTTGGGCTCGTTGAAGACCAGAAGAGCTGCAGCATTCTGGATAATTTGTAGAGGTTTAGTTGCACATGCTGGAAGTCCGGCCAGGAGAGCATTGCAGCAATCAAGCCTAGAAATGACCATGGCCTGGACAAGAAGTTCTGTTGCATGCTCAGTTAGGAAAGGCCTGATCTTCCTGATGTTGTGCATAGCAAACCTGCATGATCGAGCTGTCGTTGTGATGTGGTCTGTGAAGGTCAGTTGATCATCAAAGATTACTCCAAGATTTCTGACTGACCTTGATGGGGTGATTGAGGAAGAATCTAGCTGGATAGAGAAGTCGTGCTGTAGAGACGGCTTGGCAGGGAGGATGAGAAGCTCAGTCTTTGCCAGGTTGAGCTGTAGGTGATGTTCCTTCATCCATGCCGAGATGTCCGCCAGACAGCTTGAGATCCGCACAGCTACTGTGGGATCATCTGGTTGAAATGAGAGGTAGAGCTGGGTGTCATCAGCATAGCAATGGTAAGAGAAGCCATGTGCCTGTATGATGGGTCCTAGTGATGTGGTGTAAATGGAGAAGAGGAGCGGTCCAAGATCTGAACCCTTGGGAACCCCTGTGGTCAGTTGATGTGCTTTGGATACCTCTCCTCTCCATGTGACCCTGAAGGACCTACCTGTGAGATAGGACTCAAACCAGTGGAGAGGAGTACCTGTGATGCCCAGTGATGAGAGGGTGGACAGAAAGATCTGATGGTTCACAGTGTCGAAGGCAGCAGACAGATCCAGCAGGATGAGAACTGATGATTTGGAAGCAGCTTTTGCGATCCGCAGGGCTTCGGTGACCGACAGCAATGCAGTCTCGGTTGAATGCCCTTCCTTGAAGCCAGATTGGTTGACATCCAGCTGGTTGTTCAGAGACAGGAAAGATGATACTTGGTTGAAAGCAACTCGTTCAAGTGTTTTCGCAATGAATGGTAGGAGAGAGAAAGGTCTGTAATTCACTAAAAGTGATGTTTAACGTTGTTTTTTTAAGCAGTGGCGTTACCCGAGCCTGCTTGAATGCTGTAGGGAAAATGCCAGTGTGGAGGGATGAGTTGATGATGTGTGTGAGAGCTGGAAGAAGTGTGGGAGAGATTGCTTGTAGACGGTGTGAGGGGATGGGGTCCAGAGGGCAGATGGTAGGATGACTAGAGAGGAGAAGTTTAGATACTTCATCCTCGATTAGTGGAGTGAAGGAGGAGAGAAGGTTGTTGGCTGTGGGAGAGGTTAGTCTGTGTTCCTGTGTGTGTGAAGCTGAGAACTGACTGCTGATAGTTGTAGTTTTGTCAGTGAAGAAGTTAGCAAAATCATCAGCAGTTAGCGACGAGGTGGGTGGTGGTTGAGGTGGACAGAGGAGAGAGTTGAATGTCTTGAACGTGTGTTAGAGGCGCTGTTGATCTTGTTGTGGAAATATGAAGATTTTACGGCGTGAACATCAGCAGAAAAGGCAGAGATTGATACTTACTCAGGTCGGATGTGTCTTTTGATTTGCGCCATTTCCTCTCCGCTGCCCTGAGTTCGGCCCAGTGTTCACGAAGAACCTCAGATAACCAGGGGTTGGAGGGAGTAGCATGTGCTGGCCTGGAGGAGATAGGGCAGATGTTGTCTAAAGAAGAGGTTAGAGTGGAGCATAAAGTATCTGTTGCAGTATTCACATCCAGAGATGAGAAATGCGAGGGTGGGAGAAGAGAAGATGACACAGTAGAGGAAAGAAGGGACGGAGAAAGTGAGCGCAGATTTCGTCTGAAAGTAACTGGTAGGCGGGAGTTAGTGGTGCATGGGTAGTGAGTTGTAGATTGAAAGTAATGAGGAAATGGTCTGAAACATTGAGAGGTTTCACCAAAATATTGTCTGTGATGCAGTTGCGTGTGTAAACCAGGTCCAGTTGGTTCCCTGACTTGTGAGTACCTGTGGTGATAAGCCGTTGGAGATCGAAGGAGGCTAGGAGAGAGATGAAGTCTGTTGCATACGGCTTCTCTAGATGAATGTTGAAGTCGCCACAGACTACAAGTGGGATGCCATCCTCAGGGAAAGAGGAAAGCAGCACATCCAGCTCCTCTACAAAGCTTCCCAGTTGACCCAGGGGGATATATGACTACAATATGGATCTTAATGGGAGTTGTAAGTGTAATAGCATGATATTAAAATGAGTAGTTATTGCATAGAGAAGAGAGAGTTGAGTATTTCCAATTGTTAGAAATGAGAAGACCAGTACCCCCACCCCTCCCCGACTGGCGAGGAGTGTGAGAGAAAGAGAAGTTGTTGGAGAGAGCAGCAGGGGTGGCTGAGTCTTCTGGACGGATCCAGGTCTCAGTCAAGCCCAAGATATTAAGAGCAGAATGAAATGCAAAGGCTGGAATGAAGTCAGCTTTATTGACTGCTGATTGACAATTCCATAGACCCATAGAAAGAGTGAGAGGTGAGTGTGAGGATGAGAGAATAGGGCGCAGATTAGCAGTATTGCGCTGCCTTCTGTGCATGATATTACTGACAATTACTGTTTATGGCCTGTGCCTTTGGACTTTCTACATTTACATTTAATTTCAAATGTCGTGACCAGTCTCAGCTAGACCAGTGCAGCACACGTAGCAATATATATATATAATTGATAGTATAGTAAGTGTTAGTATTATTGAGTCAAATGTTGGCAAAAGAAATACATCTTTAGTAGATTCTTGAAGATGGCTAAAGACTCCGCAGCTCGGGTTGAGATAGACAGGTCACTCCACCAGCTTGGAACAGTCAAGGTAAATGTAACAAATCAATCCACTGGAGGTAAGTTGAAAAGAACCCAAGTGCAACTTTAATTCTTAAACGTAATCAAACATAAAGCATAGGAATGAAAACTCAGAACTAAAACTTCAAACCAAACATAGACTAGACTAGACTAGACTAGACTAGACTATAGGAACTAGGACATAGCACAATCACAACGTTACTGGAACAATCAATACTCGATAAAGGCACAGGGCAAACATGAGGGCTAAATACATAAAAGACTAATGACAAGACAAGGGACACCTGTGAACAATTAAACAATGACTACATGACACAAGAGACAAGGGAACACATGGCAGGATCACATGACTAGAACAGGGGATCACATGACAGACAAGAACAAGGAACAAGAAACAAAACCCACAACGTGACAGTAAAGGTCCATGGAAGGATTTTTGTGCCTCTTTGGGATGATACAAGGCACCGTTCACTTGCACGCTATACTTTGTCCCACATAAGGTGCTACAAGGACAAGTGCTTTAATGCTTCAGCGAACCATTCAGGACACCCTACAGACTGATTTATCAGCTTTTAGGATAAGTTTAGTGCAGAGGCATTCAATTAAAGCTCTAAGAGGTCTCAGGGGAACTGCAGCCTCAACATTTTCTTCCCAACAAAGTCTGGACAATCCTAGACAGTTCTGTTCCTTTTCCGCTTGCTTCCACAGTGGCTTTCCATTGTCATGGCAAGCAGTGTGCCTCTTGATTTCTGTTCAAATATGTGTGTTTATTATAACTACATTTGTTTATGTAATTGGTGATCTTTGGTTTAGTGTTAGTTGAGCGCTTACTCCCCAAGATGCATAACAGCCAGTCATTTAGCCCTCATGGTAAGTTTACTTGGTAACATTTTACAGTAAGTTCCCATTAGTTAACATTAGTTATTCAATTAACTAACAATGAGCATTAAATAAGAGTATTACAGTTACAGTATTATTCTGTTAATCTTAGTTAATAAAAACGAAATTCAGTAGCTAAATTCATTAGTACATTAAATAATATTAACAGGTACAACTCCTGATTTTAATAATGTAGTACTTGTAGTTAATATTAACAAATGAAACCTTACCTAATTTATTGTTTTAATTGTTTCAACTGATATTACATGGTCCAAACTATCCTGTTGTGGTTTGCAGAGGTTTGTCTAATGAAGACTTTCCTTATGACATACACATGGAAATGTTTCATTAGTATTTAAACAAGCCATTCATGAAAGGTAGATGGTTCAAACAACAATAGCACACAGGAATCGTTTTGCCTGTTTTTCAAGCTGGGTTTTGATGCAGATCAAACAGTGAGCTGGCGGTGAGTGATGTCTTAAGAACAGTGCCAAAGTTTCCTGTGTTCCTCATTACAGGATGTTTCCTTCTGTTCTTCCTGACTTAATGAGCTGCCAAATGGTGGATGTGGAACAGCTCTACAAATGGTCTGTCCTTCAAAAAGGTCTATGAAATTGTACATCTCTCTATTTGACTCTAAAAGCATCTGCCGCTTGTTATAACAGGGTCAAGTCAAGTCATCTTCATTTGTTTAAAGCTTTTAACCATGTAGATTGTTTCAAATCAGCTTTAAAGGGGTAAACATATAATTTAAGGTAACAGAGATTGTTTTGGCTTCATAGCGGTTCTTGAATAATGTTATTTTCCAGCTAAAGCTAGTTTTGATTGATTCACTTCCGTTGAAATTATCATTTGTTATTAAATTAGGGGCCGCTAAGACGACGCCTTTCTAAACAGACTTTAAACGCGAACCTGTGATAAATGCTGATGGCGTTTACATGTGCACAGAGGAGAGCAGCACTGACATTTGGAGACTCAGAGAGGACACTTGAGTTCCACATGATGAAAATTTGATTACTTTATGTAAGAGTACTTGAGTGGAGGTGGGCTCTCTGAGAATCTCTGTTCTTGTGATGGTCAGAGGGGATACTCAGTCAAGCGATGGAAGAAGCTCCACTCGTAATTTGAACTATACCAGACTGTGCACCACTAGCTTGCTGTAAAAATTGCTACATCACAAGCAAAAGCTATACTAATTAGTCATTTTAGTAATGACTGATGGCCATTCAAAAGACTAAAACACTATGTGTTCTGAAATTCTGAATTATACACAATTTAGAGCGGTGTTTGCACTGATGTCTCATTGATTCATTATAAATAATATTACTTTTTGGTTTACATCCATGAAGTTAAAGTCATATGAGGTACCGTAATTCCTCAAATAAAAACCAGGGCCTTACCTGATCTGCATATGGTAGTAGGCTTTTATTTGAAGCAGGCTTTTGTTAGAGGCAGGCCTTTATTTCAAATTCGTGCACCCGCCAGCCATGTTTCCATGGTGACGCATCATGCTTGGCACGTGTACCAAAGCTCTGTATGACAGATGTAGCGCTTTTTTCCAACTATGTCTGTTCACTGACACTATTTACCAAACCACCTCCATTTCATCAAAAGTGCAGTTGCTCTATTTCTCTCTCATCCCATCCTCTGCAGCCAATGAGAGTCATAGGTGTGGGGTTTTCCATGCACCAGGGCTGACCCATTTTCATGTTGTGGGAGACCCACACTCTCTCTGTGGAGACATTTCTACAGGAATTCATTTGCTCAAGAACACCTGGGCAGAGGATCGGAGAGATTAATTGTGATTAATGGCCTCTTACAGATCCTGCACATATTCACAGCCCATAAAAGTTGTAATTATGGTGGCATTAGTTTAGTGAGGCTTCAATAAATAACTGCAGATAGTGGGATTAGCACTATTGATCAGGTCTTTTAATAGCTGCAATTATGTACATTTCAAGCTAAATAGTTAGCTCAAAAATAAACAAAGTGCATTTAATATAGATCTTTTTATATGTTTCGGTATGTGCTGGTGTGGTAGGAACTCAAAAAATAGCCGTCACATTAATACATTTATAAAAGCAAGTGACATAGGGCCATAAGGCTTATTTATAGTACATTGTGTAAGCTGCTGAAATCGTCCTGGTCCCAATAAATTTTAAATGAGAAATAACTCATAATAAGACATAAAAGAAAGTTGCATTGGAAATTATGTACAATTCAATAAACCCTAAATCAGCAATTTCAGCATTCACCAAATTAAATCTCCCATTCCATGTGCATCACTGAACAAATGAAAACTTGGAACAAATGAAAACGTGTCATTATTTTTGGAACAAACAGAAACAAAAAAAACAAGTATTTTCAAAAGTAGAATGCAGGAGACACCTAACCATATGATATTTTAATTTATCCTTAAATATTAGGAGCATGTTTGATATATATATATATATATATATATATATATATATATATACACTGTTAAACAATTGCTGTAGTTATGCAGCTGTTTGCCAGTAACTTACTGTAGATTTAAATTGATGTATATTTACTGGCAACAGTTTGTTCAAAGTTAAATGAACATTAAACATTAACAAGTCTTTGTTTTTACAGAATAAAACTATAAAATAACAATCTAATGCAAAGCATTCTGGGAACCAGAAATCTTCATCAACCTTTTCTGTTTTTTTTTGCTTCAGATTTTGGTTCCCATTAATGCTTTGCATGAGGCTGTTATTTTAGTTTTATTCTGTAAAGATAAAGACTTGTTAATGTTTAATGTTCATTTAACTTTGAACAAACTGTTGCCAGTAAATAACATCAGTTTAAAACTACAGTAAGTTACTGGCAAGCAGCTGCCAGTAATACTGTAATTTCTACAGATTTTTTTTACAGTGTATATATATATATATATATATATATATATATATATATATATATATATATATATATATATATATATATATATATATATATAGCCTATATATACCAAATATGGGACAGGATGTTAGTTTCAATGTATGTGTTTTTTATTGTCTTAATGTTGACATGATAAATCTATCTACAAACATCCATTATCTTTGTAGAAGCTATTAGCTTAGTGTCATATATCGAGGATCCCCTTGAAAACGAGATGGCTCATCTCAAGGGACTATTCCTCTTCAATAAATGTCAAATAATATATGGAGCGATAGAAGCTAACACCATGTTTGTGGATGTTTCACAAACATGAAATGATGGCATATAAACAGTCAACAGTGGTGGACCTTGGACAGAACTTTGTGGGACACCATAAAATCATCATACCGTTGTGTTGAGTTTTGTACATGTTTAACTGACTCCTGCTTTATATGAATGAAACTGAATTAATCTTTCACTGAATTGAACAATAAACTTCTCAGAACAGCATCTATCATCTATCTAAGGTACAAACTTCTGCTCCAACATTTGTGCAGATAGAAGCGATAATGGTTTGCCTGCATGGTTCAGCTTTAATTATTTTCAGTGAAAATTCAATTAACCATTTTGGCTCAGTTTTGGTACTTCTTTGAGCCAGTCATTATGCAGGCGCATAATGCATAGAGCACATTAGTCATTTCCACAAATAGTATTTATGGGACAATTCATTTTGGTGGTGTTTTGGTGAAGGAAAGAACAAGAGCAGAGAGCATATTACTGGATAAAAGCATGGAGGATGATGCAGTGGAGAGTAATGTTAGTCTAAGTGAGTAATGGGGAGAGCGAGTGAGTACAATTGGACTAGAACTTGGTCTAGGACTAGAACTAGTAAAAAGCCTTGGTGAACTGTTCTCCCAAAAATGAAAATTCTGTCATTTACTCACTCTCATGGCTATCTAAACCTACATAACTTTCTTTCTTCTGCAGAACAAATTAGAACAAAAATAATGTTGGTAATCAAATTTGGTTACCAATGACCTCAATTGAACTGAAAAAAAAACAAAAAATTTCTCCACATATTTTATGTACCAGAAAGGAAAGAATGTCATACAGGTTTGGAAATACATAACATGAGTAAATTATGACAGAATTTTTAGGTGAGTTATCCTTTTGAAGGAAGAAAGGTGCAGGATATTAGAGGAAATTCTGTTATTATTTATTTATTTTTTACACTGTTTAGTGTAACAATGTATATATTTTGATATACCAAAACTGCATGCTGTTTTTTCCTGGGAACACTAAAGAATTTTTTTGAAGAATCTTTAAAAAGAGTTTTACTACATCTATATGATAGATTTGTGGATTTTCTGGATAAGACTGATCATTTTCTCCTCAGCTAAAGTGCTTAAATCTTATATGTGTACACCTTCAGATACAAAGATGGTTTTGATGTCATTTGATGTCATGATATGAATGAGTATAACATGCCTGTTTAAAATTGCTTAATGAAGGATGAAAATTAAGAGTTGCAGCAAATATATTAATCAAATTTGGGTGACCTATCCCTTCAAAAGAGAAGAAGAGAAAATATCGGGTGAAAATGTGCTGTTTTAAGAGATGAAGAAACAATGTACTGTACAAGGAGGTGATCAATGAAAAAGAAGGAGTGATAAGGGCTGAGAGAGGACAGGAGTGGTAAAATGGTGACAGTTGTCCTCTGAGACACTGCAGAGTGGCTTTCTTACCCTTAAATGCGCATTAAATTTCTTCCCCAGGGCCCTGAAAAATGCCACTTTACACTTTGTGTGCGCTTAAGAATTTACAATACAGTATCCTGAAGTCTATATTTTTCTAAATCAAAACCAGCAGCTCATGTAATAATGTGAGTGTGTGTACCTTGCCATTGAGAGATATTTGAGAAGTTCAGCAGAAAACCTCCCTGTCTCTTCTGACAGCTAGTTGCTACGTGCACTGGATGCATATGTGTGTGTGCGCGTGTGCGAGGCGGGTTCCCGCTCATATAGGGCAGCAAATCAGAGGCAGACTCAGCAGTGGCAGCAGTGAGAGGGTAGAGTGTGTGGACACTTCATCTCTGTGACTGGATGTTAGCACTCTCTCTTACCTCGGTGGGACAAAGACTGTCTGTATGTATCCTCTCTTAGATCCTTTCTTGTAGCTTTCCTTTCAGCTTTGCCTCTAATGAATGTACTGCAGATGGAGTCCTCTGTGGCACATGTGTGGCAAGGAGCCTGTATGAACGGGGATTTTAATCTACTGTTAAAGTTGGTGTGTTCAGCTGCGTGATGGGATTGAAAAGTCAAGCTCATGTAAAAGAGCTGCTCTGTCATATTTATTTTCCATTTGAAACATTTTTGATAGATGTGATTCGGTTGTGAAAATGTTTCAATGTGTTGTTTGCTCTAGGGACTGTGTTTATTTTTGGGACAGTGTTTGGTTTCTAAGAACATCTTCTGGGAACTTGAGAGGGATGTTATGGATAAAATGAGTTATGCACAAAAGGAGTGCTGGAAGGGAAGAGAGAAAAGAGGGATGAGGTGTGGAGAAGGAGAGAAAGAAATGGCAGGGAGACAAGGGGGGTTTCCTGCTGTTTGTTTTTTCTCTTTCTTTCACAAAGACAGCTGTCGCGTTTTTCTTTTCACCCTGACAGCTGATTGCTGGAGGACAACAGCAGTATCAGGCTGCAGGCTGTGAAAATCCCATAGAGAAGTGTTTCCACGAGCCTACAGAGTGTGATGTAAATGATAGTGGAGGAAACACCCCAATCTGCAGGATGTGTTCCGTGTTTGATGGTGAATGTCTATGTGTTCTGATGAAACTCCTACCTGATGTGGTTTTCATTTCATTTCATTTCACTGGGCTGTTTCTGATCGTTTCTCCACAAACCATAAGCAAATAAACACATGAAAGTGTACATGAAAATATGCAAAGATGTGAGATACTGAAAAATTGTTCCACTGCTAAAGTGCAGTAGGAGTCATATTTCATATTGCATGCTGTGGAAAGTTTGAGTTTAAATAATTTATTGGCTTTGCAAACAAAACGCTTTGGTACATTTCTCAGATCAGAATTGAAATTCTCAAAACTACCTGTTCAATCTTCACATCATTGTGTCACTTGTGCACATAAAAAAAGCAGTTTCTCATTTCTTTGAACAAGTTGCAAATGCTTTGATACGTCCATGCAAACGATAATTTACAATTCTCTGCTGTTTCCTACATTATCAATTGCTTATGTCATGTTGATCAAAATGGATCTCTGTTGAATAGTCTCACCCCGACAACATTTAGGCATTAGTTCATAGCATAAGTCTTTACATGCACAATGCACATTGACACAGATATTTACTTTTGCTCAAAATCCTTAGTTCATTTCTCAAGAGACTGGCTTTTGCAGGTAATCCATGGTGTTTTGTTATTTGTATGAATTGTTTTGAGAAATGCACTTACTGTTTTGCAAATGTCGATGATGATTCGAGAAATGTACTGAAGCGACTTAGAAAAACTGTAATGATAAATGGTGTGTTTTGGGCGTAAACCAGTCATAGTCTCATCTCCTATTCCCTTTAAAAGCCAGTTGCACTCGCGCCATGGCGGATTCGCTATTTACATGGCTATTTGCAAGCGGAAAAACTGAACACATCTCTATCCAGAAAACGGATCTGCTCGTCCGCGAGGTTAAGCTACGCAAGTCGCATATTACTAACGCACTCTTTAAATAACAACAAAAAAAGGACTTTAGACCTGACTTCAGTTGCCTCAAAATAGCGACGCGCCAACAATGCGCCTGAACACACCTTGTTTTCAGACCAGCACAGCCATGGGCGCACAAATGGGTGCAAATGCATTTGCTATTCAAACAATGGGGCGAAGGACGTGAAAATAATAACTGCGTCAGGGTGAAACTAGCCAAAAACACTTGAGTTTCGCCTGACGGCGCATTGCACCGGGTGTATGATATGATAGAGCCCACTGTAACAGATTTGTTCATTGTGCAAAAGTACATAAAATTGTCTTAAATTCAATTATTGCCATTTATTATTATTATCTGTTTAATTTGACTAGCTTCTATCAAGTGCCAGAAGGCTGCCGCAAAATACTTTAGAGATTTAGACTCATGGAATTTGTCATTGCAAAGGAAAAAGAAGGCATTTTCTCCTTCCTTTGAAAAGTTTATTAGTCTATATATTTTGCTATCCTAACTATGCATAATTTGTTGCATTATATTATTTGCGTTTAACATTGTTTTCTCCTTGCTGTCTGAAACACAATCAGAACAGATCCACTAGTTGAGAACCACTGTAGAAATGCTGACATTTGCAAAGCAATCCTAATCACCAGAAAGAAAGTCTCTGGTGAATTGAAAATCCAGTCTGTCATTTCTACAGTATTTATTAAGCATTATTGATTATGCTGTATGAAGAGGGATACAAATTGGCAGAGATGGCAAAAGCATATAGTGGAAGACAGAAAAGAATGTTAATGTGAGTGCGATACTCTCATTATTAATCTCTGTCTCATAGAGAATGAGTCTGATTACTAGATTTGGCATTGAAATGATTAATTCATGTGTTTGATATACAGCTACTCAGCAGGTGGATTGGCCCTATCTCACCTCCCTCACAGTTTCTCTCTCTTTCCGTCTGTCTTTTCATCAGATCTTCTTCTTATATACACAGATTTGTTTTTAGTTTGTACCTGCTCTGATCAACATATTATTCTGAAGACATATTATTCTGCGATTATTCCACTAATTTGATTGGTGGAGCGGCATTCCAAGAGTTCCAACAGCACTGGAACATTTCAATGTTTGTATCACTCCTCTTGTCTATGTTCCAGTTCAACGGTTTGCAGCTTTGTAACTGAACTAAAACTTGCTAAAATAAACAAGATATCTGACAATATTGTTTCTGAAAGGTCAGTTACTTGATAATAACTTCTTGTTTTTGGAACTGCGGTATAAAAACAATACCACACTTGAGTGATAATAACATTTATTGAGGTCAAACCCTGAATTCTTTGTAATGGCTTCTTGCGTTTATTTTGTGTGGCAAAGTGGAAGCGCAGTGTGAAAAGACAGGAGAGCAGTGAAAATGTTGTAATGATTTTTCTCACATAGAGCAGCATGCAGCAGCCAATCAGATGAGAGTCTGTTGTGATTACTGTGAGTCTGTTGATTGCTGTGAGGGGTGGAAAGTTGTGCCATTGGCCAACAGACTTCAGCTGACAATAGAGTATCCCATAGGAAAGAAAATAATCACTAATGAGATCTCTTTAAAGGGATACTCAATCCAAGAATGAAAAGACTGTCATTTACTTATCCTTATGCTGTCCCAGATGTAGACTATATTACTTTTTTTCTTCAGATGAACAATTTTTTTTAGAAAAGTAATCCTTCTGAGTCCTTGTAATGCAAGTTGACACTTCAATAACCACACAAAGTCAAACACAATGGAAATCCACATGACCCCAGTTCAATCACAAACGTTCAAATGATCTATCCAATCAGCATGAGAGGAGGCCTATATACACTCACCTAAAGGATTATTAGGAACACCGGTTTAATTTCTCATTAATGCAATTATCTAATCAACCAATCACATGGCAGTTTCTTCAATGCATTTAGGGGTGTGGTCCGGTTCAAGACAATCTCCTGAACTCCAAACTGAATGTCAGAATGGGAAATAAAGGTGATTTAATCAATTTTGGGCATGGCATGGTTGTTCGTGCCAGACGGGCCGGTCTGAGTATTTCACAATCTGCTCAGTTACTGGGATTTTCACGCACAACCATTTCTAGGGTTTACAAAGAATGGTGTTAAAAGGGAAAAACATCCAGTATGCGGCAGTCCTGTGGGCGAAAATGCCTTGTTGATGCTAGAGGTCAGAGGAGAATGGGCCGACTGATTAAAGCTGATAGAAGAACAACTTTGACTGAAATAACCACTCGTTACAACCGAGGTATGCAGCAAAGCATTTGTGAAGCCACAACACGCACAACATTGAGGCGGATGGGCTACAACAGCAGAAGACCCCACCGGGTACCACTCATCTCCAGTACAAATAGGAAAAAGAGGCTACAATTTGCAAGAGCTCACCAAAATTGGACAGTTGAAGACTGGAAAAATGTTGCCTGGTCTGATGAGTCTCGATTTCTGTTGAGACATTCAGATGGTAGAGTCAGAATTTGGCGTAAACAGAATGAGAACATGCATCCATCATGCCTAGTTACCACTGTGCAGGCTGGTGGTGGTGGTGTAATGGTGTGGGGGATGTTTTCTTGGAACACTTTAGGCCCCTTAGTGCCAATTGGACATCGTTTCTGACCATGTCCATCCCTTTATGGCCACCATGTTCCCATCCTCTGATGGCTACTTCCAGCAGGATAATGCATCATGTCACAAAGCTCGAATAATTTCAAATTGGTTTCTTGAACATGACAATGAGTTCACTGTACTAAAATGGCCGTGCTAAGTAGCAGTGCTTCTCAGTGAGGGAAAGTAGAAAATGTTCGTTGTAAGTGAGTTTAAAGAGCGATCACGGATTATGAATCAAATCGAGGGAGCTATACACAAACAACACATTCAAACGTTACGTCACGTGACACAAAGCACTTCCGTGCTTTTTAATAACAGAAAGTATTTATTAAAAAATTGCCTACCCTACTGTAGAGTTGTGGCACTATCACTTTAATATCTGTGTTGATGTTAAAGTCACGTCCACCCTGTTTGAGGAAGTGGATAACAAAAATAAAACCAGTCTAGTGTCTACACTCACACGAGCAGCATGTGTATTACTCGACACTCTACATCTACCTTTAATGAGTTATTTCACCCAAAAGTTTAAATTCTGTCATCAATTATACTCACCCTCATGTGGTTCCAAACCTGGAGTGGTTCGTTGCATTTAGTATTGTCATTGTGTTCAGCATTTCAGCATGTATTCATTTAGCAAATATCCAAAGTATTAAATTTTATTAGAACTAATCAGCTTGTTGACTAGGTGCAACCCAAATGTATGACCAGTATGTGTAAATGTGTGTGCTGTGTCATATATGAAGGTGTCAAAGGTAGACTTTAGTCTTTTTTGTGCCATGTCAGAACCTCATGACACTTTTATGACAAATACACACGTCTAAAAATCCACACAACTAGTCGCTCTCACACTGGAAGCCCTGTCTCTCTCTTTCTGTCTATCTGTTCTCATCTCTTCTGCCTCTCTCTCTCTGTTTCACCTGTCTTGGTTATACACGTTCACCTCTCACTCTGAAAGCCTTTGTCCCTTGTTGCCTGCATACATCTGTCCTTCTATCTCTCATATATTCCTGCCTCACCTGTCAAAATGTAATTTAGCCAGGTTACTATTTCTGTACACTATTTTGACTGTGACCTTTACACTTTCTGTGATATTTCATCTGACACCTATGGATTTAAACAATTATGTCACTTTTGCATATGATATTTCAGCACAAAATCCTAATCCGTGAGTATTCAGTATACATATTTTCTTGATCTTCCACACATCCCCCTCTCTAACACATTTCCTTTCTTACACCTTTCTCTAACGCTCTCTCTGTGTATGTGCACAATGTGTGTCAGACGCCAGGCGTGTTTCTCCCGTTGAGCTGTGTTGGCCTGTGGAATGGATTATAGCCTGTCATGGTGCTTTCCTGCTGCTCTGCTTTATTCCGGGTCACTGCGACCGTTCATACCTGTAGTTTTCTTCTCATCCTGATCTGATTGCTTTTAATGCTCGGATGTTGTGTTACGTGAATCTGGCTTCTTTAGTGTGCACTGACTAAAACTACCTTTAAGGGGTTAAACACTCAGTTTAGAGAGCTGCATTTTATTTCTTTTGGAAATGAATGCATTAACCTGCCAGACAAAACTGAATAGTCATATCTTTTTTATTAGCATTTTAGCAGATGTGTTCATCCAACGTGATTTGAAGTTAAAAATATAAGAGTAATATAAGTATTTCGCTATTCTGCCATGGCTCGCTATGTTTTGGCACTTAGACACTGTCACATTCAATAGTAGAGGCAGATTGACTGTAGCAGTTCAGCAGAGGTTTTTTTATGAACCCATTGTGCAGCATTAAAGTTGGCATGGAACACAAGTTGTGATGTTTATCTAAGTGAAACTGCTTCTTGAATGACAGGAAATGTAGGGCAGATCTTTTTTTTAATAATTGGGAATTGATTGGATCATTAGATCATTGTCATTTGCTAATAGCTCTGGTCTCATGTGAGTGACAAGATGCTGGAACCCCTTGCATCAATGCATATGTAATCAGAAAAGAAATTGAGGGGGAGAGAAGTCAATATTTTTGGTTAAAGATTACAAAAAAATAATGTGCATGGATAAATCAGCTATAAAAAAACACTGCAATAATCTGTAAAAAATAAGATGCTGACTTTCATGGCAACTTTAAAGACTGTCACATGACACTTGTTAATGCAAACATCACTAGTGTCATTTTATTGATTTATTTTATTTCATATTAATATAATATGCTATTCCGATGTAATGTGGTTCTTAAATATATATTTATGATATATATTTCTTATTATACTGTATTTTTAAATAAAAAAAAACGTGATTTTAGTTGATAGGTAAGTGATTTCTGACTTATCTGCAACCATGTGTGTTTTATGTTGCAGTGCAATGTAAGAGTCAGATCCTGCCTGAGCAAAGCTATTTCTTACCCGCTATCCCAATTTTCCAAACAGAGATGAATTGGCTGGCAAATTAAGAGAATGCTTGGGTGGAATACAGTATTTAGATACCTTAGGCATCAAATTGCTTTCAAAAGGTTTTTTTTTTTTTTTTTTTCATAGACATCTGTTTTTAGATATGAGCTTGTACTTCTGTTAATTCTTTAAATGTTTTTAAGGTATTATGCTGTTTGTGAAACTGTTTCATACACAGATACGACAAATGCTTTTTACAGAAACAGCGACAACATGTCATTAAACAACAAAGAGGATGAATTACTGGTTGTTATACTGATTTACGTTAAATAATGTGGTCTAGACATACGCAGCAGCTAGCTTGACTCCTGATTCCCACTGCCTCACCCTCCTCTCATGCATTTCCTCTCTCAGTTTCATCCGCTTTCTCTCCTCGCTACTCATCGGAAATGGTTTCAGAGTCTGACTATATGATTATCAGCTCAAATGAAGAGCTCTACTCCATTATGTCCTTCATACTGCATGACAACCAAAGCATGGCATGATAAGCTCGCCCCTTTGCACTGGATCTACACATGCCCAGATCAAACACATACCAACCCCAGTCTGTCCATCTGGAGCCTGGATTCGCCAGACCAGTCCTCTCGCCCTGGCATCACTTGCTGGCCCTCCTCACCACAACTGGTTCTGGTAGGGTGAAAGTGGGTTAGGCGTGTGCTCTGAGCCTCTGGGTCAGGGGTGGATACAGCAGGATTGGAGGGGGTTAATGGAGGTTTATAATAGTCACAGTAGCCAGAGGCAGGAGTCTATTAAAGGTGGCTGCTCCCTCAGGTCCCGCTTGTTCATCTACATAACTACAATATTAGGGCAGAAATGAATAGAAACGGAAATATGGAACATGATCATCTCAGAATGTTGGGTTATACATCTATTTCAGGAAATTGTTTCACTCTCTTAAGAAGTGATATATTACAAGTACAGCTTTGAAATTGGAAATCAAAGCAGCTTTGTTGTACTCTCATTAATTCACTGTCCTAGATATTTCAATACAAGATAGTTATTGTTGACAATAAAACTCCACTTGAGATTGCCGTAGTGAAGAAAATGGCTCCAGAAATTGTGTAAGATTACATAAGAGTTCTACATACGAGTCAATATTTGATGGGTTGTATGTGGACACAGAGTTTTAGATCTTCAGAAAATCTATGCAGAGAGATCCAATATATGAAGTAATAACATAGAAGTGGATTTCATAGTTCTATTACTGAACACCAGAAGACAATTTGATGTGATTCCACTTGGTATATAGTACGTAGCTAATAATGTGCTGCTGTAAGAAAGATGTGGGAGAAGTTCTCAAACTTTGCAGAGAGGCTGTTATTTAAGTAAGAACCACAGCTTTTTTATCTACTAAATACTGCTTATGTGTTGTTCTACTTTTGTGCTGACATTTATTTCTTATTCTTATCTACAACGTAACACTCAAGTATCCTTCCATTGCTGTTTTCCTGCTAGAATGAATTTTCGTTTCTTTTAAATGTAGATAAAGTTTGTCAAGAGTTCTGTTAAAGGCTATTGATGCTTTAGTTGGTTTGGTTTAGTAGTTTCCAGCTGTCCTTATCTCATATAAGTATCTTGGAGGGATCAATAGTATTGAGAACTATAGAAGTGCCAGAGGTTAAATGGTGGCTAAATATTTTTCTCAAAGCAACCACGGCCAAGAGTTTGTTGACTAATGTGGATGTTTAAATGAATTAACCATGTAGGATTAGTGGAGTAGTGGCTGCTGTTATTTTTCAGTGTTGTCCTGGTGTCATTAAGTTTTATACAGTCTCCAGTAAGTGCTTGTTAAATATTTTATCGTTTAAATGAATTGCTATGCTCGAGATGGTTGAGACCGATGCCCAAATTGCTTATTGATTAAAGTGAGTGAATAGCAGTTTGGGAAGTGGCATATTCTCCAGAGATGGAGTTAACTGGCATTGTGTTGCTCACTTTGATTATAAACGTAATCATCCGGTCATTTAGATGAACTATGTGTCGTAAAACATAGCCCACAATTAACTGATTTTAATGTAATTTAGAAAATCCAATTAGTTGTGGGCTTTCATTTGAGGTGATGCCCCCCCCCCCCCCCCCCCCCCCCCGGGGATTAGTTTCCTGTATTGATTCTAAACTTTGATCGCATCCGACAGCTCCTCAAAGTTCATACTGAATGACATATGACAATGACATCTGAAGCAGAGCAGCGTTTTCAATTTATGATTGTAGCGTCTGTTGTCCAACTGAACTAAATGCTTTTATTTCCATAAAAAAGCTAAACGACAAGGGTGGTGCTGCAATGGACAAGTAATGTAATCAGTGTATGGCCGAGCAAAGTGTAACACTGTTAACATGATCTCTAAAGCGCAAGCTCTCTGAATTTTGCACTCTCATAAAAACTGCCGTAATAATAATAAAAATCCGCCTTAATTGTACAATGAATCTCTTATTTAAGTTGTGTTTACACTTTGTTGGCTATTATGACAGGATTCACAAGCGTGTGGCTTGCATTGAACAAAACAAGCAGTAATTCTAACTAACTTGCAGACTAGCTCCTCTGATAGGCCATTGCGTTCACAGATATGATTGTGATTGGCTACAGTGTTCTACACTTGTAAAAACATGCTGTAAATAGAAACCCTTGATGCTTAGAGAGAACTCAAACGGGTACCGCACAGCTTACTCTGTACTACAGAAATGCTAGTATGTCAACTTTTTTTATCGACTTGTACCAGTAGTACTAATATGTTTGACAACCCTAGTTTGTTATATTTATTTGCTTAGTGTCTTTGTGGGTTTTGGTTATTTTGCTTATAGGCTGTAAGAACCTTTGTGATAACTTAAATAATTTGGTGAAGTGATATGGAACTGTGATCAAGACCTGTCTGGAACTACTTTAGCTATGCGTTTAATGGAAAATAATTCCACACCTAGACCGTTCGCCAACCATCCAGAATCGAGCATTAAACAGCCCCGTAGTAAAATTATAATACATAGGCTATATAAATCAAATGGCTATTCCTCTCATAGTTGTGACATTTGGTTACTATTTATTTACAACCAGACCTCAAACAACTGATCACAATGCTCTTGAGGATGTATTCAGCTGAGCATGTTGGCATATTTTGGGCATGTAACCATACTTACCATGCCCAGCAGCCATATCACCCTGGAGCCCAAGACTGGTTGCCCACTGAAGCTAAGCAGGGTTGAGCTTGGTTAGTGCCTGGATGGGAGACTCCTGGGAAAACCAGGTTGCTGCTGGAAGAGGTGTTAGTGAGGCCAGCAGGGGGCACCCACCCTTTGGTCTGTGTGGGTCCTAACGCCCAAGTATAGTGACGGGGACACTATACTGTCAAAGAGCACCGTCCTGCGGATGAGACGTAAAAAAATGAGGTCCTGACTCTCTGTGGTCATTTCTCGTAGGGGTGAAGAGTAGGGCTGTAACCCCCGTGTCCTGGCCACATTCCCTCCATTGGCCCTTGCCAATCATGGCCTCCTAATAATCCCCATCCACAGAATTGGCTCTATCACTCTCTCTCCTCTCTCCAACTGTAGCTGGTGAGCGCACTGGCGCCGTTGTACTGTGCCTGCCGTCGCATCATCCAAGTGGATGCTGCACACTGGTGGTGGTTGACGAGAGATTCCCTGATATGATTGTAAAGCGCTTTGGGTATAGTAGTACATATGAAAGCACTATATAAATGCCTCATTCTATTCTATTCTGTTCTATTCTATTCTATTCTATTCTATTCTACTTCAGGCAGCCATCTTCAGATACAAAAAGGCGATGCATGCTGTGTCCAAAATTATACCTGCAACCTCCCAAACCATTCTTCTGTCATTTAAAATAGGAATGTGTTCAGTCACATCTTCCACTCATTTATTATTTCCTGCTTCATTTCATGCTTTTCATTTGTATCATGTTATTCTCTATAGTATTTACTATACTCTAGATATTGTATATACACTTACCTAAAGGATTATTAGGAACACCTGCTCAATTTCTCATTAATGCAATTATCTAATCAACCAATCACATGGCAGTTGCTTCAATGCATTTAGGGGTGTGGTCCGGGTCAAGACAATCTTCTGAACACCAAACTGAATGTCAGAATGGGAAAGAAAGGTGATATAAGTAATTTTGAGCGTGGCATGGTTGTTGGTCCCAGACGGGCAGGTCTGAGTATTTCACAATCTGCTCAGTTACTGGGATTTTCACGCACAACCATTTCTAGGGTTTACAAAGAATGGTGTAAAAAGGGAAAAACATCCAGTATGTGGCAGTCCTGTGGACCAAAATGCCTTGTTGATGCTAGAGGTCAGAGGAGAATGGGCAGACAGCAAAGCATTTGTGAAGCTACAACACGCACAACCTTGAGGCGGATGGGCTACAACAGCAGAAGACCCCACCGGGTACCACTCATCTCCACTACAAATAGGAAAAAGAGGCTACAATTGGCAAGAGCTCACCAAAATTGGACAGTTGAAGACTGGAAAAATGTTGTCTGGTCTGATGAGTCTCGATTTCTGTTGAGACATTCAGATGGTAGAGTCAGAATTTGGTGTAAACAGAATGAGAAAATGGATCCATCATGCCTAGTTACCACTAGGCAGGCAGGTGGTGGTGGTGTAATGGTGTGGGATGTTTTCTTGACACACTTTAGGCCCCTTAGTGCCAATTTGGCATCGTTTAAATGCCACAGCCTACCTGAGCAGTGTTTCTGACCATGTCCATCCCTTTTTGGCCACCATGTACCCATCCTCTGATGGCTACTTTCAGCAGGATAATACACCATGTCACAAAGCTCGAATCATTTCAAATTGGTTTCTTGAACATGACAATGAGTTTTCTGTACTAAAATAGCCCCCACAGTCACCAGATCTCAACCCAATAGAGTATCTTTGGGATGTGGTGGAACAGGAGCTTCGTGCCCTGGATGTGCATCCCACAAATCTCCATCAACTGCAAGATGCTATCCTATCAATATGGGCCAACATTTCTAAAGAATGCTTTCAGTACCTTGGTGAATCAATGCCATGTAGAATTAAGGCAGTTCTAAAGCCGAAAGGGGGTCAAACACAGTATTAGTATGGTGTTCCGAATAATCCTTTAGGTGAGTGTAGTATAGTAATTATCTATTGCTGCCAGGTAACAATCTGCGTTTCTGTATCTACCAATTTTTGCACACTCTCCATTTTGCACATTCACTGCACATTTATTGATGTGCCAGTTCTATTATTCAGTATACAGTAAACAAGGAATCGCCGGTGCAGCACAGATCTCTTCTTTATAATAAATGTATTTAAGGTGCATAACAATGACTAACGTATACAGTATACAGTCTTTGCACTGCTCATGCTTACTTTATTAATTTAGTTTATTAAACTATTTATTAAAAAGTAAAGCAAACTCGAACACAAACATGATGAAGGAACAGTAGTATTTTAACATAAGTCTCATGGGCAACAGGAACACAGAAAACATCTACATAGCATTAAAGATGCAGGACAAACTGAACAGAAACTAAGAGAGGACTTAAGTACCGGTGGTAAGAAGGTGAACACATTTGAACCAAATGACAAATCAATTTATAACCATGACACAACTGAGGGAAATGGTGCAAACTAAAAAAGCAAAGTCCAATACGGTGTGTGAGTGTGACATCAAGAGTCGCCAGCATGTGAATTACGTAAGATGCCTTTGACAAAGCTTTTTTTTTTTTTGACTGACCTGTTTTTAAAGCTAATTGTTGCTGTATATCTAAATAAATGAATAAATAGTCACTTTACATGTTCTGAAAGCGACAAGGACTTAATTCATATACACATAATTTCCTTTCATGCGCCTGTTCCTACTAGGTTTTGTGACTTTATCTTAATCACACGACAGAAAGAAAACCCAGATGATCACATGCTATATAGAGCCACAGGATAATTAGCACGAGTCTAGGTTACACTGTGAGCTCCGTGAATGGAGCTAAATTTGAGCGATAATTTTTTTCACAGTTAATTAGGAGTCACAGAATTTCCTTTTTCTGTCCAGGGTCATTAGTGAAGGTCTAACTCTCTCCTCAACTTCATTAACAGATCTGTCTCATCCGTTAACTTACCACATTAGCATCTGGCTCCAAAGCGTCAAGTGTGTTTCTTCGGTTTCAAACAGTGACATGAACTTCTTTAATACAGCCATTAAATTCAAGGTTGGAAATCTGAAAGAAAGATTATTTGTGATTTTTGGATTAGATCTTATTTAATGATAGCTATAGTAATCTAAATAATCTTAATAATAAATGTAATAGACTTTTTAATCACTGTTTGGACATCTGAGATTTCAATATGGAGATAAAAGTTGGGTGGACTTTTGACAACTCCAGGGCTTTCATGAAAATGTGATAAGTTTAGACCTGGGGCTAAGGACAAAACTTTCCCAAAAGTCAGGTGGTTGTTTACTGTTGCCAAGCATTGTAGCAACTTGGGTCTAAAAATTAGGCTATTTTACTTTGGTTTTGAACTCAAAACATGAGGACATTCAGGATCATTCAATCAATCATGCAGGAAGATGTAACTTACGATATGATAATAATGCATGCCAATTAAACACTACCGGTCAAAAGTTTGTAATAATTAAGATTTATTTAATATTGTTGAACAATGTCTCTTATGCTCACCAAGGCTTTATTTGATTAAAAATACAGTAAAAATAGTATATTTGTGAAATAATATTACCATTTAAAATAACTGTTTTCTATTTTAATATATTTTAACATGTAATTTATTCCTGTGGTGGCAACGCTTTATTTCAGCATCATTACTCCAGTCTACAGTGTCACATGATTCTTCAGATATCATTCTAATATCACATCTTTGTGTAATTGTCAAGAACATATGGGAATGTTTCAGGCAGCATTGGAGCGAGATCCAGTCCAACGCCTACCCAGAGTTCTGAGCTACAGGAAGCTCTAATCCACCCTCGGCCCACTCAGCCTTAACCCAACGGGGCGATGAGCTTGTTCCATCAGATGCTATTTCTGTCAGAGCCTTGCAAGCAGAGACAGGTTGGGCTCAAGCAGAGGCACTGTGGGATTTTATATACCTCGTACAGCATAAACGAATCCACAGGGCCCTTTATCATGCTGCTTATGTAACGCTTCGGCTTGCCAACAGAGAAGTGCTACAATTACAGAGCGGATAATCAAAGTGGCACCCAGCATGGTGGTGGATGACAGAAATTTCAAGCAAATGATGTGAAGTGATAACCGAACAGTGGATCCTGAAATTAACCCACTGAAAATGTCAGATTCTGTCAAATAGTTTGACGTGGTTGATATTAAACCCACATGCCCAATATTGCTCTCATTAATGTACTGGTGCCATAACATCTGATAAATAAAAGACAACATAATTTCCTACCACAATTAATTTACCTTTTCCATGATCCCTGAGGCAAAAAAGGAAATGTTTTTGTGATAAAATCTGAGTCATGTTCTGAATGAATCTGTTTGATCATTGTTTCTCACTACCTGTCCTGACTAATAATAATAATAATATATTTATTTTGTATAGCGCTTTTAAAAGTAGCTTTCTCAAAGCGCTGTACAGACAGACATAACAGCAAAGGAGTAAGACAATGTAAATACAAAAATAAACACATAACATTATGATCATGTAAAAGCAATCCTAAAATAAAATGTTTTAAGAAGAGATTTAAAAGTCACTAAAGTTTTTGCTTCCATAATGTTGACCGGAAGAGAATTCCAGAGCTTAGGAGCATAGACAGAAAATGCTCGGTCACCGCACGTATGAAGCCGTGTTTTCGGAACAACCAAAATACCACTCTGCGAGGAGCGCAGATTGCGACGTGGTGTGTAAGGGATTAATAAGTTAGTCAAATACTGAGGTGCCAGATTGTGCAGAGATTTATAGGCTAGCATAAGGATTTTAAAATCAATACGCTACCTAACAGGCAGCCAGTGCAGGCACTCCAAGACCGGGGTTATATGGTCCCTGGCCCTGGCCCCAGATAGTACTCTAGCAGCTGAATTTTGAAGATATTGCAATTTATCCAATGATGATTTAGATACCCCAGCTAGAAGACCATTGCAGTAGTCAATGCGCGAAAAGACAAAAGAGTTTATTAACTTCTCAGCTACAGAGAAGGACAGCATGGGACGTAGCCGGGCTATATTTCTGAGGTGATAAAATGATGTTTTAACTGTATTCTGGATAAAAGGCTCAAATGACAGTGTGGCGTCAAATATGACACCCAGATTTTTTTTAATTTGGTCTTAAACTCCAATGCAACGCCATCAACAGATTGTATAGGGGTAGGGGACCCAACCTTTCACAGTTGATGAGGAGATCCAAGGTGCATGACTTCTGACTGTCGGTTATACACCAAAAACAGAGAAATCCTATTTAAGTTCTGAGGGCTAGATTCATGTTTTGAATCAAGCCTCTGATCTTAAGGTTAAAATACATTACAATACTTTTGTCCAAATTTGTATCACAATTTGCAGTGTGTGGATGAGTCAACACTAGTTACTGAAAGTCAGAGCCAGTTTGCAGATCTTGTCACAGAAAATCCAACTGTATGATGGGCAAAGACATGTTTTTTAGCTACTAGTTAGTAGTTTTCCACTATAATATTAACACTGGCACATGGGACATGGACTGCCAAAAACAAGGGTTCTCTGAAAGGGATATGAGACAGTTAAATCTGAAACTGTAAAAGAAGACATACACTATAAAACATTTCTCAGTAAAATAACGGTACAATACTGGCAGTAGAGTCACCAGAATTTTACTGTTATTTTACAGTATTAATACTGTGAAAATATTTTACGGTTTATAACCGTAAACATGAAATACAGTGTAATTCTGTATTTTTCCAAATTTACAGTAAAATACTGGCAGCAGAGTCGCCAGCAATCTTCTGTAATTCTACAGTATTCATACTGTGAATTATTTAGAAGCTTTTTTTTCTGTAAAATTAAATGCAGTACATTTCTGTGATTATTTCAATTTACTACATCATTATGGTTACTTTAAATTCACTCTTTTTGTATAAAGGCATGAAATAATGGGTTGAAATAATTTGATTGAAGATTTATTATTTAATTTTTTTTTAAATATCAGATGTATTACATTAAAAATTAATGTTAAAAAGATCAATTAAATAGGCTAAGTAACAAATCTTAAATCCAGTTAACAGAATAACATTATTGTTTTGCGGGCTACATACATCAACTTTAAATACATTATATTGAATGATATATATATAAAACAAGCAAACACTTTAGAAATGATATATATCAAAATACAGTTTTATTTAAAAGAACAGTCAACATTTAACAAGGATTTTAAACCAAATATAGATGACCCAAGTAAAAAAAATAGAGATGACAGATTTTGGCTATAACAAATAAAAACAATGGCAAAAAAAAAAAAAAAAAAAAAATTGCGGAAGTATAATCAGTAATAATTTTGTTTGTCTATTTTTAATGCAATGGTAATTATTTTAATATGAAAATGGTTGTAGTATAACACCCCACAGGTTAGCGATCAGTCAGCTTCTTTCATTATATTTGGAGCATTTGTGTACTTAACTGCAAGCTCAAAAAGTCAATAGTTTGTGTGGGATTCCAGTTGAGCCCATGGGATGATTTGAGAAAAATATGCAGAAAATGGAACCCATTCATGTTTTTATAAATTATACTGTTCTTTTATAGTCTTTAAGTTGTTATTTTGCATCTCACATCTCAGCTCTTTCCCTGCCATTGACGAAATTTTAATAATTTTTTTCATTGTTATATGGTAGGGGGCGCTATTATGCATCTTCTGAAAGAGTACAGAATCAAAACACAGGCGAAGAAGAAGCAGAAACAAGTGATAGAAGCATTGCTTATGCACGTTGCAGTCTTTGACAAAAACGTGGTTTTCTCAGCTTTTTGTTCAAAATGATTTTTGTTTTTATTAAACATACCCACACTCAAGTGTTGATAAAAAAGAATGCATGAAGCTTGTATATATATATATATACTGTATGTTTAAGCAGAGGCTCTGTTCTTTCTTTTGATATATTTCATATATTTAATTTCACAAAATATTTGGGGGACGATGAACATTTTGTACAATAAATAAATAAATACTGCCAGTGGATGGCAGCCTAAAAAAAAAAAAACACAGGCAGGGAAAGAGTTAAAGCAGTAAAAGCTGTTTTTTTTTTATGGTTAATTTTAAGTTCATTTTTTCAGTTATCCAGTCAATAGCAGTATCTTCATTTATCTTGTCACTATTGATGATAATATTTCATATTTTCTTATTATATAGGTCTGTGTAAATGAATCTAGTAAATTATTTTAGCTCCTTTTTTGCTTTGTCCCAATAATACAAAGCAGCAATAATTTAATTCAGACTAGCTCCAGAATAAATTGTTTTAGTGAGTAATTGGAAAACGTCGATTTCAAGTTTCAAAGAAATAGCTTATGCTAAAATTCACCAGCCTATTGTGGGCACATTTACCAGAATGTTCAGTGAATCAATTAAATGAGATAATTTAAGGTCACAATATATCTCATTGACTCTGAGTCAAGCCACAGTGCTTACTTAAGACCTATTATGGCTTTGGTATGGTCTTGTGGATTTGGCTAATGAACTGGTTTTGTAAGCCAAAGGTAAATGGCATTTATAAATATTGATGGCAGGCCTATATAATGGTATATAAATATTGATGGTAAGCCTTTTGTGTGGGTTTTAATATTAATGTTTGCTTTCAGTGTATGCATTCTTATGTATTCACAATATTATTATTATTTTTTTTGCTCTAATTTGTCCTAAGAATTTTTTTCTTGTACAAATTTCACATACTTTCATCATTAGCTTAACCTGGTCAGGTTTATGCAATCCTTATTCTAAATTAACATAGCATTACCATAACATTAGTTTTTCTATACTACTTCATGTTAAAAATGTGTTGTGTATACTTTTAGTGGCTGCTAAGATGTTCTACCTTGAACTAATCTTTATTCTTTAGTGGTTGTTATAGCTATTCTTTCATATGCAGATGCCTCTGGAGCTACTAAAGATGCTGTTCATTTTTAGCTTTGAATAACACATTCACTCTTTCAGCTAAACATGTAACACAATAAACAGTGCCGGCCATGTTCCATTCTGTTATTGGTTGACTTGCTGCCCTTAAGAGGAGGTGATTTCAGAGCCAGTGGCAGAGGGAAAAGACATTCAGCTAAATGGATGGATCACTCCATATCACAATGGATTGGATAGTAACAAACAAAATGTGTATGTGCAAGGCATTTGCATTTGTGTGCGTGTGTGGACGGAGTTATCCTGCAAATGATGAATGACTTCTTTCTCCGTGCTGAAAAAGTGTGAAACAAATACAGTGGCTTTCAATGTGATGGAGAGCGAAGCTTCAAAATGAAACCATAAACATGTGAATAATGTAGGGCACATTGAAAGAGTTCTGAAAGCCGCCTGGCTTCAGCGCTGCTTAGATTTATCTTCACTGGTCTGATGCATTTTTTTTACCATAGAAACTTTTCAATTGCTCAACCTTGAATTGCCTAATAAATATACAATACTTTATTTATTTTTTTTGGCATGTGACAACAAAAAAAAGGTTAAATCATAAATAATTTTCACTGAGCATATCAGGAAACCGTACTTATGTATTCATTAAGATAATGATGAATAATAATAGTGAAGAGCTTCATCGTGTTCACTGAAACAGTCTCGACAGGTCTCACTCTTAGAATCCATTAACCGAGGTGACATCGCATTGCTTTGAGATGTTATCTATCTCTGCAAAGTGAAAAGAATTTTGCAAGCCATTCAAGGGAGCACTTGGAGTCACTTTGCACCTGGTCCCAGAGACAGGCATTGAATGGAATCAGTGGTTTAGACTATTGCTTTTTTCGGATAACTTCTTTCTTCCTGCTGAAAATGGTTTCAGTTATGGTTTCAAATAACTGTTCATTCACATTTGAGATATAATTTAATTTTGGCTAATATATTTCCCATGTACTTATTACATTTTAATGATAATGAAATAAAGCCTATGCCGAATGGTCTGGGAAATGTGATTGTCTGTAATTAGCATTGAAGATAATAGTAGAGATGTCAGATCATGTAATTTTTTTTTATGATAACATACATTTTGGCTGTACTATTCATGTAATTCTAGTGGCCAGTAGGCTGCCACAGGTTTGTGTGGTAGCAGTGCATGTTGAAGACGAAGGAGACGATGATAGCATTCTTTATTAAATTCACAAACACAGGACAACCACTAGAATAAACTCAGGAACAATAATGACACCATACATTAACGAGAACCTACCAGGAGTGGTATATATAGATCACATAAATATTCAACTAAAAACGGAAGACTTTTTGTGCATTTTGGCAATGCATTTACATGACAACAGTGTTTTGGTGGCCTGAAAATGCAAACTTTTGAAAAAGGGTTTCAAAGTGAAAGTTTTTGAAAAACGACACACCTATCCTTGTAGTGTTAACTACAAAAACGTGAATCTGTAAAAACGGTGATGCCATGCACATGCATAGGCTATTACATGTTCAGTCTATAGGCTTTTTTGCAAATAAAAGGATACAGATATTAACAGTAAGACATAAGGGGGGCATACGGACATCATCACAAGTGGTTATTAAAATTATGCAAATCAACACAATATAACATTTTGTCATCATGAAAAATTAAAGGTTCCTGAAGACAGACTCAAGGATGATACATGTTTTCGAAGCATTTGTGTTCAAAGGTTTTGATATTTTCTTAAAGGAAGGGACTTTATATCAGAGGAGAGCATTCTAGAATTGTGATTACAGTTAATGTTTCTGGCTTTGTAAAGATGAAATTTACCCAGAAGACAAAGTAATAATACAGTATTATCAAGATTAACATCCTTAGAATGAATATAGTTCTAATAGAAAACAGCACATAGTGTGTATGTGCTCAATTCTACACGGATGCCATGTGTTGTTCACACAACTTTTTGAATGAACTCTGTGACATTATTCTGAAGTTTTCTCCTCTCCAAATCGCTAAACTCTGTCAACACAATTCGCTGCACTGTCTCTGCTCCGTATCTTCATCCAGACGACGCGAAGAACGCTACGGCAGCCTAGGCAAACTCCGCATTGCGATGTCTGTAAAATGTATTTTGAATTTGATGCGAGTAGCCTAAAACAATGGCCAATATCTGAGTGTGGTATAACCATACTTATTAGTCAATAATCAGAATAATGAAAATTGCATTTAAACTGGAGTGAAGAGTTTATCATCTAAACATCTTACTGCGATTAAGACTCTGATTATTAGAAATAATTGCATGATTGGTGCACATGTAAATGTCACTGTTTGCATGTAAAATAGCTAGAAATAGCTACAGTTAGAAATTTCTTGATATCACAGCCTCTTATGAGACAACTAAACATAGAATAGTTATTTGGTTACTCAATTGAATTTGCCTGTTGTACAATATGTAGGCTGTGTCGCTCAGCGTGTGCATGCTGTGGTTTTATTCCGAACACATTTTTTTGCAACATGTTACAGCAAAAAACAACGACTGACAACCAACCAGAGAAACACAATGGTCTTTAAGCACAAGATAACAAGGAGGCTGACAACTATGGAAGCATATGGGTAGCAATATTCAATTTGAAATGTAATATGCAAAATGACAATGCAATATGTAAAATGGCATTGCATTCTTTTAAATGGCATTTAAATTTACATTTTATTTTACCATTCTAGCAACGTTTGGTGCAAAATAAAAATGAAAATGAAATTGCATAATTTACATTTGCCATTTCATACACTAGTTTTAATATGCATATTTGAAACGCTTTATAAGTTGCAAAATTAAAATGAAATGTTATTTTTCTTAATTGCATTTACACTCACAGTCAAGACACTTGCGATTGCATTTTCATGAAATGTCCCGCAAAGAATGTAGCAAAATTCAATGTGCACATTGAAAATGCATTCCGAGCCGATCACGCCCCCTCCTGCCCTGTCAATCACTGCATCAAGGCGGGGCTTAAGTTGTGTTGTTTCTATATGGAACTGGTCGGGGGTATTACGCAGAGGGCCATGTTTGTAATGAATGGCACTATAATTTATGTATATTTTATACACATTTAATTATTTATTTCTGTTCTGAAAAGGCATTAAATTGAACGGATTTAGAGTGAGGGGAAGTAAAATACGTTTACAGTGTTTAGAGTTTGTTAACGTTTAGTTTTATTTACCAGTATTTTACATGATTTCTGAGTCTAATAATAAAATTTGACTTACTGTACACCAATGCAACATATATTCTTGATAAAAAATACAGTAAGTAATAAAATGAGCTTTAGTCTATTATTAAAAAGTAGGCCTACATTTACAATTGGGACCATTTGCATCAATATATCAAACATATTATTTTCACTTTCACCCACATAAACTTTGGGTTTAATCGCTGTTTTAATTATCAGGGGGTCCTTGGTAAATGTTCTACCCTATAAGGTGACTATAAGGTACCAGGGACCCTATAAGGGGTCCCTGACTCCAAAATAGCTTGAGTACTGCATGCGTGAATACACGGATATGTGAATATTCAGTACTGTGGCATATATCAAAATACTATTGTATTGGCATCTTTGTTTATTTCCCTCATAAATAAAATACATCAATGTTTGATTGCATTGTTTTACTCTATGGCAACTATAAATTACTGTAATGCCCACAACACATTTGTTGTTATCCAAAGCTCTTAGCCAGATGGCTGCCTGTTACTCTAATAGAGATGTTGATTACATTTCTGTCACATTTGTCAATCATAGTAGTCAAATTGAATTAATGAGACACTATTGGAGACAGTCCAGACATGTCCACTGTTTGATATGTTATGCAGTTATTGATTGTTCCCCACACAGTGGAAAGGGAAAGTGTACACTGTTAGATCTACGTAGTTGTTTTTATTGAGGTTTTTCAAATCATTTTTAAAACATGAACTTTATATAAAGGCATTATTGAGAGTTTAATGTGTGAATAGTGTCACAGAGTAAAGGGATAGTTTACCCAAAAATAAACATTCAGGCTTTGTTTACTCATGTAGTGAATTTTTCTTCTTCCATGCAACATACAAGGAGATGTTTAATATCATGTTCATGCTGGTCTTTTCCATATGAAGGTGTGATCAGGGTCGAGTAAAACATAACGCGTTCATGTGCTATATATATATATATATATATATATATATATATATATATATAGCACATGAACGCGCTCAAAACGACTTATGCACTTTATTTGTCTAGAGTAATTGGATATAGCTTTTTGCGATTTGCCATGTCATGATCTTTAGCAGGACAAATAAGAACCAGTGACGTTTGGCTTTACTTGCGTCAAACCTGAAGTGACAAATCTTGATTTGTCATATTAGAATAGATAATCAGATTTTAGAAATTTATTGATTATCAGTAAATAATGTCTTATTTTGAGGTATGTTCACACAAAGTTATTGTATGGCTTTGGCAAACCTTGGAATATTGCACTTTTCTTTCCATTTTGGGGCTTAACAGCTGTGGTAACCACTCATTTTCACTGAATGCAGGCTTTTCCTTTTTTGTTCTGATGTGCAGGAAACAAAATCATACAGGTTTAGAACAAAATGACTGAGTAAATGATGACAGAATTTTTCTTTTGAGTGAACTATCGCTTTATTTTAATGCAGGTCTCTGTAGGCTACACCTCCATTAGCATGACCTACATCTGAACCTCTTCTGGTTAACCTTAAAAAAAAGACACCAATGCAAATGCAATTTATCTTTTGCCACCTGCAGTGTGTGGAAATAAACAAATCTATTCTCTTTAGCCAAATAAGAAAGAGCACATTGATTATTTCATGCTGCTCCATACACAATCTATGTGTCTAGATAACACCATGCAATGGAAAATACCTCTGTAATGAAGCTCCCATAAATTCATATTTCACATCAATCATCAGTCATTAAACTTTTACCTGTAAACCATTGAAACATTGTGAGAGAACCATCACAAAGGCATTTTGTAAACTGAGCTGGCAGTGTCATATAAACAGAACAGATAGTCGGTTCAGGCATGTAGAATTAAATCTCACTTTGGATCTGCTTGGTTAGTTACTCTATTCTTCAGATGAAGCATGTCTAAGTGCCGTTTGTTTTATTCTTTTTCAAGACTTTTTACCTTTATTCTGATTGGAGAGTGAAGAAATTACACTAGCTATGTTTCCATCCAAAGTTATGATTTAAACTTGGCACAAAATTGAAATATCGCATAAAACATTTGCGAATAAAGCACTGTTTGCATCCCATGTGTCAAAGATAACAAAACGACCACTTCCTGGGAAATTGACACAAATATCTGTAATAAAAATGGACGAAATGCAATATGCTGTCATGTTATTTTGCGTTCGGAACACAATCGCGTGAGGCAATTCTGGGAGGTAATTATACCCAACCGTTTTGATGACAGACTTTGGCTCAGGCATTTCAGAATGACCAAACCAACATTTGAGATGCTGTGCAATGAAATTGTTAAATTCTTTTCTTTAACTCGTTAACTCTAATTCTGGTTAGTCCAGTTATCCAATCAGATCCTCTGTTGAGGTGAAGCAACTTGAGCTTTTATTCAGTAAATGTTTTGCCATCATAGTTAATTAATTCTTATCAGATAAAAAAATATTTCTGCCTGAATTGAGTGGAAACCTTTTTTTAATGTGCATTTTTAAGATTTTATGTGCATCTTGGCATTAGACAACACTTTATTTTAAGGTGACGGTGACGTTGATGTAGTTACACGTTGCTACATGTACTTACTATAGTAATAGCAGTAAATTATGCACAATTACAAGTAAAAAACGTCTCCGGTTACTTACGTAACCTCGGTTCCCTGAGAGGCAAGGAACGAGACATTACGAATGTCGTATATGGGAACTCCTCTCATCCTTCACTTCCGCTGAAATCTTATAGGCTAACGCCAGCAGAGCTGGCCAATTGACGCGAATATGCAACTACTGACACATCGTAGCAGTATATATGCAAGTGAGCGCCAATTCCTCTTCAGAATCGAACAAAATGCTAAAATAATAGCGAACACGGCGGCGAGCGTAATGTCTCGTTCCTTGCCTCTCAGGGAACCGAGGTTACGTAGGTAACCGGAGACGTTCCCTATCAAGGCTACGGAACTTCGACATTACGAATGTCGTATATGGGAACAGTATAGAATCCCGCCGTGGTAGCCAAAACAAACCACTGACACAGATCCAATACCAAGAAAAAAAATGCCCTCCCAGCATGTAAGCTTCCAATAGGCTGAGATTGGCCAATAGCGAACCTCTAACCTCTGATAGGCCCAAAGGGACCTATCACAAGCTTACAAAAACATTGCCAGAATTTGCATATCCCGAGCAGTATAACTGCGGAAAGTTTGCACTGAAGTAAAACAGAGCAACAACAACAGTAAGAGAAGGCCAACGCGTAGCGGTGGCAACAGTAAAAATCCACAACAAATCATGAGCAAAGCGCCGAGCAGCTCTCTCAATGCTGTGTACACAATGAACTCACCGAAAGCACTCGAGACGCTACAGAGGGCAAATCCAATTTATAAAACCTGGCAAACGTGTTCTGAGAAGACCAGCCAGCCGCAAGACATAAATCCTGAATAGACATCCCTTTAGTCCAGGCCCACGAAGAGGCAATCGCCTTAGTCGAATGAGCCTTGACGTTAAGGGGACATTCCTGCCCCAGGCGATCATAAGCCAAAACAATAGCATCCACGATCCAGTGAGAAAGCCTCTGTTTAGAGACTCCCCGTCCCTTGTTGCACCCACCAGAGCACACAAACAGCTGGTCCGATTTACGAAAAGCAGCCGAACGAGAAATGTATTCCCGAAGTGCTCTGACTGGGCAAATAACACTCTGAGCATCCGAACCGTGGGAGGTTGATGGCTCAGCAGACAGTGCCGGCAGAGAAACTATCTGCGCTTCAACGGGGTATTGAGCGATTTAGGGACATAGCCCGGCCTCGGTCTGAGAGTTACATTACAATTTCCCGGCCCAAAGCGAATACAATCCTCACTTACAGAGAAAGCCTGTAAATCCCCAACCCGCTTCGCCGAAGCGAGAGCGAGAAGCAGCGCCGTTTTGACCGAAAGCTCCTTAATGGCAATAGAAGCTAAGGGCTCAAACGGTGGTTGTGACAATGCTTCCAAGACCAAAGCTAAATCCCATGGCGGCACCGAAGGCGGCCGTGCAGGGCGTAATCTCCTAGCTCCCCTGAGGAACCGAATCACCGACGCATGTCTGCCGATAGACTGTCCATCAACATGGGGATGAAACGCTGCAATAGCGGCCACATATACCTTCAGAGTGGATGGAAGGCTCCCTTCATCCATCCTATGCTGAAGAAAGCGCAGAATAACCGACACAGAGCAGTTCGCTGGGTCTATATCGTCATCCTGACACCATTTCGAGAAAACACCCCACTTCAGAGCGTACAGGCGCCTGGTGGACGGGGCTCTCGCTTCCGCGATGGTATTCAAAACTCGCGCGTGCAGCGCATCCCGCCCGCTCAGCGACCCTACAGTGGCCACACATGAAGGCTCCACAGTCCGGGGCTGTGATGCCAGATCGTTCCGCTCGCCTGGGACAGCAGGTCCTTCCTGAGCGGAATCTCCCATGGCTGCCCCGCCAGTAACTCCACCAAGTCCGCGAACCAAGGCTGATTCGGCCAGTTCGGGGCTACCAGAGTCACCAACGCCTTCTCCTCCCTGATTTTGCACAACACCAAGGGCAAGATTTTCACCGGAGGAAAAGCATAGAGACAGCCTTTCGGCCACCGCGCAGTTAGCGCGTCCGTCTCCCGAGGGGAATGGGACAGCGAAAAGAACATCTGACAATGCGCGTTCTCGCTCGTCGCAAAGAGGTCGACCTCCGCCCTGCCGAAACGATTCCATATCAACTGAACCGTCCCGGGGTGAAGCCTCCATTCCCCTTGAGGAATCCCGCTCCTCGAGAGCATATCCGCCCCGCGATTTAGAGCACCGGGGATGTGCGCCGCTCTCACCGAGAGGAAGAACTGGTCCGCCCACAGCAGAAGGGATTCCGCCTGCTTGAATAGGGCTCTGGAATGTACACCACCTTGACGATTTATGTACGAGACCATGGAAGTGTTGTCGGTCCGGATCAACACATGTTGCTGCTCCAGCCGAGACCGGAAAACTTTGAGAGCTAGAGAGACCGCTTCCAGCTCCAAGCGATTTATGTGCCACTCCATCTGCCTTTCTGACCACCGACCCGAGGCGGGCTTGCCCAAGCAGACCGCCCCCCATCCGGTGGACGAGGCGTCCGTCAGTACCTCCACGCGCCGCGTCACTAAACCCATAGGGACGCCTGAGCTGAAGAGGTCGGGGTCCTTCCACGGGACCAGGGCGCGGGCGCATCCTTGGGTGACCATGATGCGCTTGTGGCCGGAATACCACGCACTCGGGGGAACGCGCGTTTTCAGCCAGTGTTGAAGCGGTCTCATATGCAGCAGCCCCAGGTGACACACTGAAGAAGCCGCTGCCATCCGTCCCAATAGTCTCTGAAATTCTTTCAGTGGGACGAGCCTGCCCGGTCTGAAGCGACCGAGAGAAGAGCTCAGAGCCTCCGCTTGCTCGGGGGAGAGACTCGGGGGGACGGGTTCTATCGCTTTCTTCTCGAGCAGGCTGCACACTTCTTGTCTCAGTACGTGAGCACTTTGCGGGCAAAGTTAATGACTGAATTACGCCGCGAAAGCGGGGAGGTCTGCGTTTGAACTGAAGTGTATATCCGTGCCGAATTACGTTCAACACCCACGGCGAAATGCCCGGAATAGCTTCCCACGCTGTCTGGAAACGACTGAGTGTGGGCTGAACTAAGCCTGCGGTCATCGCCGCTATGTGAGGGCTGGAAATAGACACCTCGCGCTTCCCGTGAGGTGCCTTTATAGTTAATGACCGTGACTCTGCGCTGCTCGAGGGCAGGGCGGGTAACACAGTGTGTGGTGCAAGAGGAGAAAAAAGCTGTGTTTGTGAAGAAGTAGTTTGCTTTATTTTTGAACAACACACAACATTCACAACATGACTGCACGTGTCGCTCGCAGAACGCTGAGGGACCACGTGCTCTCGAGCGCGTCGCTTGGACGCGGAGCCATCCTGGCGCTCTCCTCTCCTCTTGCCCGAGCGGTCAGGACGACTGCTTGGGCCTCACCGGGGACGCAGTGGGCTTCCTGCGCGGGCTCCTCTGAGCCGGCCTCTTGTTTCCCGCTCCATGCCACTGGCCGCTTCGGCCTTCACGGGCATCCGGTCCCGGGCGCGGCACTGCCTGACTCCTAGCCGCAGCTTGAGGTCGACGACCAGAGGCGGAAGACGAGCGAGAGCGGGGCTGCGGCGGCGGAGGCATCGGCGCCCTCCGAGGAATTACGTGACTCATCGCCTTCGCCTTTTTTTTGCGTCTCGGAGTATCGCTCGGTTACCTTTTCCACTGCGTCTCCGAACAGGCCTGCAGGGGAGATCGGTGCATTTAGCAGCGTCTTCCTGTCCGCCTCCTGCACGTCCGATAGGGTAAACCACAGGTGTCTATGGAGATCCACCAGATACCCCATCGAACGGCCAATCGCCTGGGCCGAGCGCTTCGTGGCCAAGAGCGCGAGGTCCGTGGCCGAACGGAGATCCCGGATGGCGTCAGCGTCGACAGAGGCGGCGCCATCCAGAGCCTTCAACTGCTTGGCCTGCAGCACCTGAAGAACGGCCATGGCGTGCAGTGCAGAAACCGCCTCCCCCGCGGCGCCGTAGGCCTTGTTAGCCTGGTGAGCCGTAAACCTGCAAGCTCGGGACGGCAGGCTGCGGTCCGAGCCCAGGGCGGGAGCCGACGGGCAGAGATGTGCGGCGACGGTCTCCTCGACAGGGGGGGTGCGTAGGTAGCCATGGTCTCCCGCCTCATCCACGGGGGCAAACATGGCCTGGGTTGAAGTGAGGGTGCGCGCCGATTGCGGGGCCGCCCAGGACTTACCACGTGCTCATGCACGTCGGGAAAGAACGGTGTTCCTCTTCTCGAAGCGGCCTGACGGCGGCTCGATTGAAGGAACCACGTATCCAGCTTGCTCTTTGATGGTTCATCGGGGACTTTCCACGATAAATCCAGTTCCTCGACGGCCTTCGAGAGGACACGGAAGAGCTCGTCCTGCAGGTCCGCCGGGGTCTCTTGCTCCGTGGTCGCCAGAGGAGCGGCCCGCTCCGCACCCCAGTCGTTCTCGGAGGCCGACAAGGACATAGAGTCTTCGTCCTCACTTGCCCCGAAGGACACGAAGTCAGCAACCTCGCAAGGGGGTTGAAAAGAAGGGTCGGGGAAACTCACCGGGGGTTGAACCTCGACCCCGCGGTTGGGGGGGCCTGCCAGCGGCTCGGAGGCGGCAGCAGGCCCAATCCCCGCAGCAGCGCGAGCTTCGTCCCACCTGGCCTTGAGGGCTCGGAGGGACATGTCCGCACAGAAATCGCAGGACCCTCCATCCCTGAGGGCTGACTCAGCGTGGGCCAGCCCCATGCACGCGACGCAAAACAGGTGCATGTCTGGGGGCACTATGGGGCCCGAACATAGGTTACAAACGGTCGCCATCGGATGCTGGAGACAGTTCAGGTATCTCCGGCACACCTTCAACGACAGCGAATGATCCAAGGTTTGTTGAGTAGTATCAGCTTTCTAGCACACGATTTGAGCGTGAAGAGAGAGATTCTGAAGAGGAATTGGCGCTCACTTGCATATATACTGCTACGATGTGTCAGTAGTTGCATATTCGCGTCAATTGGCCAGCTCTGGTGGCGTTAGCCTATAAGATTTCAGCGGAAGTGAAGGATGAGAGGAGTTCCCATATACGACATTCGTAATGTCGAAGTTCCGTAGCCTTGATAGGGAACCCTAACCCTAACCATACCTCTATAGTAAGTAGGCCTGCATGTACAATTAATTAATATTAATATTAATATTAATACTCAGTACTTGAGTAAATACAATGTAACTACATCACCTTAAAAAACATAGCTGTTGACAAGTGGATTAAAACAACAAATAGTCATTAATTTTGAGACAAAACATAATAATAATAATAATAATTGAATTAAAGTTGAGTTGATTTTTATGTGTGCACAATACATTGTGTGTAAAAATGTGCATTACAAGGTAACTTGTACAGCATTTATTAATCATAGGGAATTAGGCCCTGTTTACATGAGGACGATACCGGGTGAAAACGTAAAAATATTTTATCGGATGTGCCTTTCGTTTACATGGCGACAGCGTTTTTAGGGCTTAAAAACGCAAAAAAGTGAATCCACCCTCCAGAGTGGAAATCTTAAAAACGCTCCACCGTCGCGTTCCCGTCTAAACGGTTAAAACGCAAATCTGCTCTCGGTGGCTCTCGACGCGTACGCGTTTACGTCACAGGCATGCGCCAGTACAGGAACATAACAGCCAACATGTCGGATATTCTCAGATATTGGTGGTGTTGTTTGTCAGTGGTTCACATCGCCACCTAGCCACCTGGAGTGCATACTACATCGAATTTCACACACTTTTGCGTCACCATATGCACGCGGATTTCCTTTTTTTTTAAATTTTTTTTATTGAATATCAAGATTTACAAACAAACATGGCTGCATAACTTCCTTTTTACAGAATAGGATATAAGAAAAATATAGCCAGAGGGAGCAGCACTTAATACAACACGAATGTAATGTAGACAATTACAAAATAGGATATTGGTAAGGAAAATAAGACATAAAAAAAAAAAATAATAATAATAATAAAATAAAAATAAATAATAATAATAATAATAAATAAATAAATAATAAGTATGTAGATAAAACACCCATGCCATAAGGGGTAAATTCAGACTTTTTCATCCATTTATCTCAGTTGGGAAGTGTTTTAGGGTATCATATATTTTTTGAGCTTTGGGACCTTTCAGAGTTTTTAAGGATTTTATATACAGTTTAAATTCATTTAAAAAAACAACAAATTTGGGAGATGATTTCACAATTCTACACTTGTGAATGAAGAATTTAGCTAGACATACAATTGTATTAATACACAACTCAACATCCTTGCTTTGCAGAATCAAACCAAATGTAATGTCGTCTCTGGATATAAAGGTTGGGAATGAAGATATCTACTGCTTAATCCATTTATGTACATCACACCAAAATATCTGTATTACATTACATGAGAAAAACACATGGTCCGTAGTTTCAACACCCTTTTCACAGAATGTACACGTGTTATCATCTATACCAAAGCGAAGTCTCAGTAATTCTTTAGAGGGATAGATGTTGTTCATTACTTTAAAGTGAGTTTCTTTCACTTTGGGGGGTATAGGGAGTGTTAGATACATTGTTCTTAGTTTAGTAATTGAATCTTTATCAAATTTTTGAATGATGTTATTTTTATTTTGCCTTTCAGGGTAAAGGTATTCAGTAAAACAATTTCTAATAAAGTGTTAAGTACATTTTTTTATCTAGAATACAGATCCCTTGAATTGATAGTGAGGCCAATTGTGGTTGTATTGGATAATATGCCAAAATGTTTCTTATTAGAAAGACAAATTGTTGGGGTAGCGCTCTGTGTAATTTAGTGAAGTCTGATTTTAAGGGTTGGAAATTATGTTTGATGCCAAATTGTTCATAATTTAAGAAATGACCATTGATATCCATTAAGTCAGCTATGGACCATATATTTCTCCCATACCAATCTTCAAAAAACAGAGATCTGTTGCGGTGCAGAACATATCTGTTGTTCCATAGTACAGACGTGTGGGGTGAGAAGTTGTGTACGTACAACATTTTCCAATACAAGAGTATTTGTCTGTGAAACTCTGATAAGGATATAGGTAATTTATCAACATTAAAGTCCGCTCTAAGCAGAAAATCTAAACCTTCTATTTTCTTGAATAAAGTATTTGGAATACAATACCAAAAGGAGTTGCCGTGTTTGATCCAAGATTTTAACCAATTTATTTTTAAGGTTCCATTAAGGCAGTCAAAATCAATAACTTTTAGTCCTCCATCCTTTGTGTCTTTAACCATATTGCTTTTTTTCATATAATGTGGTCTGTTTCTCCAAACGAAGTTTAGGTTGATTTGGTTGATAGATTTAATTAATTTGTTTGGAATGGCATTGGAATAGGCTGGGTAAATACATCTCGATAAACATTCCATCTTAGTTAGGTAAATTCGTCCTAGAATTGATAGGTCCCTCTGTAACCATATATTTAGTCGTGACTTACATTCTTTAATTTTACTTTCTACATTCAGAAGTTGGTTTTGTTTTTGGTCCTTGGTTAGATAAATCCCCAGGTATTTAATTTCGGATTTAATAGGAATATTACAGATGTCCTTCAGTAACGTGTCATGTATTGCCATCAATTCACACTTTTTTAAATTTGAAGTTAGGCCTGAGGCTTTGGAAAATTTTTCAATTTTGGCAATAGTTGTTGAAATTTGGTATCTATCTTTTAAGAATATTGTTGTGTCGTCTGCTAGTTGGCTGATTATTATGTCTGTGCCAAGTACATTAAGTTTTTTAATATCATGACAGTTTTTAATATAAATTGCTAGCATTTCTGTGGCTAAAATAAATAGGTATGGTGAGATGGGGCATCCTTGAGGAATACCCACATTAATCTTGAAGCTTGGGGTGGTACCACTAGATAATAGGACACAGCTATTAATATCTCTATATAATCCACCAACCAACTCTCTGAATTTGACTCCAAATCCAAAGTGTTCTAGTACCGAAAGAATAAATGGGTGCTCCACAGAGTCAAATGCTTTATAGAAGTCTAGAAAGAGAAGGAAACCATCATCCTCTATTTGGCTTCTATACTCAATTATGTCCATTACCAGTCTTATATTGTTATGGATTGACCTCCCTTTTAAGAACCCTGACTGTGTGTCTGCAATAAGGTTTGATATTCCTGTTCGAAGACGATAAGTGAAGATGTAAGTTAGGAGTTTGTAATCTGAATTTCTAAGTGTAATGGGTTCTGTTATCTATAATTCTGGGATCTTTCCCAGGTTTTGGAATTGAGATGATAACACCATGTCTCATTGTTGGTGGAAGCACACATGTTTCAAAAATTTCAATAAAGACTTGTAGCAGCATGTCTCTTAAATCTACATAAAAATGTCTGTAAAAGTCACCTGTGATACCATCAGAACCGGGAGCTTTGTTAAGAGAGAGCCGAGCAATTACTGCATCCAGTTCCGTAATTGTTATTTGGTTATCGCAAGTTTGTTTGAAGCTATCCTCTACTATGGGAATATGTTGTGCTATTTCCTGAAAAAAGTTTTTACAGTCCACATTAGAAAATTTAGAGCTATAAAGCTGGCTATAAAAATTCCAGATTTCTGAACAGATCAATTTTTCATCTGTGACTTCATTATCATCAACTATCAAGGATCTGATGCAATTTTCCCCTGTCTTCTTTTTTCCAGACCACAGAAATATGCTGAATTTGTTTCTCCCTCCTCAATCCACTTAGCCCTTGATCTAATGAAGGCTCCTAGGGCCTTACGACTGTAAATTTCATCCAATTTAGGTTGGAGATTTAATATCTTCTGTCTATCGTCATCCGTTTGGTTTGGCCTATTGCAGTAAAAATTTAACTGATTAATAATGTCTTCTACTTGTTTTTCATTATCTTTTTTAATTATTTTACTGAATGAGATAGTAAATTGGCGTATTTTATATTTTAGGAATTCCCACTTTTTGGTAGCAGTTGTTAGCTCCTCAGAATTGGCAATTTCTTTAATTAACAGTTTGATTTTCTGGCAGTAGTCATTATTTTTGAGCAGGCTAGAATTGAACTTCCAAAATGTGTGTGAGTAAACATTGTTATCATTGGGTTTGATCTGTAGTAAAATAACACAATGATCCGTTAGTGGTGCAGCAGAAATATTAGAGCTAATATTATAAAGCAGTAAATTATTCGTAATTAACCAGTGGTCAATTCTGGATTTAAAATTGTGACTTGAGCTAAACCAGGAGTATTGAGAAATTTCTGGGTTAAAGTGTCTCCAAGTATCAACCAAATTATGTTTTATCGCAAAAGTTTGTAAATATGGTGTTTGGGTGACTAGCAGAGTGTCCGCGAGGATATTTATCAAAAAATTCATCATGAACTAGGTTCAGATCACCTCCAATTATGATGTTATCAGTTGAGTGAGTTAATTTAAGATTATCTAAATGTAAGACAATTTGTTCCAGTAGGTTTCAGTTTTCTATGCACGCGGATTTCCCCCCCATAACGCTTGTCTAAACGCAGAATAAAAAGTGATAACGCAACGCCACTTTCGCGTTTTCTCTTCAGATCGTTTCCGTGTAAACATAGCCTTAGATTGTTAATTCTAATTCGTTAATTAACATGTTCATCTGTCCTTTCGTGTTCCCTGATGTGCAGAATAAATGCTTTTTATATTTCACAAAATACTGTAAAAAACTAAACAAAACAAAAAAAAACTTAGCCAATAAAACATATTTTTTCATTTCATATACCTCTCCAAAATAAATAGGCCTACTGACATCAGAATTGGAGTCCGTTGCTTACAGATGCATATGGATTACCATAGATTACCACAGTTATACATACAGGGTGTAATTCTCAAATACTGTGTCCTTTTACATCCTACTGTAATGACACTTCTGACCCGTCTCTTACCTGGGCCATCTGTCCAGTGAAATTATGTCCATACCTGTGGAGTGGAATATTCTACATCCCGGTCATTATAAGCTTTTTAGTGTACAGTATGTTAGACTCCAGAGGCTGAAACTTCATCATCATCATTTTTTATTCATGAGAGACGCTTATTATGCAAAGCTCTGATCAGTTCCGCTAAATGCTTTTTGACCCTGGAGAGACATAAGAGAAAGGTAAGAGAAGGAGCTTTTATTTATCTTTATGGGTCGTCATATTTAGTACATGTTTATTTCGTAGCTGCTCTTGACAATTATTGACTCGGGTGAATAATGTGTTTTATGCACAAAACAAACAATGGATCCAACAGAATCTATTTACTGCCTCTCAAACTGCAACAGTAGTTTCGCAATAAACTGTGGTTTTAATAGCCTCACTTTATTTCACTTTATGTTTCAGCTGATTTTGGATTATTGTCAAGTCAGGTTACTCTAAAATATGAAAAAGAAGCTCAATAGCTCTTACAAATAGAAACAGTCACCTGATGTTTGCATTTGGGATAGAGCAATATGTTCATGTATTTCAGGACAGAATCTACAGAGGGGAGATAAATAGGTGTATATAAGTAGTAAAACGTTTGAAAGTGTTTATAGCAAAATATAGTTTGAGGCGGTTGGATAAAACAAAAAAAAAATCTGTATCATTCAGAGAGATGCAGCAGAGGTGTGACTTATAAGGACAGTTGAATCATCCAAAGGTTAAACTGGGTGTCTCTATTAAATGATGCACTCGACAGAAACCCACAGGTGTGTCAGCTAATAATGAAGACTGACCTTAGGAATAAGTGGATGAAATCATATGATCAGCTGAAATGTATATGCCGGTGTCTACATTAAACTGCCAAACACATCTATTAAAGGACTAAATGTAATCTATAATTCAAAATTGTATTTAAACCTGGAAATACAGGTTGTACAAATACAATGTTTCTGCTTAAATAATTTAAAACACAGAAATATTGATTATGTAAAATGAATAAGATGTATTTAAAGGTACACTATGTAATTTTTTTTGTTCAAAATGAACTACATTTAAATAATGAGTCAATTGTCAATCATTGTGAGATTTTAAAAATAAAAAAGAGATTACACAATTTCTGAAACTACACAGCTTGCAGAATATTCTTTTACTCACTGTTAGCAGATTAAAGGCACAATATGTAAGTTTTTCACCACTAGAGGGCGCAGTTTCCAACAATAAAAAAGGCGTATGTTTATGACGCAGTGACAAGCGCTGAATGATGGGACTGGCTGTCAAGCTGATGGATCTAATAATGTTTATGGATGTGTGCAAACATTCACGTTTCTAACATTACAGTGGTATGAAGTAGGTCGCGATTGCTAAAGAGACAGATATCACACGCGAGTCCCGCGGATATAAAGGAATAAGGACATTTAATTCTACCGATCTACCCGCAAGTGCTGGATTACTCATACAGGACAGTTTATTAGACGAATTAAACTTGTGAGGTAACGCAGCACTGCTTCACTTGGTCTAACGTTACACTATCACACCAAACAGCATTTAAATGTGTGTTGAAAGTTATTGTTATTCTACGTGTTAGTTCGTTTGCTATACGAAACTAGCAGTAACGTTAACGTTAAGCTAGATCAACATTAGAATAACTTACTGACCATATTCCATTTCTAACATTTCATCATGTTGAGCAAACGTTATATATCATTGATTTGTATTATGTAGCCTACATTTGCTTACCTGTCTAATAAAGCTGTCAAGTCGTGACTCGTGAAGCTCTGTCAAGTCCAAGTTAGTCGCGGAAGTGGAGCTCTCTGCATCTTAAAAACGCCACGCTGATATTGATCCTTATTTTAGTTCTCCTTGTTTGTCCCAAAGTCTGCTTGAGTTCTCCTTGTTTGTCCCAAAGTCTGATTGCCATGGTCTATGTTTGAACGAAACAAGAACTGCGTGCCGCTAAACCTTACACACGTAACGTACGCACCTAGTTGTCCATGTCTGTCGCCATGGTTACGTCATGTCTATGGCAGTTCGCGCGGAAACCAAGGATAGAGCGGATATTGCGTCATTGACAGGCGACATTTTTTTGTGATGCTCATTTCAGCTCATTTCCCTAATGCTCCTAATGCCAGCTATGAGACACCAGAAATCTGTCATAATGAGCAAATTGAAACGGAATTAAAATTCACACAACAATAAGAAGGACCTGAGAGCACAATTACATTCCAAACCTCTTTTCATTCTTTAAGACTGAATAATAAACAGTGTTTGTTGAATGACAGTAGTTTCAGGGTGCTGTTTTATTCTAGATGAACTTGGGGGGGGGGGGGGGGGGGGGATGATCTTCTCTTGGCAGTGAGGAGACGAATGTGTTTGTTTGTGCACTGTTTTAGTTGAAATATTTAGTAGGATCTGGCAAATATGACACTTTCTGACTCTTCCTTTCCATTTTGCTTTGTCTCTTGTTCCTCATGTGAATACCTGTGTTACGATGAAAGGTTTGTAAACATTCTTGACTAATTAAACCAGCTGTTCAGTGGCTAATTAATCACTAGATGGAGACTGGGGGATTTTACTCTACACACACACACACACACACACACACACACACACACACACACACACACACACACACACACACACACACACACACACACACACACACACACACACACACACACACACACACACACTGTGTATTGGTGTTTGGAAGCACAAGTGTGTATGGGTGTTGTTAGTTGCTTTATGAATTGCCAACAAGTCACCAAAAACTGTCCCTCATATCAGTTACAAAACAGTAAAGCAATATGTGTACTAATATCTCCTTGAGTCTCATAAAGATTGCTAGCATGAACCGCACAGTACACTATACATAGCATATTTCTTATTACAAGACACTGGTGACAGCACTTTAATGGAAATTTGCAGAGTAATTGTTCTTTTAATATAAAGGTGCAGATTTCATATAGCATGCTGATAGTGCAGGATAAAACCATAGTAAAGACGAATAGAGGCAGAGACTCAGTGGTAAATACTGTAAACTCTAAGGAGCTTCAGATAATAAGTTCTTGCTAAGTAATAAATAGCTCTATTTTTAATAATTAAAAACACAGTGTTATCAAAGAGGCGCTAATGGTTAGCCCGACGGTCATCTGGAAATTAGCATTCAATCTTCTGTTGCAGTATAATCAGGTTTCAATGTTTCTCTGTGATACTTTCTCAAGGTTTGATGACCTGCTCAGAGGGTAACTGTTAAATAGTCTTCTAACGACAACACAAGCAGAGGATTAACCTTTCCAGACCTTCACAGAACTGTAGCCTGAAGTTTCCCAGATGGGAAGGCAAAGCGAGGACTGTGGCTCTTTTGAACATCTCAAGGTTGCGAGGTCTGGATTTGTGATGGTAGAGGCTGAATACTTATGTAACTGTGAGGGCAAAATGAAACGCAAAGATCCTTTCTTCTCTCTGCTGCTAGATTACAGTTAAGAGAAGGAGCCTTGAAGCAAAGCTATTTCTGTTCTCTTGAGCTGCTCTACAGTATATTCCTTGGAGAAGCTGATGTACCAACACGTCATGTTCTGAGTCTTCATAACATTAAACATTAACATTATAGATTCCCTGAAGTGTGTGCTTGAGATTCTGGTGGATTGTGTACCTGTCTGACCTCCTCTCTGTTCTCTCCCCTTGTAGGGCATCAATATTGTGGAAGCAAGTAATGAAGAACTTCACCCCCCTTCAAAGCCAGGAATGTATCAACTGGACATTGTGTTGAAGAAGGGCAATAATCTGGCCATCAGGGACAGGGGAGGTATGTGCCCTTTTCACCACATTTATTTGACTTTTTTTGTCTCTATGTTCTTGATTTTTCCAGATTTCTGAGGTTCTGTTGAGCTGCTTTGTTGCATTTTTCCACTCAATAATGTGACATCATTAAAGAACTGATTTTATTAAGTAAATTATCCTTAGGTTCAACCAAAGTAATTTAAAAAAATCAGGGTAACCAACTATACAATTATTAATGAGTCAAGCATGCTGGTGTGTGTAGCGTATGTGTGTTAATAAATAAATTAGTCTGATTAATTAATGGTAAAAAAAACAAACATTAAAATCAATGTTTGATTCATGATGTTGGTTAAAGGGAAGTATAGGAAATTAAAATTCTATCATCATTTATTCACCCTCGTGTCGTTCTAAATCTGAATGCCTTGTTTCTGTGGAACACAAAATAGGATATTTAAAAAAAAAAATGTAGGTAACCAATCTGTTTTGGTGACAATAAACCTTATTCAGAACAGCGCAAGGCTATTAAAAATCTGTATAAAGCTCTTAGATCATTTATTAATAATTTTCCACAGCTCATATTATCTGATTTTTTTTGCCTACTTACATTTCTTGTAAACATATTTTTGCAGTGTTTAGTCAGCAGAACAATCCAAAAAAACACACTTCCATTCCTTACTTTCATCCCCATTGCAAATCAAAGATGGCGCTGATGTGACTAAGGTCTATTAACCAGTTCTATTCTATTGTATGTATAAAAAAAATAAAACACTGAGACATAATATAAAAAGTCATACATGGTTGAAACAACATGATGATGACTAAACAATGACAGAATATTCATTTTGGGGTGAACAATCTCTTTAACTTTATATCCCGATCAAAATCATCATGAATATTTATAGTTGAACCTCTAGCGCCCCATTTTTGTTCTGCTAACATGATTTGTTTTCTGAGAGATAAACTTTGCAGAGTGAACAAACAGAAAGAGTCAAGGCTAAATAGATCTTCTGCTGTGGTCACCTTGACTTGTGTGTATTTCATCAGACAATGACTCTTACATTCCTGGCCATAACCCCAGACCTGCCCTGAGCTGCTGGTGAGAGAATGGGCATTAGAGCTTTTGAATGGCAGAGGGACAGGAAGGATCAGTAATGGCCTCATTAGGAGCTGATGGATGGTGCAGCAGATCTGCTCTTACTCCCTCTCCCTCTCTTTTTGACTCACCCAAATAGACACACGCGCCAAAATAATGAGCAGAGACCCCGGCAGCTCACCTGCTCTGGAGACTCCAGCTTCTGTTGTGCGAGTGAGTCAGACAGTCAGTCAGTCGTGCTCTCCCTTGAGAGGAATCCTGAGTAATCCTGAGACGAAAAATCTCACGCTTTCCTCCAACGATAATAGAATACATGGCTGATATGAAAATTATTCATCCGTGTGATGTAGTATACAATTTGAATAGCTGAAATTTTGCATAAATTTTGCAAGTTTTACTTTCAAATAGAAATTTTGCTTTATGGCTTCTGCATAAATTAGCATACCAGTGTTTATAATTATCTCTTTGATTAACTCAATAAATCTAGTATTGCTCGTTCTGTAAGTAGTTCTGGAAGTTATGTAATGCATAAACTAATTTTCATATATGATACCTCATTGTAAAGTGTTAGTAAGAAAATATTCAAATAGTAGTAAATACTTTAATAGTGGTGGTAGTAGTAACCAAAAAATGATATACACTATAAAGTATGGGGACGGTAAGTCCCCAAACGCTACGTTTTTTTAAAATGCTTTTGAAATAAGTAACTTGTGCTCACCAAGGCTGCATTTATTTGTAATATTGTAAAATACTATTACACTATAAAATCATTGTTTTTTATTTTAATATATATTAAAATGTCATTTATTCCTGTGATGGCAAAGCTGAATTTTCATCAGCCATCACTCCAGTTTTCAGTGTCACAGGATCCTGCTTCCATGATCCTTTAAATCCCTAACTTCACTGTCAGAAAGAAATCAACATGCTCTGAGAACAGACAAAACAATGGCGGCAGTGATGATTGAGAGTGTTGAGTCTGTTCTTACTTTTGGGTTGCAGATTCTGTGTGTTCTGCTTGTTTTAACCTTGAGTTATGGATGATTTTTGTGTGTGTTTGTTAGGTTGGTGTGGACAGCTTGGCAGGAGCTGATCCAGGATTATAACATCAGTTTGGGTGTTTCCTGTTGTCTTTCTTTGGCATTGAAATATATCTGTCAGCATCTGTTAATGATCTGATGGTGTGTGTACATGTGTTTGTGTGTGTGTGTGTGTGTGTGTGTGTGTGTGTGTGTGTGTGTGTGTGTGTGTGTGTGTGTTTGTGTGTGTGTTTGTGTGGAGGAAGTGAACAGCATGCAAAACGTCTCTAGTTGGTTTTTACCGTTCAACAGCTTAGCTATTGTGATATTATAAATGTAATGTGTCAGAATAATCGGAAAATGACCACTTTTGCTGAATGATGGTCAAACTATTTGACAGAATGTTTCACAGGCTCGAGACTCTGAAGTTTGTGTATGTGTGTCATGTTTGCAATATTATACTTAGTGTATTGATCTAATAAGAGACGAGGGTTGTTTTTGTGAAACCACATCACACTCCATCCTCTACTGTTATTGCTCATTTTACTGCAGTGTTTCGTGACTCTACATTTGCATTTCTTGCTTTGGCGGTCTGCCTTCCTCTAAAAACACACACTCCATTTATTACTCATTAATATGTAGATAATAACAAACAAACTCAAATCAGTTTGTCAATAATTTGCTATTCTAGACTAACTGTCTAATGGATGTTGATCTCTTAGATATTATGTTTAGATATGTAAGTTTGCTTGGTTTTAATATGAGTACTTTTAATGTAATGGAGCAAAATATACCTACATAAGTTACAGGACTAGTCAAATTGACTGTACTATTTTAAAGGTGGTTTCCCAACAGTGGTGACCAATCAGCAGATAACAGCTTCCCCCACCGTAGAGGTGGGCGATATGACCAAAATCTTATATCACGATATTAGTAATTTTATTTCATGATAACCATATATATATATATATATATATATATCACAATATATTCATTTTCTTTTTTGCTTTAAATAAGGTTTTTATAATATCAACATTTTTGAAACCATAGAGATTTCATAATTTTTGTCACCAATGTCGATATCACAAAAAACAAATACTAGCCTACCTAAATAAAATAAAGTTTCTATATATATAAAAAAACTCAAGTTTACTGAAGATATGTAAACTTTGCAAACTTCCGCATGCAAATATTACACTTTTGTGACACGCACTCAGCACAGCAATGTCGCATAAGCATAACTGCGATAGAGGCGATAGTCCAAAATCTCTACCGGTTGACAAATTTCAACCGATTTATCATGTCTATGGGTATATTGCTCACCCTTACCTCACCATACTAAAGGTGTGACAATTATCAGACCCCCGATGTACACACATCTTGGTCTACAGGCCTTGATCACTGTCTATGCCTTTAGGAAGTCCAAATGGTCCTTGGAGGGGATTGAAACAAAGCAAAAGTCTTTGTTGATTTTCATTACATTATGCTGTCAATAAAGGCTTATGTAGGGTATTCTTTTATACGGATAGTTCAACCAAAAATAAAAGCATTTAGTCATTTTAGTTTGTGTAAGGAACATTTTCTTTTTTCTTTCTTTTCTCTGAAATTTTACTCATCCGTTCTCGTTTTCAACCGTTGCCCAAATCACATGGAAATGCATTGACATGTTTGACATCAGTGACGCTAAATAGCATTAGCTGTCATATTTGTCGTTACCACTTTTAAATACACTCACCGACCACTTTGTTAGATACCTGTTCAACTGCTTGTTAATGCAAATATCTAATCAGCCAATCACATGGCAGCAACTCAATGCATTTAGGCATGTAGACATGGTTAAGACAATCTGCTGAAGTTCAAACGGAGCATCAGAATGGGGAAGAAAGGTGGTTTAAGTGACTTTGAACGTGGCATGGTTGTTGGTGCTAGACGGGCTGGTGGTCTGAGTATTTCAGAAACTGCTGATCTCCTGGAATTTTCACTCAAAGCCATATTTAGGGTTTACAGAGAATGGTCCAAAAAGGGCAGTTCTGTGGGTGAAAACGCCTTGTTGATGCCAGAGGTCAGAGGAGAATGGCCTGACTGGTCTGCAGAAGAGTATCTCTGAACAGACAACGCATCAAACCTTGAAACAGATGGGTTACAGCAGCAGAAGAACACACCGGGTGCCACTCCAGTCAGAAAAGAACAGGAAACTGAAGCTAGAATTTGCACGAGTCACCAAAATTGGACAATAGAAGATTGGAAAAAACAGTTGCCTAGTCTGATGAATCTTGATTTCTGCTGCTACATTCAGATGGTAGGATCAGAATTTGGCGTAAACAACATGAAAGCATGGATCCATCCTGCCTTGTATCAGTGGTTCAGGCTGCTGCTGGTGATGTAATGGTGTGAGCAATATTTTCTTGGCTCACTTTGGACCCTTTAGTACCAATTGAGCATCAGTAACGCCACAGCCTGCCTGAGTCTGCCGGTGAGTGTATGATGAATTGTGTGTGAAAAATGAGAGGTGCTGCAGAGTGGAGAGATGGAAACTAGAAAAATTATGTTTTGATATATATATTTTTTTAATTATTCAATTTTATTCAGCAAGGACACAATAAATTAAATTAGTCAAACGTGACAGTAAAGACAAAATATCATTATTTCCACAAAATAATTCAGAAGTGCAACTGTTTTCAACATTGATAATAATAAGAAATGTTGCTTGAGCACCAAATCAGGATATTACAGTAATTTCAGAAGGATCACTGTGACACTGAACTTTGCCATCACAAAAGTAAATAACATTTTAAAATATATTAAAATAGAAAACAGTTATTTAAATTGTAAAAATATTTCCTATTATTACTATTTTACTGCATTTTTGATCAAATGAATGCAAGGATTTCTTTCAAAAAATCAACAAAAATCATACCCAAAAAACCTTACCCTCTTGAACGGTAGAGTATATTTGTTTATTTAGCCTGTTGTCAAGTATACTTGCAGCATTAGATCTCCATTAAGGCGTGTGCATTCACAGCTGCATGCTGTACTATAGCTGAGTTCACATACTCACACAAACATACACTCTCAGCCAGAGGAACACTACACTGAATTATAGAAACTGCTGCAGTCATCAATCCATTGCTATCATGGGGCATGCTGGGTAATGGAGTGTGCTAAACCACATATCTCTTCTGTTTCTATGTGCTATTGAAAGGCTTCTCTTCTCCAGCACTGTCTTAAATATCCAGACGCCTGACAGCCAATCTGAACCCGTCCTGTGGGCCGTCTCATCTCTCAGATAAAACCTCATACTTTTTTTTACATTTATTATGACAGAAGAGTACTACATACGTGCCTGTCACTTTAGGGGCTTGTTTGTGATGAAAGGCCTGACTAGATCAGCTATAAAAAGAAAATATAGAAATTCATAAACTACACAGAGACAGGAAAATAATCTTTTATAGACCTATTACTCTGCAGTATGAATGAATTTACACAGAAATTTGATCTTTTAATTTCGTGAAAATTCCCAGCCATTTTGAGATGAATAAATTGTATTTGTTGTATTTATCACATTGAATAGGAGGGTCTGCTAAATGTAAAAAATGTAACTAAAAATGAATGTAAAAAGTAAATAAATGGCGTAAAAATTGTTCATTGACATTTTTTGACACCTTCACCCTCACTTATGTTAACAAATGGAACCTTATTTTAAAGTTTTCCTTTTATGCTGTGCTTGCCACCTAGTGGTGTGAACGTAGCATCACACGACTATGCAATGGCAAAAGTGTCTGATAATAGGGAAATTGCCAAAATAAAGTGAGTATTATCCACCTGACAAGTCATGTGATCTTATTATGTTTGCCCTCATGAGGCAAGCCGCTCCATGTAAAATAAATCTGCTTTTAGTGCACCTTTAGGGGCTGTTTACACGACACCGTTTTGAACAAAAAACGTAAAACTTTTTATGCGTTTTGGTCAATCGTTTACACGACAACAAAGTTTTGGGTGCCTGAAAACGCAAAGTTTGTATAGTACCATTAATATTATTATTAATGTCGTCTGTACGTGGAAAACTCAAAGGAGAAACTTCTCAGTTTTAAGCATATCGTTGTCGTGTAAATGTACCCTCAAAGATGTATTACATTGCTCCAACCCAATCAAACACACCTAAACAAGCTAATCAAACTCTTCAGGATAACTAAAAAGTTATAGGCAGGTGCATTTGATCAAAATTTGAGCTAAACTCTGCAGGTGGAGTTGAGAACCCCTGATTTACACTGATCAGCCACACTATTAAAGCCACTGACAGGTAAAGTGAATGACATTGATTATGTCATTATAATGGCACCTGCCAAAGGGTGGGATATATTAGGCAGCACGTAAACAGTCAGTTCTTAAATTCTATGTGTTGGAACCTGGAAAAATGGCAAGTCTTGTGAGTTGTTCCTGGTATGCAGTGGTTAGTACCAACAATAAAGTGGTGGAGGGATGGACAACTAGTGAACCGGGTCATGGGTGCCCAAGACTCATTGATGCACATGTGGAGCGAAGGCTAGTCTGGTCCAATCACTGAAGAGTTACTGTAGCTCAAATTGCAGAAAAATGTAATGCTGCCCAGGATAGAAAGATGTCAGGACACACAGTGCATCGAAGTGTTATGCTCTGGGCAATGTTCTACTGGGAACCCTTGGCTCCTGGCATTCATGTATATGTTACCTTGACACGTGCCACCTACCTAAAGATTGTTGCAGACCATGTACACCCCTTCATAGCAATGGTGTTCCCTGATGGCACTGGCCTCTTACAGCAAGATAATGCACCCTGCCACACTGCACACATTGTTCAGGAATGGTTTGAGGAACATGACAGAGTTCAAGGTGTTTCCCTGGCCTCCAAATTCCCCAGAACTCAATCTGATTGAGCATCTATGGGATGTGCTTTACCAACAAATCTGATCATGGCGGCTCCATCTCGCAACTTGCAGGACTTAAAAGATCTGCTGCTAATGTCTTGGTGCCAGATCCCACAGGACGTGTTTAGAGGTCTTTGGGAGTCCATGCCTTGACAGATCAGAGCTGTTTTGACATGACCTACATGATATTAGCCAGCAGGTGGTTTTAATGTTGTGGATGATCAGTGTAGTGGCCATCATGTTGAGATCACATGACCTGCTAAGCAGCTCGCTTTATTTCTGTAACCTGTTATCAATGTTTTTTTTTCTTTCTCCACATGGAGGGTAACACTTAAAAAGTACGGAATGGGTGTAGTGAGTGACAGGGCTGAAAGTCTGTGCCATCACAGGGCCCCAGAGGGCCTGGGATAAGTAGGTCTGCTGTAGGAGATGGAGCTGTCTCAGTGCCTGAGTGCAATTTCCAAATTTCCTGCCAATGACATCAATCAGTCAGAGCTCTGGGAAATCGCATTGAATAATTTAGCTTAATTATGACTCTGTGTGCATTATTCAATGACCTTTTTTTTAAACTCTCTTGGCCCGCTGTGATTTTTGGGAGGGTAATTATGAATATGTGGTGGAGAGGCCTTTTCTAATTAGATAATACAGCCTTTGATTGTTGTGTATGTAGAAAGTCAATGCATACAGCATACAGGCATTTTATTTTGGTGCTTTTTTAAGCCTTTAAGGAGTAAAACTAGTTTGTTTTTTGTTGTTGTAATTGTTTTGTTTTTCATTTTCTGAAGAAGATGCTGGTGGTGTTTTCCTAGATAACTCTTTTCATGTTGCTATGTGGTGTCTAGAGGTGCGTTCAAGTCCTCCTGGGAAGTTCGTATTTACGAGGTGGGAAGTCGTGTTTACGATGGCAGGTGCGTTCAAGTCACTTTCGTCGGAGTAAGATGGTGGTTAACTTTCTCTTAATTACACTAAAATACAGCAAGGTTCTTCTAGTTCAAGAAAATGAAGAACAAAGAAATATGAATCAGGTGTGCTTTGCTTTTATATGTTTTTATTTAATTTATGAAGCCACTGCAAAACGTTATCGTTGCATATTGTTATATTATAACGCCATCATATTCTGTGAAAGCAATTATCTAACTTCACTGTAAATAGAAACGCTTGTCAATATCACTGCTAAATACCTTTAAGTATTGTGTTTTTTCACTGACACGCCCCCAACTCGCAAAGATCGGATTCCGGTGGCGTGCCAAATACTCAACTCGTAAATATGATCTTTACTAGATGACTTGAACGCATCAGGATGTGATTGCTTTAGTCATTGATCATTCATTCTGTGGTCTTTCTGAGCGTCTCACTCGAGTCATGTGTTTGACTCGAGTCATGTGTCTGCCAACCGGACAGGTTGGCAGAATGTGTTGAGATGTGACCTCTGTCAGAACGGCCCACATTAGCTCTGTTGATATATCAGAGTTTACTGGCTGCTGGTGAGTGTTTTTAATAGGCACTAAGAAAATGTAGGCACACACGGATGCTGGAGGGACGCAATAGGTATGTGGGTGTATTTGAGACTGAAAGACTTCAGGCCCACATTCACGCCATGCTTTACATTTTACACAAATTATTCCATCTGTGGATCCTAATGAACAGGATGGATTGTGTGTGCAATCAAATGACTTCCATCAAGATTTCATCAGTGTCTGAACTATGAGCTCATGAGAGGAAATTACTGCAGGATATTGCATCCTTACCTCAAATTACAACTTGACTCATCAGTAACACAGGAAAACTCAGTTAGCCTGAAGAAAAAGATTTCTAACAGTAATAATTTGCCCTAAAAAATCATTGGCTCATTTAACTGTACTAAATGGTACTACTAATGGTCTGTCATAATGTTGATTACCCCCATACAACCATAGTGTACTTATGTATATATTTTTACGTGGTAGTTCAGGGTACTTAAAAATGCCATTGTATTAGAATTGTACATGTCACAAAACACATGGTTTTAGCATGGTACCATGTCAAGTTGCTGTTCTATCAGTAGTCTGTTTTTGGCCCTATTGATTTGGGGCCATCATGATCATCAGAAATGGATGATACTGTTAGTAAAGTCTGAAGGTCTGGAACACAATGACGAACTGTGATTTTTTTTTTTTTTTTTCCTGATTAAGTTTGATTATAGTAAAGGAAGTGTAGAGTTTAAACCATAGTGTTTTAGATTATGAATATTACTGTTGCTTTTGTGCTATCAAAAATACACAGGCAGGTTTGGATTGTCAGAACAACAACAGTTGTGTTTTTTTTTTATCGAACTAATGAGTCAGAAAGACGCGCATTAACCCAACCCCTAAACTCTCATGAATGCCTTCTTAAAGTGGACATGTCCCATATACATACGTGTCGGTGATGTGTGAAGTATGTCAGTAGATCAGTGATGTGTGAGCTTGGATCTGCCCCTACATTACTGTCATTATCAAGTGAACTACCAGCATCAGTTGCATTGCTTCACTGCCACTCACAAATCCTCTCCTGTGGCCTCATGGGATAGGAAAGTGTCCATCTTATGCACACTTTAGAATCTCGGCGGAAGTAGGTCATCTGGGTCCTTTTTGCCTACTCTTATGAGTACTGTGAATTTGGGAATACAGTTAAAGACACGCCATTCTTTCTTTCTTCCTTCTTTTGTTTAATGGCGGTTGCAGTGCATATCGCACCACCTACTGAGTGGTTGTGTACTTAAGTTCTTATCTTTTAATCTTTCATCAGTTTATTACTGTAAGCAAGAATTGTATTCGTTTGATGCTAAACATATTAATAAAAAACAATTGAATTAAAAAAAAATAGTCTGTGCTTTCAAAGGCAATATGGCTGTAAAGTGAATCTTTTATGTTAAGCCATTCCAGATTTGTTGTAAGGTATGATGTCACATATGTATTTTTTATTATAGAAACATATCATATAGAAAATGTCCCGTAGGAAAAAAAGAAAGAAAAAGAATTTGCTGTGTAGTCTGAAAATTACCTCTGATTTTGGAACAGAAAGTTTAAGCTGTTCTTTTACTTATTTGTAAACATTTGCAGGCTTGTTGCATAACTTGCTTTCTGAGAATACCCCCTCAGGTTAACATAATTGTGTGCCGAGAGAGAGAGAGAGAGAGAGAGAGAGAGAGAGAGAGAGAGAGAGAGAGAGAGAGAGAGAGAGAGAGAGAGAGAGAGAGAGAGAGGTGAGAGAGAGAGAGAGAGAGTGAGAGAGAGAGAGAGAGAGAGAGAGGTGAGAGAGAGAGAGAGAGAGGTGAGAGAAAGAGAGAGAGAGAGAGAGAGAGAGAGAGAGAGAGAGAGGTGAGAGAGAGAGAGAGAGAGTGAGAGAGAGAGAGAGAGAGAGAGAGGTGAGAGAGAGAGAGAGAGAGGTGAGAGAAAGAGAGAGAGAGAACATTTATCAATGTTACACTGCCCCTTGGTGACTACATGTCATAAATTGCACTTCTAGAATAAGATTCTGCTCAATTTGTCCTGCTTTGTAGCTTATTTCATGATATGCTGTTATTGAAATAGCCACAGTTTATTGTCCACTAAAACTGTCATGAAAATTGTTTTTTGATCTGTTGTAGAAAAGGACAGCTCAACTGACATGGTTGCCAGGCTTCAGATGCTGCAGTGTTATTTGTGACTGAGAGTGTTAGATGGCTGCACAATAAATGATTGAACACCATGGTCCAATATTATGAATTTTGTGACAAGACTAATATGGTTCTGAATAGATTTACATTTTAACCAAATTAATTACATTATTGTGGGTGCAGTATTGAATAGAAAAATACAAAAATTGTTGCTTGAATAATGTATTTTGTTATATTTCCATATCAGTGACAGACAGTAAAGACATTTATTTGACAAAATATTCGTACTTGTATTTCATCAAAGAATCCTGGAAAAAAAAGTTTAACGGTTTCCACAAAAATATTAAGCAACAAGTTGATAATAATAAGAAATGTTTCTTGAACAGCAAATCAGCATATTAATATGATTTCTGTAATGGCTAGTAATAGCTGCTGAAAATTCAGCTTTGCCATCACTCGAATATATTATATTTTAAAATATATTAAAATTTCACAATATTACAGTTTTTTCAAGCAGCCTGCTTGGTGAGCATAAGATACTTCTTTCAAAAACATAAACAAATCTTACCGACTCAACCTTTTGAACAGCATTGTCTATATCTCTTTAGTTGAAAGGAGCTGAAATGTCTAAACAGGGAAACCTGGATCAGTTTTCTCCATTTACTAGGAGCTTACAGAGCAATTCTGGATGTTTGAGAAGCGCACTAAGAAATACACAAGAACAAACATCCAGAGAACTGATTTTGTGACTTCATGCACACTCACTCACACATAGAGGAAATTGTAAATAACAATTAGGTGTATGTATCATTAGACATTTTAACAGAATCCAGAAGAGACAGTTTACCAGACCCATGAGCAGCTTTGTCTTTCGTCATTGACAAAAAGATGTAAAGCTTGTCCAGAAATCGAGAGGTGTGATGACTGTGGCTATATCAGATGTTCCCATGGTCTCTGTACAGTCACACCATTTCTAAACATGGTCTTGTTGCAGTTTGTGTTTGATGCTGAGAGATACATAGTGCCACCACAGTGAAATGTGTTGAATTGCTTTTTATAGTGTGTTGACCTCCGAAGGGAAAGCCTGCCTACCAAGGAATAGGTTTTGCACACACAACAGTGCTTACAAGTATCTGATGCCATGACCACAGTAAAGCAGGAACATCAGTGTTGTCTCATAAATCTCTAAGCTGCAGGAAACCACACTGATAGTCAGACTGTAAACAGCAGTCACAATTACAACTGCAAACACATCATGCATTTTGTATAAGTAAATAATGACAACAAGAACATGTATTTCTTATTGTCTGTGTAATTCTTTGAGCTTAATTCTTTGAATCTGTTTTCCTCTTATCACAGTGTTCACATCGGCCTTGTAACACAAATCTGTCAGTCATAGAACACTTAATGACTCATCACTAATAATTTATTTATTTATTATATAAATGGCTTGGTTTCTGGCCAAGATAATGGTTTCAATTTCAAGCTAGCTGGGTTTTTAGATTGACAGTGGAACAACTTTTAAAAGTCCATAAAAAAAATGCAGTTTGAGATCAAATGCGCAGATGTTAATATATTGATGTGAGGGCAGAGTAGAAATCGCTCACCAATCAGCTCACTATGACCCTGCAGTCACACACAGCGCCTCACTCAGTCAAACCATCTATTGATCCTTCTTTGAACGGATCTCTTAGCGCTCACTCATGTGTTGTGATGGGCAGTTTGATGAATGTGATGGGGAATGTACTCTGGGAAATTCCCTCATTCTGTGCATATTCAATTGTGGTGGACTTGAAATCATTCTTTATCACAAATTTTGCCCATTTTATTCAGATTAATGACACATATCTTTCAGTGCCCATGATGCTGAATGCTGTGCTTTAGGCAATGTCAAAGGCAGAGATGTGACATACATCAGACCCACAGTTAATGTGTCAGCATTTCCCCCCCCAAGCATTTTTTTTCCACCACATATCTTTCCGATACATTGTTCAGTGCTGCAGACAAGGATGCATCGCTCTCTCTTGTTGGTATTTTATTTCTGCAATATTCTGTGCATTGTTACCTTTCCAGATAACACTATACAAAAAAGTTTAAGTTGTTTACATTAGTTAAATTGATAACCATTAACAATACTTCTGCTGCATTTATTAATCTTAGTTAATGTCAATCTTCAAATACTGTTGTGGACAATATAGAGTGATGCAGAGATGATGTATTTTTGTAAACCAAAACCCAGAAACTAGTTAGCATTTTTTTTTTTTTGCATGGGTTTTTGGTTAAATGCTTGAAAGAAGCTCTGTGGTGAACACAAGCTCAAGCTATTTTCACGTTTTATTCTACGATATAAAATACATCAGTAATGCCTTATTTTGATTTTTTTAAAGCTTTTATTTGTCTTATCCTCACATTAAACGTCAGCAGAACAGGAAAACGTCTCGGTTACATATGGTAACCCTCGTTCCCTGAGGGAGGGAACGGAGACGTAGGTCATGACTGACCAATAGGAATCTCGCCAGAGAGGCCAATCTACTTCGAGTGAAACTAAAACAGGCCAATGCACATTGGCGTGCAATCATTTGCATCAGCTGCGCGACCTCGTTAGCGCGGGTATTTAACAAGCAGCTGAGCGATTGCACAGTTAGTTTTTTGCTGAGGAGCCAAGCCTGAGAAGCTGGCCGCCCCGGCGGGTGGCAGCAGATGTGGCGACGGGACCTACGTCTCCGTTCCCTCCCTCAGGGAACGAGGGTTACCATATGTAACCGAGACGTTCCCTATCGGTCAGTCACTACGACGTAGGTCATGACTGACCAATAGGAATCCCTACCAAAGCGCCACAGCTGCTGCACCCCATCCAGCGCCCCCGTGCAAGCCTCTACACCTTCTTGCCTGGAAGGACGATAGGAGGAGGCCTACACAGAGAGTTTGACACTGTTGTTCCGTGATAACCCACACAGTGACATATTGGATAACACTGGGAAAGCGTGCCTTTCCTGTTTAGGAAGGAACGCTGCGGAAGCCACTTCTTCAAAGAGTTACGTGGAAATACATATGGACTAACCCGAAGGCTGTACTGCATATGAAATAATGGGTGACTTAGCCCAAGGGAAAGACACGGGCTTCCGATAGGAGCATCCGTGGAATATATACACATATGGGATCCCCGTAGGGTCACACATATGGAACCCAGCCCAGATCCGGTTCTCAAGGATTCAGCGGATAAGGGCCTGGCGCCGGACGCTCCGCCAAGTCCGGGACGAGGGGTTTTGGAGGACTCGACAGGTTTTTCACTCTGGAGCAATAGGGGTGCACAGTAGGGTGCAGCAAGCCGACAGAGCCGGACCTCTCAGTGCTTCTACCCGTTTAGGGTGAGAACACGGGAGGAGACCGGCTCTACACGTAGGCTATAGTATCGAGCGAACGTGTTAGGTGTCGCCCAGCCCGCAGCTCTACAGATACCTGTTAGCGAGGAGCCTCGTGCCAGCGCCCAGGAGGATGCAACGCCTCTCGTAGAGTGTGCATGCAACCTAAGCGGGCAGGGCACGCCCTGTGCTTGGTAAGCCAAGGCGATGGCATCCACTATCCAGTGGGCCAACCTCTGCTTGGAGAAAGCCTTTCCCTTCTGCTGGCCTCCGTAACAGACAAAGAGCTGATCTGAGGTCCTGATGCTTTGAGTTCTGTCCACGTACATACGCAGAGCGCGAACGGGACAGAGCAAAGCCAGGGCTGGGTCTGCCTCCTCCAAGGGCAGCGCTTGCAGGTTCACTACCTGGTCTTTGAGGGAGTGGTAGGAACCTTGGGCACATAGCCAGGCCGGGGTCTTAGTACCACGTGGCCGTCACCCGGCCCGAACTCTAGGCACGATTCGTCGACCGAAAATGCATGCAGGTCTCCTACCCTCTTGACAGAGGCCAATGCAACCAGTAGCAAAGTCTTCATGGAAAGAAGCTTTAAGTCTACTGATTGCAGAGGCTCAAAGGGAACATCCTGAAGTGCTCGAAGCACCAGGGAAAGATCCCAAGAGGGTATGGAGGGGGGTCGAGGAGGATTTAATCGTCTCGCCCCCCTAAGAAACCTGACGACCAGGTCGTGCTCTCCAACTGTTTTGCCATCTAGGTGGTCATGATAAGCAGAAATAGCGGCAGCATGTACTTTGAGGGTGGAAGGGGACAGTTTACGCTCCAACCCCTGCTGCAAGAAGGAAAGCACAGACCCTATCGAACATCTTCGGGGGTCTTCTCGGCGAGAAGAACACCACTCGACGAACAGGTTCCACTTCAGGGCGTAAACACGTCTCGTGGACGGCGCCCGTGCTGAAGTGATGGTGTTAAGTACCTCTGGGGGTAAGTCACCTAGAACCTCCGCGTCCCGAGGGACCAGACATGGAGTTTCCAGAGGTCTGGGCGCGGGTGCCATAGGGTGCCCCGTCTCTGAGTCAGGAGGTCCTTCCTCAGAGGAATGGGCCAAGGAGGGACTGTCGCGAGGAGCATGAGTTCCGGGAACCAAGTCCGGGTGGGCCAATAGGGAGCCACCAGAAGGACCTGCTCCTCGTCCTCCCTGACTTTGCACAGTGTCTGTGCAAGTAGGCTCACTGGGGGAAACGCATATTTGCGGAGGCCCCGGGGCCAGCTGTGTGCCAGTGCGTCCGTGCCGAGTGTTCCCTCGGTCAGGGAGTAAAACAGCTGGCAGTGGGAGGTCTCTGAGGAGGCAAACAGGTCTACCTGAGCCTCTCCGAACTCTCTCCAGATCAGCTGAACCACCTGGGGGTGGAGTCGCCACTCTCCCGGAAGCACAGCTCGTGATAGCTCGTCGGCCACACGGTTGAGCACGCCGGGGACATACATGGCTCGAAGCGACCTCAGATGCTTCTGACTCCAGAGGAGGAGATGGCGGGCGAGTTGCGACATGCGACGGGAGCGTAGACCACCCTGTCGGTTGATGTACGCAACGGTCGCAGTGTTGTCCGTGCGGACCAGTACGTCCCTGCCCCGTAGCGGCCTTTTCAAGCGGCTCAGAGCGAGATGTACTGCTAGCAACTCGAGGCAATTGATGTGCCAATGCAGTTGGGGAGCCGTCCACACCCCTGACACTGCATGCCCGTTGTACGTGGCACCCCAGCCGGTGGCAGAGGCATCTGTGAATACCACAGCATGCCTGGAGACCTGTTCCAAGGGGACTCCTTTCCGAAGGAACGAAAGGTCTGACCACGGGCTGAAGGTCTGACGGCAGGCCGGTGTGATTGCCACCCGGTGAGTGCCGTGATGCCACGCCCATCTCGGGACTCGGCCGTGAAGCCAGTGCTGAAGCGGTCTCATATGAAGCAAGCCGAGCGGGGTTACCGCTGCTGCCGCTGCCATATGCCCCAGGAGCCTCTGAAAAAATTTCAGTGGGACCGCCGTCCTGCCTTTGAACGTGTTCAAGCAGTTCAGCACCGACTGAGCACGCTGCTCTGTGAGGCGCGCTGTCTGAGTGACCGAATCCAACTCCATACCGAGAAAAGAGATCCTCTGCACAGGGGAGAGTTTGCTCTTTTCCCAGTTGACCTGAAGACCCAACTGGCTGAGGTGCCTGAGCACGAGGTCCCTGTGTTCGCATAGCTGATCTCGAGAGTGTGCTAGTATGAGCCAGTCGTCGAGATAGTTGAGGATGCGAACGCCCTGTTCTCTCATGGGAACAAGGGCCCCCTCCGTGACTTTCGTGAAGACACGGGGGGACAGGGACAGCCCGAAGGGTAGGACTTTGTACTAATATGCTCGACCCTCGAACGCAAAGCGCAGGAACGGCCTGTGTCGAGGAAGAATCGAGACATGAAAGTACGCGTCTTTCAGGTCGATCGCTGCAAACCAATCTTGGGGACGGATGCATTCGAAAATGCGTTTCTGCGTGAGCATTTTGAACGGTAGCTTGTTGAGGCTCCGATTCAAAACTCGCAGATCCAAGATCGGTCGTAACCCACCACCTTTCTTGGGTACAATGAAGTAGGGACCGTAGTGCCCTGACCTCATATCGGCTGGAGGGACCGGCTCTATCGCGTCCTTCGCCAGTAGGACTGCGACCTCCGCACGCAAGACATGGGCATCGGCTGCTCTCACTGTAGTGGAGTGGATGGCCCGAAACTTGGGGGGACGCCGGGCGAACTGAATCGCATAGCCGAGCCTGATGGTCCGAATGACCAAAGGGACCGCAGGCGTACCCGGAGTGGGGCAGCGAGGTGGAACACAGGGACGCGGCTCGGGGGGCTCTCTCTGGGAGGCGGCCCGTAGCGGGGTCTGTGTGCGCTGTGCAGCACTTACCTGGTTCCACAGGGCAGGAGGTGCAGGAGGCGGCTCGGTGGCGTTCTCGAACTGCACACTGCTGCTCACTGGCGATAGAGGAGGCGGATGAGAGTGGTGAGGATTCTGTCCCCCCACTGCTCTCCGGGTCCCCTTCGGACCCAGAGATGGTAGAAACTGCTCTTTTATTAAAAATGTGGGTACCGCTGGTTTTAAGGCCAGCGGCGGAACAAAAAGATTTTCCACCCAGCCCTCCTCCGGGGGACGGAGCGATGCGGTCATCGTCTCCTGAAGAGCAGTTCCCTCCATCTCCGGGTCGCCCGTCCTAGGGCCGCTTACTCTTGGCTTTGCCGCCCTTCTTGGCGGGGGCCTGGACGGGCAGGGCGCCCTGCCTGCGACTGGCTCCACGGCGCCGCTTAGGTGGAGGCTGCTGCTGCGGCGCGGGAGCAGGGGCAGACGCAGGAGGACGCCCTCGGCGACGAGCAGACTGAGGAGCCGCAGGCGGTGGAGTGGAGGCAGCAGCTGACCGCCGCGGCAGGATGTGACTGATCGCCTCAGTCTGCTTCTGTACAGCCGAGAACTGCTGGGCAAAGTTCTCGACCGCGTCGCCGAAGAGGCCGGTCTGGGACACGGGGGAGTTAAGAAACCTGAGCTTGTCGGTTTCCCTCATGTCGGCCAGACACAGCCAGAGATGGCGTTCCTGGACCACCAAAGTGGACATCGCACGACCCACAGACCGCGCGGTAACCTTCGTCGCACGAAGCGCGAGGTCCGTCGCGGTACGAAGTTCTTGGAGAACTTGTGGGTCGTGACCACCCTCGTGCAGGTCCTTCAGTGCCTTAGCCTGATGAACCTGCAACAACGCCATAGCGTGTATGGCAGAGGCAGCTTCCCCGCAGGCCTTGTAAGCCTCGTCGGTTAAGTCCGACGAGTACCTACAGGCGCGTGAAGGAAGACACGGTTCCCCACGCCAAGTGGAGTTAGGGCACAGTTGCATAGCAACGGCCCGTTCCACTGGCGGGACACGCGTGTATCCCTTAGCTGCCCCGCCATCAAGGGTGGTGAGGGAGGAGGAGCCACCGGGACGGTTTCTGGCAGTGAAAGGTGCCGTCCACGTCCCCGTGAGCTCCTCATGCACCTCCGGGAAGAAAGGCACTGGAGTGGGTTGCTGAGAACCAGCGCGCGCCACCCCGAGATACCAATCATCCAGCCTCGAGGGCTCGGGACACGGTGGAGGGTTCCACACGAGCCCGATCCTGTTGGCGGCCCGGGAAAGCATGGCCATCATCTCCGGGTCCGACTCGGGCACCGCTGGCACACCCGAAGGAGGCAGCGGCTCCGAGCCGTCGTCCGCGGAGCGGTCTGACCCACCCTCCGATGCAGCGATCGACATCTGGTCGTCGCGGGGAGCGCCGAACGAAACGACCGGTACGCATCTCGAGGATGGTCCGGCGCGTTCCGTTGGCAGCTGAACTGGTTGCAGAGCATGAGAGGAGTGGGGGTTCCTAGGGGGTTGGTTCCCCGAAGGAAGCGCGCTCACTGTAATCCTCAAGTCACCCATGTCACTGCCGGAAGCAACCCGCGAAGGGGGGTTGGACCGAGGTGCAGGCACGGGGACTCCGCCCCTTTGCAGGAACGAGAGTCTCGACCTCAGCTCTGAGATGGTCATCTTCCCACAATGGGTACATGACTCATCCACGAACGCTGCCTGTGCGTGTTCGAGGCCCAGACACACAAGGCAGCGATCGTGACCATCCCGCGATCCCAGGTAACGACCGCATCCAGAAACACACAGATAGAACGTCATCTTGAAAAAGACGCGAACTATCTGTGTTTGCTCTTTTAGGGACTACTCTCACTGGTGCTGAAGCACGCAGGGGAGCAGCCTCAGCGATCACAGGGGAATGTGCACCCGACTGTGCGCTGGGAGATCTTACCAGCCGTTAAAACAGCTTTTTTGTTTGCTCTTTAAAGAGGAGGCTGCTCACGCTGCCGTGCTGTCGCGCCCAGCACCAGAAAAAAAAGAGAGAAGTTCAAAAAAGAAAAGCCTGTAGAAGTTTTCCACTGCAGTAGAGGCATCGAAGTGTTTGGCTCCGAAGCAAAAAGCTAACTGTGCAATCGCTCAGCTGCTTGTTAAATACCCGCGCTAACGAGGTCGCGCAGCTGATGCAAATGATTGCACGCCAATGTGCATTGGCCTGTTTTAGTTTCACTCGAAGTAGATTGGCCTCTCTGGCGAGATTCCTATTGGTCAGTCATGACCTACGTCGTAGTGACTGACCGATAGGGAACTAATCTATTCACTTGTCCACTTTCTCAGCCTCGCTGTGTTTATAATCGCGCTCTTGCAAACTATTCCAACCTGAACTTTCAATGTTTTTAAAGAAAGACTGAAAGAGTTCTCGTAAGTTTAGTGATGTGTCGTTGAAGTCACGCTTTTGACTTCTGCCAATTGTATTCACACTTCAAAATTAATACAAGTTGTGCTCATTTGTGAAGATTATCACATTCATTAGAATCATAAGCTTTTGTTAGTCACAGACCTCGTTTTCTGCAATAATCCAGAACATAATGGAAAATTCCTATTGGGTTTTTGTGAAGGGACAAAACTCTGGGGATGCTAGTCTCACGTAGCCAGATCTTCATGTCTGACTGCAGAAGGTCTGGACTCCATGGCAGCTTTCATTGGCCAAGGGCCACCCAATAGGCCATCTGACGTTCATATAAAGCAACCAGTCATCAGTTTTGTTCAGCGTCATGTTTAGGGAAGAGGCAATGTAAAGTCGATTTCCCTACAATAACAGACCGGTGTGTAAAACTCTTGGACTTCACATACTTTTGACAGACCAGTGTTTAGGTTGTCCTGATAATTAGCTTATTGTTACAGTTGTAAACACGGCGACTTTCTTCTTCCGTGAGGGGTATGGCTGCACACTTCTCTGAGAAATCTTGTAGAATTCAGATGATGACTTTAAACTCCTGAAATGTTTCCAATTTTGTGTGCCATATGCATCAGACATCCAGCCAATGACTGTGGCATGGGCCTGACATCTGAGATTAACATCTGGGTTGGTTTACAAAAATACATCATTACCACATTATGGGGAGGCCTTGAAATTAAAAAGGCTTAGATTCACTGTCCTATGTGATGTCGATTGGGGGTCCAAAAATTGGAGACCACATTGGAAAATTAAAAAAAATCCAAAACAAAGAAAACTATGCTGTGAAGTAAATAAGAAATATTTCAGATTCTGCACATTTATTAAGCAAATTTGGGATGTGATCATGTGAGTCTTTGTAAAGACTGTCAAAATGTTCTTCCACTGAAGCTCAAGATGCTCTTTGGAGCTTTTCAAATCATGTACATGATCATCAAACTTGTGGAGTTCTTGAAGTATGGGTGCTGCTGTCAGTAAAGAAAAAGACAAACAAAATACTAAGACATTTTGAAGTTCTTTTTACTCAAATTGCCATGCTGATAATATCATTTAAAATGATTTAAGATTTTAATTGTGGTTTCAGCTGTTATGCTGTATTTATTATAATATGTGATGTGTTTATGTAATGTAAATTGTATATATTGAATGGTTTAAAGTGGATACACAGTTAAATATTCACTCCGTATCTTCTTTGGTCTTTTCCTTTACCTTGAAATGGAGACAGATTGACTTCTTGCAGCTATCTCATGGTGCTCAAACATAATTCACGGCTGAGCATCAACATCCAGAGACAAACAGATTGCCTACAGAGTCATTATCTGGAGTCACTGACTCCTCTTGAATTTGAATGCAGTTTATTGTATTATTTAGAATGACTCAGTCGCTGAACGAACACTAGGATTGGCGTTATGGGTGGATGAATAGGAAAATAACATCTTGTGTTGGTGTCGTATATCTCCTGAATTGAAGGGATGGATTTCAGTGGTATAAAGACAGTGGCTGTGGAGATTTGCAGCCAGAGGTTTGCTGGAGTTTTGTTTTCATGTTTTTCTGTACATGTTGTGTTTTTGATGCAAAAAACATTATCTCCCGGTTTCACAGACAAAGCTTAAGTTTAGTCCCAGACTAAAATGAACGTTTCAGCTGTTTTAACTAAAAGCAGCTTGCGCTGACATATCTTAAAATAAGGGGCAGCTTTGGCAGCTTTGGTGGGATGGTTAGGTTTAGGGGTAGGTTAAGGTGTAAAGGAAGGGTCAACAGTGTAATTACAGCTGTAATTAGTTGATTATATTTTAAAAAAAAAAAATATATATAAGTATAATGTAAAAAAAGGTATCTACGCAATAAGTGCATTATTTATAATATAAATGTTAGTACATCGTAGCTAAATGGATCTAATATAAAGTGGGATCAAATACTATATATATACAATTGACAAAAAGCAAACAAAATCAAAACAAAACCCAGTACCAGCGTAGTACTGTATGTTGTCTAGGTTTGATTGTTGTACTAAATGTCTCAGTGCTGATTTAATGACATTACAGGGGCTTTCCTCAGAGGTTATGATGAGCACTGAGAGAAACACACTGAAGTGTTGAATGGGGATTCCCTGCCAGTGAGCTGCTGTAATTTAACTGATCGTATATGGAGCTGTCATCAGCGTGCCCACACCAACACTTTTACAGTGTAACATACTCCAGTCTGCAGGTTTTGCAGATAAGTGGATGGTCATAGATAAATGGACAAATGCTACTCAAACTTTTAAAGGGATAGTTATCTCAGAAATGAAAATATTGTCATTCATTTACCTCTGGCTTTGTGTTCTTGTTTTACTGCTCTTTTCTGTACAATAAAAGTGAACAGTGACCAGGGGCTTTCGAGTTTCATAAATGACAGAAAGCCTTATAAAACGCATTACTTATGCACGTTGGTCTTCTGAAGTCATTCAATAGCTTTATGCGATGAACATATTCGTCACTGATAGTCTACATTGCTTCAGATCTCATTCTTGTTCACATACCGTATTCTAATGTGTCAGTGGTGCCAAATTTGAATATGCATGATATTTGCAAGCTATTTAAACTTGAATTGGGTCTTTTCCTTAAAGCTATCATATACTGATGCAGCGTACATTCACTCTTTTATTGCTGGATAATGTATCTCTGTACAGGGACACGCAGGTTTCTGCAGAGCAGAACGTGAGCTGAATTTAAACATTAGGAGGTTGATTGATCAAATCTTAATATTGACCTATCTCTCGGCATTGATGTTTGTCAGAGTAATGAAATTGAAGGGATCACTTAAATCTAAGGGCTCCATTCAGGACATGTGTTTACTGTGGTTTGGCACAACAGACTGTGTGATTGTCCAATTATTTGTTGCATTTTGTGCACAGTGCAACAGTTATGTTTGGTTTCAATTTCATGGACTTTTAGTTTGTTTATCGTCAGTTTCCTGTTTGTTCTAGTTTCTCGCCACTATCTGTTGTCATGGTGATTAATTTAACCAGCACAGCGATTATTATCATTTTGTATTTAAGTCTCTCAGTTTGGGCCTATATGCTGTTTAGTTTGCTATTACCGTTTTGCTTTACTTTATTAAAGAATGTTGCTACTTAATCCTTCTTCGTCTTCCTTGGAACTAAGCGTGACACACAGAATGTTACTTAAAATTGTTACAGCATAATTTAGACTTTAGATTGATAGATTTTATAGACACATTTGATTGACGTACAGTATGATTTTTTTATTTTCAGTACAAATACATTATTTATATACATATTTGAGTTATTTCTAAAATTCTTGATTGATCAGATTCGTATGGCAAGTGCTGTGATTTTACATCTCTGGTTGATATTATACTATCCTTCATGTCTCAGAGTGATGAAGTGTAGATCCTGATCCACTGCAGCAAAGTCAGAGCAGGTCAGGTGACACATGAGGATGCTGTGCAGCAGTGTGCACATTAAACACTGAACACACAGTGACATCTAGTGGTCTCTTATGAAAACTGCACTGTTGCAAACCAATTGAGTCGAATATCAAGATGTTGCTTTTGCAATTTTAGGGAACCAAGTAACTTAGACAAGTCTCTTAATGTATTAACATTGTGGAATTTCACATTCACACATATTCAATGTTATTATGCTCTGTAGTTGTTTTTTTTGTAATTTTCTCAGGGTATGTAATGAGGCTCTGTCATGTGGATTATTATTCAATAGTGTATTTGAATATGCACTCACAGTATTTAGACTGCCCTTGGCTCCACACAGCACACTTATGCACTCTGATTTTAGTGCTTGAACCAATAAGGGTTGACAGTTGAGGTCACATGACCCAAATATTTCTGCCTCCACTCCCTCAGACCAATTTGCATACACAACTACTCCATGGGAAAGAAAGAGCCTTACAGCAAAAAAGACATATGAACATAATTGAACATGATAGATTTATCTTTCTCTTGCAGTATTTGGAAAGTGTTTCCAAAGTGCTATTTACAGTATTATAAACAAAGTTTGCCTATAACACCATTTTCTAGTTTTGTAGAAGAAAAAAAGGTTTTGTTTACTACTGTTTCTTTATAATAACAATCAAATATATTGTGCGTTTTTCTTGTTGTATTGACAGGGACCAGTGACCCATATGTGAAGTTTAAGATCGCAGGGAAGGAGGTTTTTCGCAGCAAGACAATCCACAAGAACCTGAACCCAGTATGGGAAGAGAACTTCAGTCTGCTGGTGGAGAGTTTAAGAGAGCCGCTCTACGTGAAGGTAAATGATAAATAACAGTTTGAGTGCATCGCTCCAGTCATTCAATTGATTATGTAGAGCTTTTTATTTGCTGCTGAGGCATTAGTACTTATTTATTGTGTTTGTTTTGATGCAACTAATGGAGATTGTAAAGAAGTCATTCTGTATATTTTTGCTTTAAAATGTACGCCATTCTTACAGTCACACAACTTCTGTTCTTTGTCGTGTGAAATGACATGCCTTACTGTCGTGTGTTTTCTGTCCTCTGCAGGTCTTTGACTATGACTTTGGGCTGCAGGATGACTTTATGGGCTCTGCATATCTCTATTTAGAGTCCCTGGAGCACCAAAGGTCGTCTGATGCTGTGTGACACATTGACACATCTGAAACACAATCACAAGAGCCACAGTCTGAAATTATTCACTGCTGCCACCTAGTGATTTTGCATGTGCAAACAAGCGTTATTATAGTTAACGTCTCGGTTACGTATGTAACCCTCGTTCCCTGAGTAGGGAACGGAGACGTTACGTCGGATGACGACGAATGGGGTTTCGCTTAGAAAGCCTATCAGCTTCGAGTATTACAAAACGAGCCAATGGCAAAGAAATGCCATGGGTCTGCGGAATTTGCATAACGTAACTCCGCCCCACCTCGTGGGTATAAAAGGAGGACGCTGGCAACATGCAGTTATGTTTTATCGCTGAGGAGCCAAGACTGAACTCGGGCGATCCCCGCGAACAGCGGAAGTGGCAGGAAGACGTAACGTCTCCGTTCCCTACTCAGGGAACGAGGGTTACATACGTAACCGAGACGTTCCCTTTCGTTGTCACTCCGAGTTACGTCGGATGACGACGAATGGGGTTACCAGTCAAATCACGCCACCTTCACAGCTGTCTTCCAGCGCCCTGCGAAAAATCTGAGCCCTCGAGATCTTAGGACGAAGGACTCCTATTTAACACAGGAATACCAAGGTACACTGGGAAGCATATCCCAAGCTTTAAGGGGAAATATGCAATTATCACCAACCCAGTGGGGGGGGCATTTGAAAATACACATATGACCTGATAGTAACATATGGAGAAACTCTGAGGTGTCCAGCCGCAGGTGGAATATTTCAACCTCAGGGGTGGCAAGGTGGCTTGCCGAGGGAAAGACACATGCTCAAAGAGGCTTACAGTGGAAATACACGTGTGGGGGTAGCTCATGGGAGGGACCATGCACACGGAGGCACCTAGCCGACGCCCAGGCAATAGACACTGGCGCTAGCATCAGGGGTGCTGGAGGAACTCAGGGCTTTCGGAGAAGCTCACCTGAGCGGGTCCGGAACTAGCTGTTTGAAGCGAGAACACGAGAGGACACTGGCTCCACTCGGAGATTATAGAATCTGGCGAATGTGTTAGGTGTCGCCCAGCCTGCAGCTCTGCAGATGTCTGCCAGCGAGGCGCCATGCGCCAGCGCCCAGGAGGATGCCACACTCCGGGTGGAGTGGGCGGTCACACCAAGGGGGCACGGTCGACCTTGCTGCTGGTAAGCCAAAGCAATGGTGTCCACGATCCAGTGAGACAACCTCTGCTTTGAGAGAGCCTTTCCCTTCAGCTTCCCACCATAACAGACAAAGAGCTGGTCTGAGGTCCTGAAACACTGCGTCCTGTCTACATAAGCGCGGAGAGCGCGTACTGGACAGAGCAGTGCCAAGGCTGGGTCTGCCTCCTCCGAGGGCAGCGCTTGCAGGTTCACCACCTGGTCCCGGAAGGGAGTGGTAGGAACCTTGGGCACATATCCAGGCCGGGGTCTCAGGATCACGTGAGAACCGGCCGGCCCGAACTCTAGGCACGCTTCGTCAACGGAGAATGCGTGCAGGTCCCCGACCCTCTTGAGAGAGGCCAATGCAATCAGGAGCGCTGTCTTCATTGACAGGAACTTAAGCTCCACTGATTGCAAAGGCTCAAAGGGAGCACTCCGCAGGGCACTTAGAACCACTGAGAGGTCCCAAGAGGGAACGAGAGGAGAGCGAGGAGGATTCAGTCTCCTCGCCCCCCTCAGGAACCTGACGATCAGGTCGTGCTTCCCTATGGACTTACCTTCCACTAAGTCGTGGTGAGCGGCGATAGCGGCAACATAAACTTTGAGGGTGGAGGGAGACAGCCTTCGCTCCAACCCATCTTGAAGGTTCCACAGATCGGGACGAGGGTGCCATAGAATGCCCCGTCCCTGAGAAAGGAGGTCCTTCCTCAGAGGAATTGGCCAAGGAGGGGCTGTCGCGAGGAGCACTAGTTCGGAGAACCAAGTCCGGGTGGGCCAGTACGGCGCAACCAGAAGGACTTGCTCCTCGTCCTCCCTGACCTTGCGCAGGAGCTGCGCAAGAAGGCTCACTGGGGGAAACGCATACTTGCGGCCCCGCGGCCAGCTGTGCGCCAGTGCATCCGTGCCGAGCGTGCCGAGCGTGCCCTCGGTCAGAGAATAAAACTGGGCGCAATGGGATGAGTCGCGGGAGGCAAACAGATCTATCTGTGCGTCGCCAAACTGGTCCCAAATCAGCTGGACCGACTGGGGATGGAGTCGCCATTCTCCAGGGAGGGGCTGAAGCCGTGACAGCTCGTCGGCAGCACGGTTCAGGGCTCCGGGAATGTAAATAGCACGAAGGGACCTCAGATGCTTCTGACTCCATAGGAGGAGGTGGCGAGCGAGTTGCGACATACGGCGGGAGCGTAGACCACCTTGATGGTTGATGTACGCTACTGTGGCGGTATTGTCTGATCGGACTAGTACGTGTTGACCCATGAGCAGCGCTCGGAAGCGGTGCAGAGCAAGGCGTACTGCCAGCAACTCGAGGCAATTCACATGCCATAGGCGTTGGGGTCCTGTCCAGGAGCCCGCGGCAGCATGACCATTGCACATGGCGCCCCAGCCCGTGGTGGAGGCATCTGTTGAGACAACAACATGCCTCGACGCTCGTTCCAGGGGGACACCAGCCCTGAGAAAACTGAGGTTCAACCACGGGGTGAAGGTCTGACGGCAGCTCGAAGTCACTGGAACTCGGAGCTTGCCTTGTTGCCATGCCCACCTCGGGACTCGGTCGCGAAGCCAAAGCTGAAGCGGTCTCATATGAAGCAATCCGAGCGGCGTGACCGCGGCTGCAGATGCCATATGCCCCAGGAGCCTCTGAAAATGTTTCAGTGGAACCGCTTTCTTGCCCTGTATTTGTCTCAGACAAGTCAGCAGTGACTGCGCGCGCTCGCTCGTAAGCTGCGCGGACATGGCGACCGAGTCGATGTCCATACCGAGAAAAGAGATCCTCTGCACGGGGCAAAGTTTGCTCTTCTCCCAGTTGACCCGAAGGCCCAGACGGGCTAAGTGCCGGAGCACAAGGTCCCTGTGTTCGCAAACCTGGTCTCGAGAGTGAGCTATAATCAGCCAGTCGTCGAGATAGTTCAGGATGCGAACCCCGTGAACCCGAAGGGGAACAAGGGCTGCCTCGACGACCTTCGTGAAGACGCGAGGGGACAGGGCCAGCCCGAACGGGAGAACCGCGTACTGATATGCCTGTCCCTCGAAAGCAAACCGGAGGAACGGTCTGTGACGAGGGAGAATGGAGACATGAAAGTAGGCGTCCTTCAGGTCGATCGCTGCAAACCAATCCTGGGGCCGCACACACTCGAAAATGCGTTTGGCGGTGAGCATTTTGAACGGCATCCTGTAAAGGGAGCGATTCAATACTCGCAGGTCCAGGATCGGTCGTAACCCACCGGTTTTCTTGGGGACAATGAAGTAAGGGCTGTAGAAGCCGGACCTCATCTCGGCTGGAGGGACAGTCTCGATTGCACCCTTCGCCAGCAGAGTGGCAATCTCTGCTCGCATGATCGGGGCGTTGCCACCGACCAAAGTGGAGCGGACTCCCCTGTATCGGGGAGGAGACCGTGCGAACTGAATCGCATAGCCGAACCGGACGGTGCGGGCGACCCAGCGGGACAGTTGGGGAAGCTCTAGCCAGGCTTCCAGGAACTGTACCAGCGGGGTCATGCGGACCACCGGCGTCCCCCCGGAGGGGCAGCGAAGCGGAGTAACTGGCCCGGACGTGGACGGCATAGCGATCCGGTGTGGGGGCGCAGTTAACATCCGCGCCCTGACAGAGGAGGCCAGGGAAGGACCAGCGTTCCACAGGGGCCTGCTCTGCCAGGGGTCTGGCGACAGAGTGGGACAGGGACGAAACGGCCCGTGGGCGGCACGCCGTGTCAACCGACTCTGGGACAGAGGGGGACGAGGAGAGCACGGCTGGTGGGCGGCGCTCTGGGTCGTCCGAGAACTCTGTGTGCTCAGGGGTGAGAGGTTTGTTTCTGTCTTTAACCACATTAGGGTGCTGCCCACCCGTGGGTGAGCAGCGGGGAGTGGAGAACAAAGGATTCTCCCCCGGCCCTCCACCGGGGGAAGGAGTGGCCCTGCTACCATCTCCTGGGAAACAAACATCATCCCTGAGCAGCCCGTCTCAGGAGCGCCGCTTGGCCCGGCGCTTGGCGGGGGGCGGGGCTGGAGAGGGCTGGGGCGCCTTCCTGCGGCTTCCTCCGCGCGTCGGCCCGGGTGGAGGCTGCTGCTTGGGCCTAGCGGGAGGGGCGGGAGCTTTAGGAGGGCGCCCTCGGCGGGAAGCAGGCTGAGGCGTCTGCCCGACCGACGACGAGGCAGCAGCGGGTCGGCGGGGCAGAATGTGCTTAATGGCCTCAGTCTGCTTCTGTGCAGTTGAAAACTGTTGGGCAAAATCTTCAACTGCGCCGCCGAAGAGGCCGGCCTGGGACAGGGGCGCATCGAGCAGACGAGTCCGCTCGGAATCCCGCATGTCGGCCAGGTTCAGCCACAGGTGTCTCTCCTGGACCACCGCGGTGGACATCACCAGACCCAGGGAGCGTGCGGCTACCTTCGTCGCCCGGAGAGCGAGGTCGGTTGCGGCACGCAGCTCATTGAAGAGCCCTGGGTCTGCCCTGCCCTCGTGCATGCTTCTGAGCATCTGGGCCTGGTAGACCTGCAGAGTGGCCATAGCATGCAGAGAGGTAGCCGCCTGTCCCGCCGCTCTGTAAGACTTCACCACCAGGGTAGACGAAAATCTACAGGCCTTGGATGGGTGCTTAGGCTCGCCCCGAGAAGAAGCACTCTGAGGACACAGTTGCATCGCAACAGAGCGTTCAACCGAGGGAAGCCCAGTGTACCCACGGGCGGCCGCCTCATCGAGGGGAGGAAAGGCGGATGGGATCAGCGAGCGGTCCCGGGAAGACAGGGGGGTCTTCCAGGACTTCGAGATCTCATCATGCACGTCCGGGAAGAAAGGTATTGGGGTTTGCCGTGGACCACGGGGGTCGGCAGCCTTACCCAAAAACCAATCGTCCAGCCGCGAGCGCTCGGGACAGGGTGGAGGCCTCCACTCTAAACCGATGCTCGCGGCTGCCCGGGAAAGCATGGCCGTCATTTCCGGATCCGACTCAGGCACAGCCGTATGCACACCGGAAGGTGGCAGCTGCGCTGAATCTTCACTTCCGGAAGAATCAAGCCCACCTTGTGATGCTGCTACAGACATGGCGTCTTCCTCTGTAGCTTCAACCGAAGCCCGCGGGGCGCCCGAAGGTCCCGCGGGAAACGGAGGCTCACTAGCGGGCACCGTCACTGAAGAGGGGGGCTGGGGTCGCGGACACATAGTCGGCGCCTGGTTCCAGACCGTTACCCTCAGGTCACCCTGGCCACCAGCCGAAGTAGTACTCCTCGAGGGAGCATTAGATCGGGGTGTGGATGAGGGGACTCTCACTCTTGCGAGTTCACTGAGTCTCGACCTTAGTGACGCGATGGTCATGTTCCCACAGAGAGAACATGACTCATCCACGAGCGCTGCTCTAGCGTGATCCATGCCCAAACACACTAGGCAGCGCTCGTGCCCATCAGAGTCAGACACATATCTGCCGCAACCAGAAGTGCACGGGCGAGGCATCTTTAAAAAGACGTGCCGCGTGCAAGCTCTTTTTGTGAGAGAGAAACACTCTGATGTCGAGGCGGCCGGGGAGACACGCACTCTCTGGCAAAATCACTGCACAGATCAGCAGGAAGCGCGCGCTCGCTGGAATCGCCCACAAACACCAACACCAGAGGAACTCGTTTGTAAAAGCTGACAAATTCAGAGATGGCTTGAGGAGTGAAGAGGTACTCTTGGCTCCGAAGCGAAAACATAACTGCATGTTGCCAGCGTCCTCCTTTTATACCCACGAGGTGGGGCGGAGTTACGTTATGCAAATTCCGCAGACCCATGGCATTTCTTTGCCATTGGCTCGTTTTGTAATACTCGAAGCTGATAGGCTTTCTAAGCGAAACCCCATTCGTCGTCATCCGACGTAACTCGGAGTGACAACGAAAGGGAACTAAAACTAAAACCATATTTTTTTTTCATTAAAATAAACACTAACTAGAAACATAAATCAATTTAAATTCAGGTGCCAAGCCACTTCTCATTTTCATTTAGCTTAACTTGATGTACTAAAATAACTAGAACTAAAACTGAAATAAAAGAAAGAAAAATGTTACAAACACAATAAAATTACTTAATGAAAATAAAAATGGAAAATATGAAAATAAAAACAAATTCAAAATATGAGTAAACACATGAATGCTGTATGAAATGTTATGTATTCTGTTGTTCATACTGTAGGTGCTCTCTGTGCCCTTTTAGGACCTTGGATGTGACCATTGAACTCAAAGATCCCCACTATCCCAACCATGACTTGGGTTCACTGGATCTGACTGTCACACTTATTCCAAAAGAGGGAGACTTCAGGGAAACTGTGAGTTTTTCATTTTCATATCTCTGTTTTTCTAGCTGATGTGTTTGGGCTGAGAATATGAGCTGGAGGTGTGTGATGTTACATTGCTGGATCAGATGTGCCTGGAACATGCAATATTTACTCATCATCAAACCTGAATAGATATTGAGATGATTCCCGAAAATTACCATTGTTTCGTACTTTTAGGAAAACATGCATTCCGTTTCCATATTTCTGTCTACATGGTTCCTACGGTCAGGGAAACCTGAAAATATCAGGGAACTTGTTTCTTCTTAAGCTCTACAGTACACAAAACATTAGGAATTGTTCTTTACAAGTGTAATCTCAATAAAATGAATTCCATAAACACTTATCCAAACCTGTCCATTTTTGGAAAGTCATGGAAATGTAATGGTAAGGAGGTTTGGGAGCTCAGTATCGAATTAAAAAAAAAAATATATTTTTTTTAAATGGAAATCTAAGGTAAACTAGTACTCTCTTTGAGTAGTTTGGGGTCCTTTTAAAAAAAGAAATGAATAGTGTTTTCAGCAAGAGCACATTAAATTGATCAGTAGTGACAGAAAAGACTTTTATTGTTAATTTTTTTTTCTTCAGATAAATGCTGTAATCTTTCTATTCTTCGAGTATCCTGCAAAAAAAATGGTTCCACAAAAATATTATGCAACTGTTTTTCAACATTGATAATAATAAGAAATGTTTCTTCAGCACCAATTCAGCATATTAAAAAGATTTCGGAAGGATCATGTGACACTGAAGACTGGAGTAATGATGCTGAAAATTCAGCTTTGCCATCACACAAATAAATTACAATTTAAAATATATGAAAATAGAAAACTGCTATTATAAATAATAGTTTTACTGTGTTTTTGATCAAATTAATGCAGCCTAGGTGAGCATATAAAATACTTATTTCCAAAACATTAAACAATCGTACGGACCCCAAACTTGTGAACGAAAGTATATTTAGCCAAGGGTTTCAAATGGTTTTTCTAAGCAAATATTTAGCATTTCACCCATTTGACCACAGTACAAAAGACTACACATTTGTGGGTAGATGTGCCAATGTCTGACCTGGAAAGTATTTCTATTGCAAACTTCAGGTATAAATCTATTGTCTAGAGAATTTGCTCGGCATTGGCAGGCAGAATTTCAATGAGAGGAGATGAATCCAGTTACCTATTAGCCAGCTAGTTCACTAACAAATGCACCCTGTCCTTACATAGAGCCTAATGGAGCCATATATCTTGTTTTTGCATATAGTAATTGTTGCTCTGGAGTTTATAGGGGAAACAAGGGTGTTTTATGTAGAACTACACTAAGAGAAAACTTCTATTAGTAACTTAAGCTCTGAGTCAATTTAACAAACATGTAATAAGTATTCAAGGCCATCACTTTTTGATGTTTATTCTGCCTGATTAGTCTGATCAAAACATGATAGTGGCTAAATATGGTTTGGAATACTAAAGAACTGTAAATGGTACCATATATAATACACTGTGTGTATGTGTTTCTAGAAATGTATTATGTTAAGCAGGATGAAAATGCAATGATAAACACTTCATGCAGTAGTATATGCTACTTTGTTGTGAAGTGACATTTTGTGGAATATAGTTCATCATCACAGAAATAAATATAGATATCTTTCATTTATAATCCAATTTTGTAAATAATATTTTTAGTATCTCTTCCTCAACGTATTACAGTAAGATATTACTTGTGGTTTCTGGAAGTGAAACATCAGTACATTGCAATGTGGGATACAGTGATCTTCGCAGGGTGCATACTGTGCATATTAAACAGAATATAAGCAGGATGACCTCAACAATTATTTATGATCCAACCACTTATAACGCCTCTTTGGATATGTGTGTGTGTGTGTGTGTGTGTGTGTGTGTGTGTGTGTGTGTGCGTGCGTGCGTGCGTGCGTGCGTGCGTGCGTGCGTGCGTGCGTGCGTGTGTGTGTATTTTTGTGTTGGTCAACTAACAAAGCTTTGAACGACAACATTTTCTTGTTTCTGTGTGATTTAGTTTTATTAGCTTATAATGGCTGCCCCCAGACCATAGCTTCCCCAGGCTGCCTCCTTATGACCCCTTGACTCTTCTGAACTGTATTCAGACAGGCTATCAGGTTCACCTCTAACACCATGTTAGAGAGGGCAAGGGATGGCTTTATAATGCTTTGTCTCATTCACAGACCATGCTTATGAGAAGGAGCTGGAAACGATCCAGTAAGGTAATAACAGCATGAACTGATCCCTGCCTTCTCCAATTCTCTGCTCAGACTGAAGAGGGCAGTGACCCCAGCCCTTTTCATTTTTTACCCTTGCTTATTTATTTTTTTCAGTTGTAAAACCGGCTTTTGCTAACTTTATTTTCTGTGCTGCAATATCTAAGGTACGAAACGCTGCCATCTGGTGTACAGATAATAAAGTGCACCTTTTTCAAGTGCTTTGTCCTGCCTTTAAATTTAAGGCTGAAATCAGATCCAAATTCAGGGCCGCCATAGTTTACTTTCCTTTATGTATTGTAGCAACTGACTGAGAAAATAAAGCGTTCTCTGTTTTTGCCATGTTCATATTGCATTGACTGCACGGTGCATGTGCTGCAGTGTTCTGTGAGGAGATAATGCACTTTATCATTGTTGTACACTTTAACAGAGAATATGCAGGATGTGATCAGACCACTTAATTATAACCTGGGGATTTTAGATATGTGTTCTTCTCATCTTACCTTGAAAATGATGCACATTTTGCCTGATTTAATGCCTCATAACATTTTTTTATTATTATTATTTTTTTTTAATTATTATTATTTCTTGGTAAATATGTGTGGTGGGTCTGTGAACAATATCTTTTTCTAAAAAAAAAGAAAAAGAAAAAAAAAGCTCTTTATTTCATTGCTTTATCGATACATCCAAATGACAATTTTGGTCTCTGAACTTGATATAATTGTATGAACTCTTATCATTAACTAAAATGATTAAAATTTGAAATAAAATAAAATATAAATATTAGATTAGAATTAGAAATGTTGCCTTGAAAACAAACTGAAGCAAATTTAAGTTGAAGCACAAAAATTGATAGCTGAAAAAACAAACAAAAAAAAACAACAAATAACAAAAATCTAATTAAACGGAAAATTTAAACATAAAAGTTCATTCAAAATATTAATAAAATTATAATATAGTATAATACTAAAATAACCCTTAAATATTTGAGGAGTAAATATTTGAGAAAGTTCTCAAAATTGGTTGAATCATTATTTTCCTGTTGATCACTGTTCTTTATTGTAAAGCGCTAAAAAACTTGTGAAAACAAGTTATTGACAGGTAATAATCAAATATTCCTAATATTCATTTTTTTTTAAACATTAAGCTGTTCCTTGTCATCCTCACTATTGATCTTTAAGTTAAAATTCTGTTATAGTTTTACATTTATTTGCATATTATTTTCTTCCTTGTGTTGTGAATGGATTTTGTTCTGTATGAAAGTGGCATGTTGGTCTGGGATGGGAATAATGTACTAATACTCTCCTTGTCTCTGGTTCATACATGCATGTGTGAAGCAAAACTTTCTGTTGCCTGCTAAGTGAAAGTCCTAGTTTCAGTGGTAATTTGTGGTCTTCAAGTGGAGTCCCAGTTTAAGACATTTCTAACACACAAACCTAGTTGCATTGATTTGCGCTACTCAAGAGAACAAAATGCACAGCTCTTAGCTGCATGTTCCCAGCAGAGGTCAAGTAACTCCTATTTTGTTTGGTCTAATGTTAGAGCCCAACTTTCAGAGAGGTCCAGAAACATGAAAGTGGCTCTCCAGCATGTGGATAAGGACGTCCTGCTGAAAGGCTTACCCTACCCAAGCCTTTGAAGCTCCAAAGTGGGCCATGTTGGCTGGGACTCGGGAATACTGTAACAGCGCTACAATAACTACTTTTACACTGCTTGCAGCGCACACTTGGGTGTTTCTTTTATTTATACTCCCTATTTCTCTCTCATTTCCAAAATACTGTAAACGATGATCTCTGTATATGCAAATCAATTTGTAATTGATACATCTCTAAAATTAAGATTTCTGCTCTGATATGAATATAAAGAAAACTCCACCCTGAAGTACATGCAAGAACAAAACTTATGATAACAGCTGTTAGCCAAAATTATGATTTTTTAACATCCAGTTTTACATAATCTGCTTCCAAATTTAGACTTTTTCCTCTGTATGATTTCAATGAGATAATACAGCCTTTTTATTCACTATTAGGGAACATCACATCAAAAATTAGCTTCTTATTTTTGGTCAGTGTCATAGTCGGAGCTCTGAATGCTGATGTTAACCCACACACAAACAGAGTCACTTTACAGTGGTTGTGTACAGTCATCATATTGTATGAATATCTGGAGAGAATGTCATTAGCTGGCTGCTTTTAACATCAAAGCATCATTTTTTTTTTCAGAAAGGGTTTGCTCAATTGAGTTTAATGAAATGCATTTTAAACAAGAAACATTTTAATAAGGACTATATTAAGCACAGAGATATCTGTTAAAACAGTTTGTTTGGCAAGTGTCTTGCTGTGCTGAAGTCAAGAGACTTGATGCTCAAAGACTACATTTGCTTTGGAGTTATTGGAATAATCCCCCAAAAAACTAAATTTCACCCCGACAGCAAAAAAAAGAAGAAGAGAGAAATAAGCCGCTTTTCCACCATCTGGCCGAACAGTTCTCATTTCGTAATGAAATACTGACGAATGATTACGGTTACGGTTTAATTTTCCACTGTGGGTTGATAATGGCCGCTCTTTGGAATGTAATACAAACGCATCAGTCATTGCCTTGGTAATGTGACGGTTTATTGTGTTTATGTCACTCAAATAGCACGCTTAACCAGCTACAGAGAAACAGGTAGCCAGGCAAAAGAGAAGCGACCAATCCTGAGTGGCGACGTCACTTCACAAATTCTACAAGAATTCCGGGCCGATAACGGTTTGTAATCGTGCGCCATACCGTACCAGGCTCAAGTGGAAACACAACTGGAACCGTTCTTTACCATTCTCAGAACTGTTCGGCCCGACGGTGAAAAAGCGGCGATAGTCTTGGCTACTGGTGTAACTCTTGTTCCTTGATGGAGGGAACGGAGACAAAAAATTATGTAAAAATACAGACACCCTTGAGAGCCACAAACACCTCTGATGTATTCATAAACGGCCAATGGAATTGGTGTGTGGAATTTGCATGCCGGGCCATGCCCGCAAACATACGGGCAGGCTGGCTTGCACACACACTTCAGTTTTGTTCTGAGGAGCCGAGACAGCATCTCAACCCCTCAGTGAGAGTTCAAGTTGTGACAGGAGGGACACAATGTCTCGTTCCCTCTATCAGGGAATGAGGGTTACACCAGTAACCAAGACATTCCCTTTCTGTCTGTAACTTTCGACACTGTGTCGAAATACAGACACTAAGGGGTCTCTATACTAAACGGCACAACTTGAACTGCGTCACGTGGCATGGCGATGCAAATGCGGGCAAGCCACCACAAGTGGCACAAGTGCCAGCAGCAAGTGCAGCTACGCTAACTCACAACTTTACAATGCCCAGGGTAATTTAGCTCGGGTCTCCTTCTCAAGAGGACCTTCTCAAAGCAGATCGTAAAAATGGAATCGGAAGAATCGAGACATGAAACTATGCGTCCTTCAGGTCAATCTCCGTAAACCAATCCTGTTGGTGAACGCACAGTAACGTTTTTTGGCACGATCGAACCGGGCAGTCGCCCGGGGCGGCATTTTTTCATGTCACATGGGGGCGGCACGAGCAGTTAAAAAAAAAATCCTCTGTGCCGCGAAACGATTTTCTATTTTCTATAATTTCAATTCAATTATTGGCAATGGCGCCCCTGCTTGCTGAGAAGGTGCCGTGCACAGAAGCAATGTCAAGGGGGTCTCCTGATTGGAGGAAGCTCACCAAGGGGCCGTTCACATATCGAATCTTTTTAGTTTTGCGCGCTCAAGTTCGTTATTTCAAATGTAGGCGCACGGGAAGCGTGCTCATAATTGAAGCGACGCGCTCATTTTTTCCAGGGGCAGTGAGATGAAAACATTTAAACTTTTCAGTATGGGGGTGCACCCAAACACGTGGGTGTTTTTTCTCTTCTCCGTAAATAAATCTTGTAGCAGAGCTACAGCAAGCGTTTTTCTTTGGTGGAAATCCATTAGCTACCAGCTACTAAAACTTCTTTGTTGCTGTCGAGAGCGCGGTGCATGGTTGCATAGCAACGACAGACGCCATGGGAAAATTGGACCGAATTTTACTATTAATAATAAAAGATACGCTAAAGTGCATTGTAAATGTCAGTAATTTATCTGTTTTGACTCATTTTTTTTTATAAAAATGATTTAAAGGCTGAAATATGTGAGGTTTATCTTTTTATAAAACCTTTTTTGTCAAAACTTTATTTGAACGTAAACATGTTAGTAGATAACATAAAAGACACAAATCTGGCCATCATCTTTAATGTTATTTATTTAAATGTTTATGTAAACAAAAAGTGCATATTGATGCTAATTTTATATGTTATTTTCTGGAGTAAACTTGGTGAATTGATTTCATTGTGTATTAGTAGGCCTACTTTTTGAACAAGATTCTGTAATAACCGTGACCATTTTGGTCACTATGTTCATGAAATGAAATTTTCATACCATTTCATCTCTAGTTATGATCAACTAAAATCAAATATAATTATATGTTTTTACAGTAGCCTATAATATGCATAATAATATGTACTATAAAAGTAAAATTTTCTATGAAAAAATAATCTCTAAAGTTTTTTTCTCTGACATTAAAGGGTATAGGCCTACAAAAACTATTTTAGGTCTAAAACAGTTTGGATAGTTGTTAATATGAGAGTTATGTGACATTATTTAAGAGATTTAAGTATTGTGTTACATAAGTAGCTCTCAGGCCACTTTCACTTTTAAAAACTCTATTTTGTGACAAAGTATAGTTTAACAAGTCATAACTTAATATATGCCATGCATAGAATTCAAGGCAGTAACCAATGAGCTAATGGTTCCTCCCTGAAAGTTAGATTAATATAGCATTAGTTAAATATTTGGATTCTCTTAACTGTGTTTTTCAAATGAACGATATGATTTTATTGTGGGTTTTTTGTGTTGGGGGGTGGGGTGGGGTGGGGGGGGTCGAAGGGTGCCCAGGGTGTAATTCAATGTAGAACCGCCACTGTGAACACACATCAGAATGTTGTTCTGCGTCAATCTCTCGTCAATCCGATTCAAGATTCACAGAACTAGGATTAGTCACAACCTACCACCTTTTTTCGGTACAATGAAGTAAGGGCTTTGTAAACCGCTGGAGGGATAGGCTCTATTGCATCCTTCACCAGTAGGACCGCATCTTCCGCATCCAAGACAGGGTGCTTGCCTGCCACCGAAGCAGAGCCTGGCGAACTGAATCGCGATTGCTCTGATGACCCATCACGATGGGTTGGAGAGCTAGCGCAGCTCCCAAACTCTGCGCCAGAGGTGTCAGAGGAACAACTGTTTTTGACATCTGCGGTAGAAATGCCAGGAAGCTGTGCATCTCGAGTGTGCTGCGGGCAGCTCAATGCTGCAACCTGGCTGCCCTCATCAACGAGCAGAGGAGCTTGCCTCGTGGCTTGGAGGCATCTTTCCGAGGCAATAATCCTAATCGCCTCAGTCTGCTTTTCTACTGCCGAGAACTGCCAGGCAAAGTCCTCGACAGTGTCGCTGAAAAGGGCATCCTCGAGATAGGGTGTAGAGAAAGCGCACTTTGTCAAGCTCCCTCACCTCCACAAGGTTAGCCAAGGATGGCATTCTAGGTCCACAAAGGAAGAAACCGTCTGGCCTAGAGACTGCATTGTGACTTTAGTTAAACCACAGGCGCGAACGCAGTTCCTGCATCAATCTCGGCTCAACTCTACCCTCGTGCAGATCTTTCAGACCTTTTGCCTGATGGACCTGCAGGATGGCCATGGCATGCAGGGAAGAGGATACCTGTCCAACGGCACTATAAGCCTTTATCCCTAAGTAGGAATTAGTCTTACCTAGTTCCTCCAGGTGGCAGCGTTTATCTTTGCACCCTGAATAGAGAGACACCTTTTTTGATGAAATCCAGCAGCAGATGCTCTATTGCAGAGGTGAAAGGATTCGTTTCTCTTGCTGAGTGAGAAGACGCTGGGTTAGGTTGCGAAGAACAAAGCTGATGTGTGTTTGCAAGCCAGCCTGCCTTATATACCTGTATGTCCGGGGGCGTGGCCTGGCATGCAAATTACACACGCCAATTTCATTGTTTTTTTTCCGAATACGTCAGAGGTGTTTGGGGCTCTCAAGTCGGCCTCTACTGTCGGTATTTCGACACAATGTTGAAAGTGACCTACGGAAAGGGAACTTACATTTCATAAAGAAAAGTGTATTACAGTCCCCTTGTGGTGAAAATCAAGCTTTTAATGTTGTTGGTATGTCTATGTGGTGTTTTTAATATGCTTTAAGACAAACCATGTGCAAATTCACGAGTGCTGAGTAGTTTTTCCTTAGAACTACAGTAAACCAAAGACAGTCTCAAAAACGTGGTTTGAAATCGCTGGTGTTTCTTACGTCACAAACTGCCTTGGAACCAATCACGTCAACGTGATTGAATATGTAAGTGGAGGCGGGGATAATTTGCATATTCATAGAACCGCATATACTAAATGAGGCAAGAGTGTGGAGTTACATTCAAGCTATTTTAAGACATGAAGCATTTTTTTCTCATTTCTTTTAATCATTTTCTCACTCTGAAGTTGTTCCAAAACTTCTTTCTTCTGCTGAATACAAACAAAGATATTTTGATATTTTTAGTTAATCAAACAGGTGATTGGGCCCATTGACGTCCATATAAAATTTTCCCCTCCATACTATGGAAGTCAATGGGGTCCATCAGCTGTTTGGTTACCCATATTCTTCAAAATATCTTATTTTGTGTTCAGCAGAAGAAAGAAATTCATACAGATTTGGAACAACTTGAGGGTGAGTATTTTTGGGTGAACTGCCCCTATAATTAATAGTAGACTTTAGCATATTTTACTCTCTCATTAATATAAGCCATAAATGAATATATGGTAAAAAAAAAAAAAAAAAAAATGTAATAATGCTAGTATTTGTTGTACTACATTTAATTTTTTCTTGATTAAATCTACAATTCTTGATTGAATTACAATTCTTGATTGCCTATTGTAGGATTCTTGATCCTACAATAGGCATAATTTTCTGTTCTGCAAATTAATACTGACTTTTTATTTAATTGTGTATTAAATATAATGTAAACATTTCTTCATGAGATTCACCCTATATGTGGACTGGATCTTAGAAGAGGTTGAGGAGACTTCTGTTGTTTATTTCATACACTATCATTCAAAAGTTTGGGGTCAGTAGGATTTAATAAAGCAATTATTAATTAAATTGGTAATAAGTGACAGTAAAGACATTTATAATATCAAAGAAGATTTCTATTTCATAGACATGCTGTTTTTTTTACTTTCTATTTATCAAAGAATCCAAAAAAAAAAAGAAAAAAAAAAGATATATATATATATATATATATATATATATATATATATATATATATATATATATATATATATATATATATTGTGGTCATGATTTGAATAGTTAGAAACAAAATTAAGGAGACAGCTGTTGTCAGATTTCATTGGTGATTTCAAATCTGAAATTTATTCGTAAACTTGAACAGATTTGGAGAAGTGTCCGAGATGCGTGTCAAAGATGGCCGCCGAGTGAAATGACTTGCATTTGACAGGAATAAATTACATTTTAATATATAATTGATTAGAAAACAGTTTATTTAAATTGTAATAATATTTCACAACATCACTGCTTTTACTGTATTTTTGATCAAATAAATAACCAGACTCGATAAGATTCCAGTGACAAGCAATTTGCCTGTCAAACAAGAAGCTACGCGACGCGAGATGCGTCAAAATCAATCGAAACCCACAGCCAATCAGAACAGCGTGTGGGCGGGCTCTCACGGGCAAGTGCACATAGCACCAGAGAGTAATCTTGAACGTTCTTGTTTCTATTTGTTTAATTTCAAGATGTGAATTACCCATTGTTGATTTTGGCTAACTACAAAGCTGGGAGCACTAAATTATATTCAAAGTCATTTAAACGCTTTTAACACTAAATAAATCACATCAACATTACATCAGCTTCTCATTGCCACACCTTTTGTATTTGTTGTTACAGCCGCAACGTCGCAGAAAAATAGAAACCGTTTCTAAGATAGAATCGGCTGGCAGCGTCGCGTGTAGTTAGGACACGAAGAGACTTCTTTCAAAAACATTTAAAAAATCTTACTGACCTCAAACATTTGCACAGTAGTGTATATGTTTTACTTGAGGAAAGATACCATTGGCACACTGATGTCTGTGTTTGCTGATGTCTGTGTTTGTCTCTGTTTTTGCAATGCTGTGCATTCTCTCTGTTTATGTTTTCCTTACTTAATGTTACCCCAAAATATGTCTTTCATGTTGCTGAACTTTATGCACTGTTGTACATTGCATTTTTGACCACCAACCACATTGTTTGCTCTTCACATTTAATTTTTTGTGTCTTTTGTAGTCATTTCACTGACTTTCTCTTCACATTGGATTGTATCCTTCCTGACGTGAGTATGTGTATGGGTGTGTGTTTGTGTCACATTGCAGCATCAGAGTCTGAGATTATCAGACATTCACAGAAAGGCTCAGCTGTGGAGAGGCATAGTTAGCATCAGTCTCATTGAGGCCCATGACCTCCAGCCTATGGACACCAATGGCCTCAGTGACCCTTATGTCAAATTCAGAATGGGACATCAAAAGTACAAAAGTAAGGTATGGTCCACATGAGCTGTTCCAGTTGTTTTTTGTTCATTTGATGCTTTTTATTTCATGTAATGTAAATTCTAATCTAGTGTGTTTCTTTTCTACTGTGCAGACGATACCAAAAACACTAAACCCCCAGTGGAGAGAGCAGTTTGACTTCCACCTGTTTGATGAACAGGGTGGTTTCATTGACATCACCGTCTGGGACAAAGATGCAGGGAAGAAAGATGACTTTATGGGCAGGTTGGTCATGCACTTGGCTTTTATTGTGTATCTATACGGAGTTTATGGTCTGATCTGATTAATTATATCTCTTAAATATTGTAGCTTTTTGGAAACATGTGGATATGATATTCACTGCAGTAATATGTGGAGGGGGTCAAAAGGGCCTTTTTGTTTTTAAAGGAACTTACTATGCTTTTTAGCAGTGGCTCTCAGCAAACTTCCAAAGGGGCTGCAAGATGACTCTAATTATTTAAAATAAGACAAAAAACAAGATTTTAAATCTACCAAAACAGCTAAAAATCAACCTTTGAAAACCTGGATATATGATGGATATTTAAAAGTGTGATGTTTAGACCTGGGGAAGTCATACAAAATATATCTTAAAACAGATTTAAAAACTTGGACATTTCTATAATGAATATGGATTTTCTAGTTATGTCATGCCCTAAAATATTTTATTGAGTAGAAATTATAGAAAAATTGTCATTTGTGAGTTAAAAAACACATTTATTGAACACTGAAGGACATTCCATTTCTACAGAATTTTCTTATTTTAATTGTAATATCAGTTAATATAATTGCAAAATATCTTAGTCTACCTTTGAATGAATGCTGAGAACCACTATCAAAATGAATGCATATATTTTTTATTCCAATCACTTAAATCATTTATACAGATAAAATGCTATGCAAATTAGTACAATAATACAAATCAAACTCTTTGTTTGTGTAATTTTAGGCTTTGATCTCAGAAGTTTATACTGTATGTTTCATAGTGGGTGAAGCTAACAAGATCTTTTGGCGCATTTTACTAGTTTCGACTTTTGATTAGTGGAATTTTCTGTAATGTAGTTTTTCACCTCGAATTCAGCTGTTAAACATGATCATTTTAAAAGTAAGTTAAACTAATGCAGGCTAACGGCTTTAAATAGTATCGATTAACAACCTTGTATAGGCTACAGTAAGGCAGTCTTTAAAGGTTTATTAAAAAAATAATTTCTCTATAGAGAAATTGAATGGAGTTTTTGTTTTGGAAACCCGAATGTTGCACTCAATTAAATAACAGTTTTGCTGTGTATCGCAGCTAAAGTGATTCATGCTCCAGTCTGAACTGTCCTCTCATAGACCGTGTGTGTGTGTGTGTGTGTGTGTGTGTGTGTGTGTGTGTGTTTGTTTGTGAAAGAAAGAGGGTCTAGAGGGTTATTCGAGAGTCTCAGCCTCTGACTAAACCCCATTAGAAGTGACAGTAGAGTTAATGGCTGTGCGATGTGGGAATGAGGCAACAGTTTACTTAGTTTCCTGTCTGTCCCCTACACCAGACTTCCATTTTACAGTCGTTCATGGTGGCATGTCAGGATCGGTCGGGTGGCATTCTTGTAATTGGCTATTCCCCCCCTTTAAACACTTGTTCAGCAATGATGTTCAATTGAAGCTTTCAGTACCTGCATGATGTTCCTGTAGAGAAAAACTCATTGTCACTGTGGGAACAAGCAGAGGAATATTTATGAAATATTTGCTGAGAACAAACTGTATTCTATAGCAGTTATTTAGCCGGTTACTCTTTTGTGCTTTCCTTCTGCCTCTTGCTCTTTTTCTTTTAAACTTTTTCTTATAAATCATACACGTAGTACATTCTTTACATTTCAGTTTTGACTTGGAATTTGGAAATGACTAAATCATTTCTTCCCCAACACAAAATCACCTGTCTTGTCAACATCAATTTTAATTTTCACCATTAAACTTCACAGAGTGTTTGTACATTTGTATTTGACCAAATGAAAGAGCCAAATGTTAACTAGTGCCATTTTTAACAAAACCAACATTTTCGTCACATTATAACGTTTTTCAAAAGTTAGTTTACTTGTTTGCCAAGGAGAGAACAATGTCAGTGAATAGCTTGAGATGAAATATCAGATGTAATTTTTTCCAAATTATGACAAAAGTTTAGAAGTATTATTTAATTCTACAGTATGTATTTGGCAAACATAAAATGCTAGCAATAAAGTTTGCTTTAGCATAGCAAAGGAGACAGGCATTTTTTTATGCAAATGTCCTTTCTGCATTTTCATTGCTGTCATTTCCATTACAAAATGACGATTTTGAGACTTGAGTAAATTACCCTAGTGTAGGCTATAACAGTTTGAGTGATGGGGAATAAATGATAGAAAGTGTTTTAAGTAGTTTCATTTCTCAAAGGCAGCATGATGCCCTCAGTAAAATAAAAACCCATTTCTTTAACATTTTGTTTAGATTACTCCCAATGCTGGTGATTTGGGCTTTTCCTTTGTTTCTCTCACTGCAATGTCAGTTTCTTTCTTTTCTATTGTGTCTTTCTATTGTCTTACACATGAAAACCTGCAAGACAATATGTTTGTGATATGATGATTATGATGGTGTGTGTTTGTTTGGATTTCAGGTGCCAGGTGGACCTCTCTCTTCTGTCAAAAGAGTGCACACACAGATTGGACATGCCTCTGGATGAGGGCGAGGGCACGCTGGTGCTGCTGGTCACCCTCACAGCCTCTGCTGCTGTCTCCATCGCTGACCTGTCTGTCAACATATTGGACGACCCCCGTGAGAGGAAAGAGATTCTTCACAGATATGTAAGGACAAAGCTCTTATATTCAGAACACTGGGAGTGTACAGCCAGCAAGAATTTTGACTTGATAAACATGCTAAATATCATCTTAAAGGGATAGTTCACCCAAAAATGAAAATCCTGTCATCATTTACGCACCCTTGTGCCAGTCTGAACCCACAAGACTTTCATTCATCTTTGAAACACAAATTAAGGTATTTTTAATGAAATCTGAGGAATTTCTGTCCCTCCATTGATAGTCTAAGCAACTACCACTTTGACGCTTCAAAAAGTCCATAAAGAGAAAAACGAATTTTACATATAAACATTCATCAACGCGCACATCAGATATGGTAACAGGAAACTCAAGCATCCTCTCTTGGTAAAATATTTAATGATTTTATTGGGTTGTTTTAAATACTAAGCATCACATCATAACACTAGTTACATGTAATATATTTTACTATTACTAGAGAGAGTACTCTGCAATGACACCAATGATCAGTAATGTAAACAATCGGTCATGATTATGTCAGGTGATTTTTTTGTTTAATCCCTACTTGAACTCTACTTTTTTCAAAAACAACAACAGGATGCTCTTAAGAAAATATTTGAGATCATAAGAATTTTGAAAATTTGTACTAACTTTTGATTTTGAAAAGAATTTGTTCTAGGTCTAAATGTTTTTGATAATTGACACCAGGTTTAAGATAAGCTTATGCTATTCGATAAATGTCTCTATAGAGTCATTTAGTAGGTGTTTTAGAGCGACACCACATAGTTAAGTCCAAACTTTCTATCTCTATATCATCAAAAATAGTGTTCTGTTAAAGTACCGTATTGAAGTGTCCTCTCTCAGAGTATATGTGCCTCATATGCATAGATGGGGCTGAATTGCATCTCAGTTGGTGCTGGGTTCTCAGACCTGGCAGAACCTCAGCGATATGACCTCCTTTTGAAAAGCGCTCAACCTCTGGGGGCCAGAGATTGGTTCAGGCCTGTAGAGAGACGGATCGGGCCTCCCTGCTCTCTGTGGAAAGGGAGAGAGGTCCTGATTTGGGATAGAGAGCTGTGAAGGAGAGCAGTAGTGGGGGGCTGTGACAGGCTCTTTTCAGGCAGGGTGTGCTCTTGAAAGGCCCAGGCTGAAAGGAGCCCAGTGTCCCTATGCTGAGGCCTTTGGCCCATCATGGCCCCGAGGCCCTCCAGTCCTCACTCTAGCACAATGCTCTCAGCCTTTCGCTTTGTCTTTAGCCCGTTAACCCTTCGTTCGCCGCTATTTGCGGATCTCTGCCACCTCTTTACATGCCAATAGCGAGGGACAGGGCTGAAACAAAAGGGCCACTTTTTGTTCACACTCTTGTCTGCTCGATACAGCTGCTCTCAGGGGTGTAACGCATCAGAAGATGCTTTTGAATCGCAACCGTTTTTAGAGCCCCAATGTGTTTAGTTTTGCTTTCGCAGGCAGTGTGTTACGCTAACCTGGTTCTTGGCGAAACATGGGGTTGTGCGCAATACTCTGCTCTAATTGAAGTGGGAAGTCATGCTGGGAGATGTGTTTGATATTCGGTTAAGTACCAGTGGAAAACACTCCACAGGCCAAACGGCGGACGGGTGACCTACATAACCATGCACATTACGGGCTAGCGGCATCATGCTCTGTGCCGCCACCTTGTCGCCCCACGTCCACTAGGAGGAGCTGTTGGATCAGAATTGGAAGGAGAAATTTGTGTCTTCTGACAAGGAAGAGGGGGGGAGATGGGGTACTGGTAGCTGAGATGGGAGGGGCTGGTGTGCAAAATGAAAAGAAAAGCTATTTCACCTTGCACAACACCATTCTTTTTTTGTGGCAAAGGATAGATGTTCCACTCCCTCATTCCCCACCCGCTCCCCCACCTTGCATCCAGGCATTCATTAGCACCCTAGCCTGCAGTCCGATGGGGACAGATATGCTCCAGAGTGGATGGGAGCTAAATGGAGGATGGGACAGTGGATTAAAAAAAAATACTTTAATTTGTCCCCACTATTAGCATATTCCCCGTTCCCAGCTTGACACCCATTCACAGAAGTGTATTTAATAGAGATGTACCTTATCAAGCATGGCAGATAACAGAAAGTGCCGGTGTTAGTGCCGCACAATATGCCTTAAACAGATTATCCCAGGCAGGGTGGTGGTCCAGCCGTACGTGAAAGTGATGGGGCCAGGGGCACAAGTGAGAGCATGGGCTTCCAACGTTTTCTACCTCTCTATCGCTGTTTGATCAGCTGTCTGAGGATAACCGAATAGCCATCCATAACAAGTTATCAACGCTTGCTGTTAAAGTGCTAGGGGGGCTGCCTCCAAACAAATAAAGTGTTTAAGAACGGGAGGTTGGGTGGTGGAGGTATAGAGATGCTGTGAAACTGCAGATGCTCCCAATTTAAACTGTGGATGCCCTCACTTGACGGGGATGGGGGGTGGGGGTTGGTTGCATAGAACACAATTAAGTATTTTAATGCAGCATTGCACCAGGCTCAGATACATCATTAAAGTGGAGGCATATCAGATGGCTTTCAGTGCTTTGCATATAGGGTGTGTGGGCACAAGAGCTTTGTCAAGGTTTGTTAAAGGCACAGAATGAAGACGTCTGTCACCGTTTACCTGACATTCAGCACGTCATGCCACATCTCCAACTCTTTGATTTACTCCACAAGCTTTACATGACATAGGCCTAGGCAATTCATGTACGTTTTTCATTTAGCTTATGTAGACAGTTCTGCCTAAAGTTGAGTAGGCTTGATTTTTCTGTTGGCGCACAATAAATTGTTTATGAGATCGGTGAAAATTGGTAACACTTTACATTTAAGGTTGTATATGTTAAAATGAACAGTACTTGTACAGCATCTATAAATCATGGGTAATGTTAATTTGATATTTATTTATTTATTTATTTATTTACTTATTTATTTATTTATTTATTTGCCAGCTTGCTAAAAACAAAATAATAATAATAATGCATTATTCATTTATTTTTATTTATCTTTAATAAGTGCATAATAAACTATTAATAGACAATCCAACAATTAACAGTAATAATAATAATTAATTTTTATCTACATTTAATAAACACATAAATGCAACTATTGATGAGCTAATAATGAACAATATAATAATAATAATTGAATCACAATAATGAATGAATAAAAGTATTCATTTATAAGAATTAATAAAGAACAATAGTATAATATAATTGTATTCATTGAATTCATTAGTTCACATTAATAAATACATAACTATATGTGAGCCTTATTATGAAGTGTTTCCAAAACATATTAGAGTTTATTTCTCTATTTCCATTCATAGATTTGCATTTAATCACATTCTTTGAGTCGTTCTGGATTTTAAAAATGCCTCAAATACGATTGCATCTTTTTTTTTTAGCTCATGGAGCTTAGTCTTTAAGCAGTTATTTCCCAATATTCCCAGAGAGGAAGACTGCATCTGTCTGCACTTCACAGCTGTTGTTGTAAGCTGAGAGAAATTATGCATTTTAATAGTAGTCAGGTGAGTGCGGGCGCCTCGTGTGTAATGGACGTTAATGGGCATCAGGGCCAGGGTGACCTCTGCTGAAGTGGTGGCGCACAATTCCTCTCTGGCCCTGTCACTCGCTTCCAAATCAAAATGTGAACAAGTAAAGCAATGTGTGTGTGTAAGGATGGGAAGTAGGAGGAAAGGAGTGAGAGAGCAGCAAAAAGAGAGAGGCAGGAAAGAGGGGGGTGGAAGCTGTTAGCATTCCATTTTTATTATGACATTTCACAGTCATCCGATTTAATGTCCCCTGACCGGATTGTCCGGCTGGAGACGGTGGGCTTGAAATGTTATTTAGAGCATTGATAAAAGGTGAGCGCCTGCGAGATGACAGCGAGTCATAAGGCTCCGCGCGGTGACATTCATTTTCTCCACAACAGAGATGGAATAAGACGTCACGGTGACAAGCTGTCACTCAAGACACAGCCCCGCCATCTCACCCCTCCCCTTCTCTCCCTTTTCGGTCCCTACTGTCTGGTTGGGGGTTAGAAGGGGTTCTGTGTGTGTGTGTGTGCGCAAGTGTTTATGTGCTACCCCTTTCCTGTAATGGGACTAAACCGCACTCCTTCTCAGCGTACCATATGAGTTGGCCTTGCCTTGCCGGCCCCAAAGCCGAGGGGGGTGGTAAAATATATTCTTCAGCCTTTCATTAAAAAAATAAAGAGGCCTCATCTCCCGAGCTTTTCAATCTCCTTGCCTGTCTTTTTAGGGGTCTGAAAAGCCAGCACCCTTTGCAAATCAGAAATTCCTCTGCTATGGAAATGCACCAGCTCCAAAAAAAGTCACTTTTCTTTAAGGTTGCAATAATCATACATAACAAGCCCTTGATATCTACTGAGAAATCATGTTTTGAATGTATGTGTAAAAATACATTTTCCCCCTCAATCATCACTTGATTTTATCCCCCTCTTCTTCACTCGTGTGCTATCAGAGGATTTTTCAACAATAATATCGTTCGTAAAGGCGAAGGCAGTCCGAGTGTATAATGAATTAAGTCTGCAGCCTGGCCCTGCACTTGAGAATTCAAATTATAATTATTCCTCTGGGTATGTGCAGGGCTTATTGCCAAGAAGAGAATTAAAGTGAAGTCTCCAGTGCTTTTGAAGGCGCACCAGTGAGATTTTGTCGTCTCTGTCAGTTCAGGTCCATTCACTCTGCGCACATGAAAGTGTCTGTCTAGAAATGTCACAAGAGTTACTTCAACTTTCACTCTGCGGTTCATATGGAGGGAAGAAATGTACAGACATATTTTATTTAATGGAGAACTTTCCATCATTGTGCATTTATTAGACACGCATGCACAGACGTTTTTTTTGGTCAGAGGTTGCTTTTTTTTATATAGCTCAAGAGGCTTCTCAGCTTTGTGTCATTTAAAATCCTTAGGAGAATTAAAACAAACAATTGAGACATTTATTGGCTTAATTGTTTAGAGCTTTAAAGTGAATTGTCACATTAGAGCTAAGGAACCATCTATTTTAGGAGAATTAGGAACAGACAAAAATATAGATTTGCAGACTTTGGTATGACACAATTTGAATCATCGTTGAGGTCTCTTTTAAAGCTTTAGAGGAAACTTTATTATTACTAGGATCTTTTTTTAGAAGAAGAAAAAGTCTGAGGAACAGAAGTCTTAAAAGTCTGTTAATTCGCTATTTAATTTGTGATATATATATATATATATATATATACTGTATACATATTTATTTTTTGTTTGACAAAACTGTACACACTATACAATATAGAGAAAAGGTAGGGGAATAGAGAGAGAGAGAGAGATAGATTACTCATGCTGTGACCACACAGTTAGTGTGTGATGCCTAGTTTGTTTCATGGCTAAATGTCAGCCCCTTTAATGCTACAAAAGACACACAAAGGAACTGTAATGGAGTATTATGGTCTCTCAATGAGAGGCTTTTATCGGTATGAGCGTAATTGACTCGCTCATAAATCATGCTTAAGTGTCTTTGCTGATGCACTTGTCTTTGAGCAGTTTATCCTCCTCCCGAAGATTTACCGTTTTAGAAATTAGTGGCGTCTCTGCTACTATTTTCTGTTTTACTTTTCGTTTAATTGCTCACAGTTAGTAGTTATCTGAAACTGAATGACTAGAATAAGAAATTATTTTTTGGAGGAACATGGATGTGAGTATGGACAGACATGCACTCTGATAGTGAATTGATATAAATTGGGTTTGACTGTTTTATTCATTTTTATTTCGTTTTATTCATTTATTTTCCTCTTCTCACGGATTACTTTTTATATGCATTTGTATTTTAAATGCATCTGTATTTGTTCTAAATCATGCGTAGAACAAGGGAATATTCCTGTTTCGGACCTCTAGACAAATGTATTGTAGTTGACTGATTTTTGTTAAATATTTATATAATTTTAATTCAGTAAGTAGTATGTTTTCTTAAACCTACAAAATTCACAAAGTATATACGCTAGCCGCAAAAAAAGTATTTGGGACAATTATGCCACACTTAAAAATGTGAAATTGTTTTTACATTATAAAATGGATGTCATTTCATATAATACAAAGTGTAATTTACTGTATTTTACTGATATATACACAAACGCAAGCAAAATTGTATTTAAGTGAAATTAGTGCTAAGAAAATATCTAGTATCATTTGTTTGCAGATGCCTTTTCTTTAATATTTTGTTATTGTGTGCTTTGAAATTTTATTCATTTTTAAGCGACTTAAAATGATCAGATGCTTCTCAGCATTGTTTTCCTTAGCTGTGTGGATAAGGAGTCTCATATACTCTCAAATGCTTTTTTTCCCCTCTTTGACCTCAACAGAGTCTTCTCAGATCCTTTAACAATATTAAAGATGTGGGCATGGTGCAGGTGAAGGTGATCCGAGCGGAGGGGCTGATGGCAGCTGATGTTACAGGTAAGGAAAACCCTCCCACACACACATACATACAGTGATCCTGACATATGATTTCTCACTCCGTTTTCCGCAGTTACTGATAAAGACTATCATTTCCCTTGGAATGGTCAGCAGGAGGCTGATAATATTGCATTCTGCTCTGTGCTAATGGATTGTTGGCTTCTGAGATCACTGTGCCTCTTAAAGGTTTTTTTTTTCTGCGTCTGCTCTGGTTTCCATTAATTCTTACTTTTAATTAGGTCTGCAGTGGACAGGCCTAGTTTCTGGCACTATAAATTATCAAGTTGAAAAAAAAGATTGGAGATGGTACAGTCAATTGATTCTTATTCAGAGTTGGAGTGAGACATTAACAAACACACTCACCTTTAGTCATTTATTAATACTAGACCAGAACTTAAATCTAAATGTATTAGATTTGTTTTTTGTTCTTTTTTTGCCATTTGCTTTGAGACCGTGACCTCATTGCAACTGAACCAGATGCTGCGTGTTATATTCAAGTAAATATATTTCTGTGTGCCTTTTAACTGTGATTAAAGTAATACACCACCGTTCAAAGGTTTAAGTGTCAGTATGATTTGTTTGTATTTAAAAAGAAAAAGAAATGAATACTTTATTTAGCAGGGATGCATTAAATTGATCAACAATTATAGTGATTAATAGAAAGGATTTGTTTGAAAAAGAAATTTTGTAACAAAGAATCCTGAAAAACTACTTGAAACAAATATTTTGCAGTTTCCACAAAAATACTAACCAGCACAATAATAATAAGACATTTCTCCAAATAAGCTCCAAATCAGCATATTATACTGATTTCTGAAGGATCATGTGACACTGAAGGCTAGAGAAAATTCAGCTTCACCATCACAGGGATAAAATACATTTTAAAAGCTATTAAAATATAATAATAATAATATATTAAAATAGAAAACTGTTATTTTACATTGTAATGATATTGCACAAAATTAACGTTTTTCTCTATTTTTGATCAAATAAATGCAGCCTGGGTGAGCATAGAAGACTGCTTTTTAAAAATTCTTAGCATAAACGGTTGTGTACTTCACCCAAAATTAAAACAAAATAATTCATGCACCCTTACGTTGCTCCAAACCCAAATGACTTTTTGAATTCTTTATTAAATTATGTAGTGTGTAATTTCTTCACCACTAGTGTCACCAAACACAATAGGAAAAATAAGAGTCTTATTACCTGTATAAAGTGCTGTATAAACACTGAAACAACTACCATTGGTCAAACCTAGAATTGGCAGTTCTGGCATTAAAAGTTATTTGTTTAGCTTTGAAAGTTTTGCAGGCAACGTAAGTCCTGAGTTTGATTTGACCACTTGTGTGGGAAACGAAGCTGAGAATTGCAGCACAAGAATATTAATCAAGGCCGCACAATCGTTTGCAGACGAGGTGCGAGGCAGCAGAAATAAACTGGAGCGAGAAAGAGCAAAAAGACGGAGGGAGAGAGTGAGAGACGTAGAGGTCATTAGCACCGTCACTCTTAAGGTGGAGCATCTCGTGAGGTTCCTCTATGCTAAGCGCTTTGCGTTCGCTGCCTCTCTAATCGCCTAATCGACGCCTTTAATTAAGACATGCTCAATGGCAGTACACCCCCTCCCCTCTCACACCCTTCAGCCTCCCCCTTCCTGCACAGTTCTGCAATCACCCCTTCACTCGCTCCTCTCCGGGAGTCCGGCCCACAACGTTGACCTCGTAGCGCGGTCTGGCGTTCCCTGGGGAACCGCGGTCTCCTCATGAGCTCTGATTTCACACTCCTCTCCTGCCACAAAGCGCCCGGCACACAAAGCTTTTCTAAGATCCCCGGCTCGCTCACGGACTCACCGTCTCAATCGGCCCTGGCACCGAGGTGTCAGCCAACAAGGTTACGGGCCACGGAACAGTGCCTTCTCTAATAGAGAGCTCACTGGAGACAGGGAGAGTCCGGGAAAAGTGGAAGGAGAGTGGACATAAAAGATAATGTAGGCGAGAGGGAAAGAAAAAGAGAGGGAAATCTTAGTTCTCTTTCTTGCATCACCGAGTGTGGTGTTTTTTTTTTGTTGTTTTTTTTTTTGTCCCACCCCTCCTTTCTGTCTGTTTTTCATTGTAATTAATTGAGGCTTTTATCTGGAGTGCCTCCACTCCAGGCCAGCAGGATAAATGGTGACAGTGTGTAAAACCAACAGTATTTAGGGACCGGAGACTGCTTTCCTTCTGAATAGACCCACTCAATACTTAACATAGATCACTTCAGATGCAGACATTGCTCTGCCGGTCGGCAATTTCATTAACAACCAGTTTTCAAACAAAGGTAGGAACTGTTCTGCCCTCACTGCCATCAGTGTGTTTGTATATGATAATCCTATGGCCGGTTAAATGCTCCTCTCTGCTTAACACAGTTCCTGCATTTCATTTAAAACGCCTTCCAGACCTGAAAAATGTAATTACCGTTTTGTACGTCAGCGTGCCGCACACTCATCAAATTGCAGCCAGAATGAGGTTGAACTCATCTCGGCGGTCTGTGAGGATTTGCCCAGAATTAACCCACAGACAGTGTCTGCTCGGCCACACCTGGGGAGCCAAAGTTTCATTCATTGCGAAGCGTGTAATTTGCTCAGACAGCTGCCTCACCAACACGTAGTAGTTTGTCGCCGAGGATGACCGAGTGTCACCGCGAGGATATTGAATAGGGTTGTACGTTCCTGCGCCTATCAATATACATTCATTTAAACAGATGCAAATTATTTTTGAATGCTGAAAATATTCACAATTACTGTCAGTCATGGCAAATTAACTATTTGTGTGCATAAATTGTACATGAGTGCTAAAGTTGATTGAAAATAGGAGCAAGATTTTTTTTATTATTCTTTTTACAAACATAAATATATATATCTCCAAAATGTATTTTTTTAAACCAGTTTTGTTGTATTTTTTCCTTACAAATACCGTCTATTATACAATATACTGCACATGCTTTTTTCTGTAAACTGACATTCACAGTCCAGATTGTGGCAGTAAATTTAGTCAACTAATTTGATTATTTCAGACACATAATAGTGTAATCATCACATTTAAATACAATATTGATTATAAATAAATAAATAAAAGACTCCTGTGAATTAAAAATATATTCAGACCGATCAATATACCCCTGAAATTGATATGCTTGGTGACAGCAAGGACTTTCCATTGATCACTCTGACATTTATTTCACTTGTCAACTAAATGTCTTTGCTTCTGTTATTCACATGCAGGAAATTGAATTATTCTGTATTGCAGTTTAACTTTGCTGCACACGTTGCAAAGCCATTTTGAAATAAAAGTACCATTATGAATGTGTTTCTTTTTTTGCTCCAGCTTTTAAAAATTCTGTTCTGCAAAAAACAACAAAATTGCTCCCAATTGTTTTGTTTGGAGGTTTATTTAATGACTAAAAGTTTAGATCAAAGCTAATGTGAAGAGTTTGTTTTTTAAGTTTTGGTTGAGAACAATATTCCTTTAAATTATGAACATTTATTTACATGTGTATATTAATAGTTGATTTCAAAGCATGTAGGACAGCGGATTACATAAATATGTCTCTAGAGTCGGCTTCTTATAATAATGTATTTTGTACATGATTTAAATATTCTATTGTACTTTTTAAAAAAAAGATTAAAAAAAATCTCTTACTTCAAGTTTTTTAATTTATTAATGTGAAAGTGTAATGCCCTGTCAGCAACTGGAAACAGACTAATATATACAACGGTCTCCACTTGGAAAGTTTTCTACAAATTTTCCACTTTCAGACCATTTGTATTTAAGTCATCATCCCCGTCTGCCCTCCGTCTGGAACCAGCTGTGTGGGTGTGTGTGTGTTCACACCAGACATAGATAGAGATGTCCTCACGGTGCTCTAGGGCAGCGCAAAGGCTGGAATGCTTATCTACCTGTGTGCAAACCACTGTGTCAGTGTAACAACAGGAAACCACGCCACACTGGGGCAAAATGAATATATCAAATCTGCTCTGTGATAAGTTGCACCTAAAGCTTAAGTCTGGGTAAAGACTACAGTTCAGTTTGATCCAGCCCTTCAGGCTCGTTGCCCCATCACCTTTATCAGGTAGTTATTCCCCCCTGCACACCACCCAGTGGATTACACCACAGTAAATACAATGAAACTGATCAAATTAATGTGTATGTGTCCCTCACAGGCAAGAGTGACCCCTTCTGTGTAGTGGAGCTCAGCAACGATCGGTTACAGACGCATACCGTGTACAAAAACCTCAACCCAGAGTGGAACAAAGTCTTCACGTTGTAAGTGTCAAGATCACATATATACATCTGCGAGAGTGCTTGCATTTGCATATAATCACATATTTATAGTTTACCAAATGATGATGTATTTTTAAGCACACTATAATGCTAATAGAAGTATAGAAAATACTGATTTATAAAAATAAATCTAACTATTTTTATGTATGTATGCGATATGATAATTATAGACTAAATTATTTATTTGCCAATAATAACATTTTTAATGTATGTTTAAAATGAGATCTCATGTGATATTGTAAACCAAATAAAAAGAAAAAAAATGAAAATATCTATGAGATTTTTTGCCCATTATATTGAAAAAGCTTAATTATAAATTCTGTATTGAAGAGCTCGATGATTTATAGAGATACATCCAAGAGCCGAGGATAATATAGTTACGATTATTTAATTAAGCTTTGTATTGGTAGTTGGAAATGTGACATATAAGTAAACTTTGTACTTTAAGAAGAAAATGAACTTTTGTTTGAGATTACACTCCCTTTGCTAGTACAACCATTGTGCCGTTTGATAATGTGCCAAACATAATTTCTTATATTAGTTCGATATCTAGAGGTTGTTCCATTGATGTTTTTTTTTTTCATAATCTTTCAATCTTCACGGCTGGAAATTCATTTGTGAATTCCCAGGGAAAGCTGGGTAATCTAGCCTCTCCTTGGAGCTCTCATCTCTTAAAGAATAACCTCATTTTCTTTCATTAGACTTCTCCTCTTTAGCCTACTTTTCAAAGATAGCATTTCAAATGGAGAATTGCAGCATCTTTTTTTAACCCCAGCACAATGGAGATTGTCACCAAGGATTTAGATGAATCACATTTTTTTGTCATGACTTGAAAGATCTTTTCAGTGTTTAATATTAGTCAATGACTTCTTCACCTACCTCTTTTTTTTTTCTTCAACTAGCAATGTGAAAGACATCCACTCAGTCTTAGAGGTGACTGTCTATGACGAGGACAGAGACCGAAGTGCCGACTTCTTGGGCAAAGTGGCTATACCGTTGTTAAACGTAAGTCCTGAGCTCGCAGACTTTCACTTACAACAATGAATCAGTTTGAGATTGGGGAAAAGTACAAAAAAAGAAAGATTTTTTGAAAGATTCTTTGAAAAACAAATATAGCATGTATCTCACTTTAATTGATTTTAGTAATCATAGAGTAAGATGTAAAAGTAAGCAGCACACAGAAAAAACAAAGTTAATCAAAGTTTAAATGTAAAAAAAAAAAATCTTAAATCAACATGGCATGTCTAAACTTGACTGATTTTGGTAATCATAGAGTAAGATGTGAAAGTGAGAAAACGCAACAAAAGTTTTTTTAAAAAGCATAACATTTTTAGACCAGCATAATGTGCCTGAACTTTATTGATTTTAGTAATCATAGTGTAAGATGTGTAAGTGAGAAAAACACTACTAACAAAAACAGAAGAAAAGAAAAGATAAGGGGGGGGACGCAATGTGCGCTCCCAGGCTGATTCCCCAGGATAGTTAATTTGCGGCTGACAGTGGCCGGGCCGTAATGAACAGGTACTTGTCAGAGCCGCCACAGTTGTTTTGGGCTCTCTGTCAGATGCAGCAGCTGGGGTTCAAAGGTCACATGAAGAGTGTATTCAGCTGGGTATTGCCAGACAGACGGCTGTCATGTCCCTCTCCCGCAGATCCAAAATGGAGTACGCAAAGCTTACGCCTTGAAAAGCAAGGAACTGACAGGGCCAACCAAAGGGGTCATCTTTCTCGAAATAGACGTGATTTATAACATTGTAAGTCCCACTCTCTTTTTCTCGCTTGCTTTTTTCTTGCGTTTTTCACTTCTTTATCTGCTCGTTCTCTTCAGCTTCTCCCGGGCTGTCTGTCCCCGTCCTTATTCTCTCTTTTAATTACTGAAGACTCCCCTTTCCTCAGCCTTTTATTTGTGCGTCTGTGTACCGCTGTGTGTGTCCGTCCGCCATTTTAGGCGGGAGTGTGAGAGAGCGTCACATGGCGTGGTGTGGTGTGGAGTGTGTGAAATGGAGGGATGTCTTGATATATGATTAGATCGTTAATGTGATCACGTTCACATCTTGAACTCGATGGTGGACTGTTACATTCAATCAGTTTATATGTTGCAGGTAAAAGCCGGCATGAGAACTTTGATTCCCATCGAGCAGAAATACATCGAAGAGGAGCCGCGGGTGTCCAAACAGGTAACATGAACGCTTTAATCACACCTTTGTTGAAGATATTAATAAAATCCACCCAACACCAGTCGTAGACAGCAGCATCTTTCTCCTCGTCTTCTCCCTCTCTCTAGCTCTTTCTCCTTGTCTCTTCCTTGTCTTCTGGAGGTGCTGAATAGAAATGTCAAGCTGTCAACGCTGGGGGTGCATAAGTAGATTGGCCATCCTTTAGTTTGGACCTCAGTGGTTCTTCTGCTGTGCTTCTTTTTGTCACCCTGTTCAATGTCTCCCCCCATCCCTGACAAAGAGCTGAATTGTAGGGGTTGTCCCAAATCAGACCTGTCACTGAGACACTGCTTGGGACACACACACACAGACACACTCTATCTGTCACGCAATAAAGCGCCGCTGAATGCAAGCTAGAAAGTGCCCACTCTGCACTTTTCGGTGTGAATTTGCCCCCCATCCAAACTGTGAGCGAGATGAGAAAGGCTGAACGGCAAGGGCAACATATCAAATCTATCTCCACAAGATTTACTTTTTCTTCTCGATACTGTCCCCTTCATCACCGTTGAAGCTCATTTTGTCTTAGACATATTTTATTCTTTAGTTTGATATTGTATTTCACCTCACATGTACTCTGATTAGTCCCAAATGAAAAACAAAATTGCCTACTTTAAAGGCATGGCCCGAATCCTACACTTCACCACAGTAAATGTGGATAGTTACCATGATCAAAGCCGTAGCATTATAAAGCCATTATGCGACAAGGAGCGTTTGATCTTCCTGTGAACACAGGAAGCAGCGGTCATTTGCAGTTCACCCGCTCCCAGAATCACGAAAAAGACAATTTTATTAGAGGCATGACAAAAAAAAATCCATAATTCTTTTTATGCTCCTTCAAAATCGAAAATAAATATGGTTTGGATTTATCTTATTCACTGCATTATCACTGCACTAGTATCATATTTTTGGTGTTATGCCTTAACAACATACCTTAAAGTAGTTTCTCTTACTAACTGTTGAAAGTTATTTTAGTGGGGGGTTTTTTGTTTTTGTTTTTTGGTAACACTTTACAATAAGGTCTCATTTGTTAACATTAGAATTACATCAACTAACCATGAGCAATACATTTGATACTCTTGTTAATCTTTGTTAACTTTAGTTAATTAAAATGCAGTTTGTTCAACTTCACAGAGCATTAACTAATGTTAACAAATACAACTTTTGATTTTAATAAATGCTTTAGAAGTTTTTTATTAGTTAATATCAACTAATGTAGTTAACTAATGTTAACTAATGAAACCTTATTGTAAAGTGTTACCGTTTTTTATTGTAAATAATTGTAAATAAATAATGTCTAAAATTATGATAATGTAAAATTTGGAGGTTGGTAGGAATTTTTTAAATGTTTTCTCTAATGTTTTCTCTCTTAGTCTCTAATGCTCTCCAAGGTTGCATTTATTTGATCAAAAAAATGCAGTAAAAACAGTAATTTTGTGAAGTATTATTACAATTTAACCATTTTCTGTTTTAGTACATTTTAAAATGTAAATTATTTCTGTGATGGCAAAGCTGCCATTACTCCACTTCACATAATGAAACATTTATTTTTGTTATCAATGTTGAAAAAAAGTTGTGCTGCTTAATGTTGTTGTGGAAACCGATTCTTTCATTATTCCTTGAAAAACAGAAAGTTCTTATAAATGGCATTCATTCATAAAAGTCTTTTATAACATTATAAATGTCTTTACTGTCACTTTTGATCAATTTCATGCATCCTTGCTGAGTAAAAGTAATTTCTTTCAAAACAATTGAACAGTAGTGTATGAAGTATACATAATAAATAAGGGAATTGTCCTTATTTTCTAAATCGTTCGGAATCAGTGTGGTTGTGGAAATGCTGTCTGTTGTTCTGACACTCAGATGCTGCTGCAGAACTTCAACAGAATGAGGCGCTGTATCATGTTCCTGCTCAATGCTGGCTGCTATATCAACAGCTGCTTTGAGTGGGAGTCTCCTCAGAGGAGTATCTGTGCCTTTCTGGTAAGGACCAGTATGCATTCAACCACACCAACAGTCACATACAGCAGCTCCAGAATGTATTTGGACATATTTATGTTTGACCTCAATATAATTTCATCAAGTTCGAGCTAAAATAATATATATATACAGCATTGATAATAAATCAGCATATTAGAATGATTTCTGAAGGATCATGTGACACTTAAGACTGGATGGCTGATGAAAATTCAGCTTTGCATGTACACCTCGTTTGCAGAAGGTCATAACAGCAAAAGGGTGTTTACTAAGTATTAAAGATGCTTGCCATGAAGGGGTTGAATCATTTTGAGACTGCAGAAATCATTAAAAGTTCCATTTTCAGTTGAATTTGGGGAAACCACTTGAAACATTTGTTGTGTTGAGCTAATTCAATTACTGTTTGATTTGTTCTTTGCAAACAGCTGAAAGTCTGTAAATTTGCCAATAAACCTGTTACAAATTTGCAATGGGGGTTGAATAATTTCAATTACAACTGTATATATAGCAGAGCACTGAAGATGTGAAGTTTGGTTCCAAAATGCGTATTGAAAAGTAAATTTTTTATTTTACGTAATGTGCGATATCTGCCGTGTTCTGTCATATTTTCTCCCTTTCTTTCCAAACCGCGACAAATGCCAGTCTCCCTTCTCTGCAGAATGCGATACATCTGCTCAACCAATCACAGCGCACCATTCCACGCATGGTAAACAGTAACGGCGGCACTTTGAATACACCCGGCATCCTAAGTTTCCTTATCTACTTTGTGCTTTGTGATCAACAAACAAACAAAAAAAATGAATAATTTTGACGGCATTGATGAACCTGTGGTGGTTTCTGCGGTGGGGAAGAAACGTAAGCCATTGAAATCTAATCATTTACGTGAGGAGATTAAGAAGATATGAGGCACTCGGAGGAAAAATGCCGGCTGTTGCTTGTTCTCACACGACAGCATCAAACTTATGTCACGCTGACACATTGACCCTAGGGGATCTTTTGAGAAACTTTAAATTGTTTTACTCAAAATCAACCAAAACCGAGCAGGACCAAGCCATTTTACAAAATAAAGTTTTTCATTTTACATTTTACACCGCCGTCAAAAAAGTTCAGCGGTGACATCCGGCTGATTGAATGCATTTTTAGTCCAGTGCCTGTATAAGATTAGTATTGACCAACTTCAGAGGCTGTCATATGTGGATCAACTTACTTTGTTGTTTATTTTCAACAGTTCCAATATGAAAAATAACTTTTATATTGATTCAATGGATTAATTGCATTTTGAAAAAAAAAGTGTCATGGTTTTATAAAACAAATTATCCGTTTTCATAATAAATCTTTGAAAATAAAAAATCTGGATTTGAATATGTTATTATAACCTAAAGATGCTATGTGAAAGTTTGAAACCGAAAACAGTGGTTTTCCTCTTGCCACTTTCTTTTACTCAAATTAATCAAAATGGATTTATCGCGTTTTGGAACCAAACTCTTCATGTATTGGATAACAAAATACCGGGGTGGAATCTAGTTAGTCACTTTTCTGAGGCATTTTTGCAACCAATTCATCCCAAGGTCATTTTAGTATATGTATGAAGTAAGTTCTCCTCAGTTCACACGTGTCCTAGAGTAACCAGAGTTCATCACATTAACTATGAACATTATGCATTAACATTTGACAACCAGAAAGTGTCCAGATACATTTATCTTCGTTTTTGAACAGTATATCTATTATAATTTGAAACTTATTTTTGGGTGAAATGTTTTGCTTCAAAAGGTAATTTCTTCTTTAAAATCTTTCTTAAAAAGATTAAAATCTATTTGCTTGATATTTTGTTTCTAATGTTGTGATTTTCCATTTTAAGTGTATCTTAAGTGCCCAAATACTTTAACATGATAGTATGACAGGTTATGTGGTGATCGATTGGTTCACGTGCACACATTTCTCATCTCCCCTTCTGTTGTGTTAAAGATGTCCAGAATTTTGCCCATTTGTCTTTGACATTCTCCAGCACTCCTCTCAGTTCTCCAGTAATGCACCGGCATCTCGGGTGTAGTCGTCTGAATTCACGAGCGTCTCTTTCACCTTCAGGTTGTAATTGGACAGTTGAACCTTCATGAAAAGGACACCCTTTCTGAGTGGGCCGTGTGACTAAATGCTAGCACAGGACATGTTGGCTAATGTTTGCCTGTGATGCTGCATAATTTGCTGTAGGCCCTGTCTGTTTCAGGACTCGCGTGTCTTTAAGTGTCGCTGGGTAGCCCATTAACATTTGCTGCTTGACACATTTTAATTTAGGTACACTTCCGAAAGCAGAAGCCGAGGGCACACGTGTGAGTGGAGGGACAGCTGTATCGATCAGCTAACATTTTAGTTGAACATTCCTTTTCTTTTTTTCTTCATGGTTGTCGGGGGAAAAACACATCAATGAAAATGTCAGAGGAAGAAATGTCAGGAGATTTTTAGGAGAGCAAAAACAAAAACAATTACATTACATTTGTTCTTAATGTTCAAATGCTATTATAAAAATTATTATGCAGTCACATTCGGTTCAGTATGTCTGACCTGAACTACAAAAGTAAAAAAAACAAAAACATTAATTATAATAATAAAAGTTGTTGTTTTTTTGTTTCTGCAACTTTTGTATTGCCTTTATAGCTGTCTTAATAGCCGCTAATGTTATTCTTTGCACTCTAAATCTCCCTCCTTAAGAGCTCTCTTAATCATCACACTGATTTCTTTCTTTATCACCAGCCATCTGGTTCAGGTGAGCCTTCACTGCTGCGCTGAGACACACATCTGTGCCGTTCTGTCAGCCGCTGACAGTTGTAAGCCAAAAGAATACAATAGTCAGACGCCGACAGAGGTGATTTTGCATTCAAGACTTGCAGAACCTCCGGTGCTTGCCACACAAAGGTTAGCCAAAGCAAAGGGGCTGTTTGCGACGCGCAGATAAAACCCGCTTTAAGCGGCGGCGGGAAGCGTTGTGATTTGCTATTCTGGTATTTTTAGGTCTGTGCCTTTTTGACATTTTAGAGTTCTTGTTTTTAGCTTAGGTTTTGAGGTTGTATTGGTGTTTTTGTTGATGTTGTTGGGATTTTGTTGCAGAAACTCTTCCAAAGATTTTTTTTTTTTTTTTTTTTTTTGCTGGTGCTCTAAATACTAAGTGTGTAAGTGTTTCAGTGTTAAAACCTTGTCTTAGATCCTAGTTTAATACGCAAGGACAGCTATAAGCAAGCCATTTATATATGTTCAAAACAGACTTAAGATATATTCCAAAAATAATTCAAATTCAAATCCATTCCAAAAATCCAGCAAAATACTGAAAGACTTGGCCAACTCAGATTGTTCTCTAAGTTAGAGCAACGGCTTTTGTAATGGGACTTAGTTCACCCCCCCAAAAAAATAAAAATCATCAATTACTCACCCTCATGTTCTTCCAAACCTGTGAGACTTTTGTTCATCTTCGAAACACAAATGAAAATATTTTAAATGAAATCTGAGAGATTTGAGTCCCTCCTTTGAAAGTCCATGCAACTACCACTTTGTCACTTCAAAGCGATTTAGTCCACATTTTTGAAGAGACTGGATCGCCTTATATGTTGAACAGATTTGATCAGCAAACATTGATCAGAAAACATAAAGAGAAGCTCAACTCGAGAGACACGCGAGAAAAAACATCATTGGTTCTTGCTGAAGCTCAAACGTGCTGCGTAACCTCATTGGTTTTCGCACGTCAAGCGAACATGTTTGAGCTTCCATTTATCATAATGTACGTGTTGATGCATGTTTATGTGAATAAAAGGCTAAATTAAACCTGCTCATCATTTAAACTAGCAATCCAGGCCCTTCAGAAAATTTGGACTAAACTTCTAAATTCATAAATTCATTGTTTTACAAACTTTTTATGAACCCTTTGAAGCGACAAAGTGGTAGTTGTGTAGACTTTCAATGGAGGGACAGAAATCTCTCAGATTTCATTAAAAATATCTCAATATGTGTTTCAAAGAGGAACGACATGAAGGTGAGTAAATGCTTTTGCTTGGTTAAAATCAAATAGATGTTTAAAATGAAATCAAATTGACATGCTACTTAATGTTAGAGATAAATGTAGCATGCATGAAAATGCTAGTATCACTAAGTTGTTTGATATTCCATTTGGTGAAAATTATTAAGGATGTGTAAGAAAACACTGTAGGTGTTCTTTCATCATGCATTAATTTCATACTTTAAGTATTATTTCCCTAACTATAAGTAAGCCATTTATACTTCCAAAACATACTTTTTTTTTGTTTGTGTATCCAGACCAGCTTGACACAACCAACCAATGACATTAGTTGTCTGTTTGATGACTAATGGCAGACAGTCCTCATTGAAAACAGTCCTCATTTTTCATGCGTGTAAACTTTTGTAAAACCTAAATTTATGACCGCACACGTATTCAATAGTGGCCGGCCATTCAAGACGACACAGCTCATGGAACATGCACAATGGACAAAGCTCGGAGAGTATGTGTGTGTGTGCATGTGCTCGTTCAAGTGCGCGTGGGTGTCCGCGTGAGTGTTTGTGCGCGTCTGCCTCCCCTCTCCACGAACACCTGTAAGCTGAGCGTTTGCGCTGGGTGAATATGGCCCATTGTTCTGGCTGGCAGAGTGGTGCTCATAAAGACCGCTCTGTGCCAGCCCTCCCCGCGCACCACTCTACCCCTCCAGCTCCTTATTGCTCCCGCACCGACTCTTCCTCCAAACAAATTTGCCGTAACTCTACCTGCAATTTGGCCTTGAATTGGGAGCAAATAGAGCATGTATTGTGTGTCGTGGGGAATAAGAGTGGCGTGTGTGTGTAGAGGGTAAGGAGAGGGAGATATATTGGAAGGGGAGAGGTAAGGAAATGATACCCGGCTCTTTTATGTGGGGTAAAGTAGGACTCTTATCAGTGGGAGCACCAAGACAAGAGAGCTTCTACTACAGGAAACTGGAGCAGCCTTCACCTGCTTTGCATTTAGATAAAAAAAAAGGACAGGAAAAGAGAAACAAATGCTCCGGTGTGTGTCTTCACGATTACAACCCACTGTGTTCTACAAGGTGGCACCTTTCTGCTCCGTGTCACCTGTCAGCCGACTAGTCTGAGAATGGGTTTCTATTTTATGTGACATTTATTTATATATATATATATATATATATATATATATATATATATATATAAAATATATAAAATTCAACTTAATCTTGTAATATAACACCAGTTATTTCAAATCAAATCAAATCAAATACAGTGGAAGTCTATGAGCCCCATATTGCCCCATATATTTTTGCATTTCTGTCAATGTTTTTTCCCCCTGAAATTATTTACATTTATTTTCTGTTGAAAATGTATATAAATGATTATAATTTATGCTGTTGTTAGAAGTAAATGCAGTTCCATAAATTCTGTTGATAGACCTACAATTGTATGTATCTGAAAATTATGAAAGCTAACATGAACTGTAAACAAAAATAATGTATAGTGAAGACTTAATGATTTATTATAAGATTGTTCTTTTTTAAGATTTTTATAATTAGATTTAGATGAAATCATACTGTGTCTAAAAGAACAACGAACGAAAGTGTTTCATAATATGCCAGAAGATGGCAGTGCGGCATCACTCAATCCAAACATCCCCACCTAACGAAACCAAGCCAAAAAGCAGATGAGTTATTGACGTCCATAATCAGCCTCTCATTTGGCATATTTCTGACCACCGTTGGCACTATTTAAAATAATCAACACAATGTGATGACTTAATTTTTGAAGTCCAAGTACAGGGGCTGTTGTAGGCTTTGTTGGTAACACACTTTTAATGTGCTAATTCTCAAATGCCTGCTCTGAAGTGCTCAAGCCTGCACTCCACAACACAAAGTGCCAAAATGATATTGAAATTGGCTGCCAAAACGTGTCTGTCCTCCATTCCAAAAATCCAGCGAGATGCTGAAACACTTGGCCGGTTCAGATCGTTCTCCCAGTTAGAGCAACGGCTTTTGTTAAGGGACTTAATCTCAAGTGCTTTCGCTAGCATAAAATCAAACAGACATTTAAAATGAAATCAAATTTACATGCTACTTGATGTTAGAGATGTCGTGTGCATGAAAATGCTGAAATATCACTTAGTTGTTTGATATTACACTTAGTGAAATTCATTAGGGAAATGCAAGAAAGCACATTGTGTAGGCATTATTTTATAATGCTTTAGATTCAATGCTGTTCATATAATACTGTACATGAAAAGTTTTTTTTAATTATTATTCTAAAATCCTCATTTTAAGGGAGCGTGGGTAATTTATGCAGTAGATGTTCTGTAAACATTTTCTTCTACTTGAATGAAAAAAGAAAGACATCTTGGTCTCCCGTATCGACTGTGATGTTCTTGTTTTTTTTTTTGTTTTTTTTTACAAGATTCCTGGCTGTCGTGTTATATTACTCCAAACCAAAGCAAAATTCTAATAGATATTGATGGTAACAGCAATAGTTATTTGTGGATTTCTTTTGGTGCTTTTTGTAGATTGTAGATAGGACTGACAGGAAATCGCATTTCAGATGCAGTTTAATGAATAGATGTCATGGTCTGTATTAGGTTACTGTTGGTCCTGAGGCTCAATGAATCATTGTAAGATGGGATCCGTGCAGGTGTAGAGGTTACAGTACGTGCCCTGAGCAGAACTGCAGCACTGAAGTACAGGAACTCAGACGGGGGGGAAACGGGAAATCGAACGCCGTGGCTCCGGAATGGCCGCCGAAGTCGCTGAGCTGATCGTGAATACCTGGATGCGCTCTGACAAAGCCTCTTGTTGCGGGTTCGCAGATTCAGTTTCTCCCTTTCCTCTCTTTCACCCGGACCTTTCTCTTTCCCTTCGGTTTTGCTTTTGGGGTCCGTGGCCCTTCCCTCCCTGGGAAGGGCTCTCGGTGGGGTGGACTGGGGGTGATATGAGTGTCTGGGCTGGAAGAATGGCTTCAGTACTCTAGGCATCTCTCTCTTGGCCGCTGGGCTGTGTGAAAGAGAGAAGGGTCACTTCTAAGCAGACGAGGTGTTGGCTAACATCATCTGTCAATCAGACTCTGGCCCTCAGCTAGAATAACCAAACTTAAGAGATGGTGTCCAGCGACAGGTTCAGGAACCACCAGGCATATGAAAACAAAAGTATTTTGTTATAAAGAATTGGATTTTCTTTGTAACCGATAGATTTATAAACCGACTCCCTTAGTTTGGTTTTAAGTGTATTTCTGTAATTTAGACATTTTTTGAGTCAGAGGCCAAAGAAATATGAAAAAGAAAAGAGTCTGTCAAAGAATGTTGAAGGCTGGTCTGTTATATTTTACATGTTTTTAGCAGTAAATTAAGTCATTATGATTTATGAATGCACAGATGGAAGATATTAATTCGATGTGAGGGAATTCTAATTACTTTGTCTGAAAAATATATTTTTCCCTAATTAATGGGACACACTACAGATGTTTTGAGTTTTCTCTATAGGAGCAGGTACTAAAATACCAAATGTTACAAAAATTTGAATATAATTTACATTTTTAATTGTATTGATCCATTGCTTTCTGCTTTGTTTAAATGCAGAAGTTGTATTCATATTTTCAAGTATTTGAGGTGTTAATGTGCTGTTAGTAAGACAAGGAACATTTAGAAAGTGGTAATTTATAGACAGCATTTAAACCAGTGTTGATAGTGCATTTGTGTTTAGATTTAGATTTTTTTTTTCTCTCATTGAAATGTTCAGTGTGCACACATTGGGTAACCGTGTTGTAATGGAGAGTGTGGAGGCCACGGAAATACATCTGACCTGTTTCAGAGAATTTCCACTGCTCTGCGCGCTCGTGTGTGTGTGTGTGTGTGTGTGTGTGTGTGTGTGTGTGTGTGTGTGTGTGTGTGTGTGTGTGTGTGTTTGTGTGTGTGTGTGTGTGTGTGTGTGTGTGTGTGTGTGTGTGTGTGTGTGTGTGTGTGTGTGTGTGTGTATGTATGTGTTTCAGGTTCACCCTACGTCATGGGGACAACATTTCCCCACAAAGATGGCAATATCCAAAATCCCAGCTTATAAATCATACTAAGTGATATTTGTTGAAAATGTAAAAATGCAGAAAGTTTTCTGTGATGGGTAGATTTAATTGTAGGTTTAGGGTTAGGAGGTATAATATACTGTTTGCATAGTATAAAAAATCCTTATTTCTGTGGAAGGTTCCTAGAAAACATGGAAACGTGTGTGTGTGGGGGGGGGGGGTGTTATGTGAATGAATGTAACAAGGTCTTAGTGGTGTGCTTTTATTTAAGAGTCTGTGTATGTTTGCATTGAGTGCATTTCATGTACAAGGATACTTATTTGTTTTTGAGATGCAAAAACAACCATTGTATCTATTCACCCCGTTGGAGGATATGTATTTTAGAAAACTCCTAAAACCTTAATTCCTTCACTCAATTTCAAGTTTAATCTTTTTGTATTGAGCTGAGTTGACAGCTCATCAGCCTTCTCAACCTGGCAGATTCATTTATATTATCTGTGAATGATATTGTCATTGCCTGCTGTGATCTTTGCTTTGCTGTAAATATTTATCATAGTGTGGAGATTTTTTTTTGTTTTGGTTTTAGTGTTTTTCTTTTCTGTGATAAGTTTCAAGTAGTTTGGATAAAGGGCTTTATTGGAAAACATGTTTGGGTCTGTGTGTTGTTTTATTTTACAGCTCTTTAAAGAATTAGTAGGCTAATTCATATGTTTAGATTGCAGTATATAAAGTTGGTGTTCATAGTAGCTTATAGGTATCGTAATTACTTTTAAAGTTTTAGTTTTTTATAAGTTGCTAATATTGAAAGAACAATAGCCTATACAAAAAAAAAAAAACAGAAAAAAGCTAAAAACTAAAATATCAAATTGATTTAGTCTTTTTATGGTCAGGCTCTCTCTGCTTCTGCGGAGTATGTGAACATTTGGTTGAAGCCGTGGGATGATGGACAGTAGAGTCACATTTACTAGAGTAAGACCAGTATTATGCTGTATGTTTTGAGGCTTTAATTGTTTTTATTATAAAGGAGAACGAGACACTGTTGCAGATGATTGACTCATTCATTGTTTTCACACTAAAATATTTCTGTGCATTATCTGTGCTCACACTTGACCGACTGTGAAAAATAATCATTGTGTTAATGTTATGTATTACTGGTTGTCAGGTGTTCTGAAGGTAAATGATAAAAATAAATTGAGATGTTAAAAAAACAGTTTTCAACAAAAAAAAGAATAATAATATATATATATATATATATATATATATATATATATATATATATATATATATATATATATATTTATATACATTACATTTATATATACATTTATATATATATATATATATATACACTGTGTATATAAGGTACACTTAATCACAAATGTGGGTCTTTTTGTTCTTTACATATGTTTTTGAAAAACTAGTTTAGATTCCTGTCAAATGAGTGGTTGTTGATATGTTTTATAAATGCATCTTCAGAATGATGTTCTTTCCTTTTGTCTGTTCCCTCTTTTTGTAGCTTTTCGTTGGGGTGGTGTGGAATTTTGAGCTCTATATGGTCCCGCTGATGCTCTTGATGCTGCTGACCTGGAACTACGTTCTCATTGCTTCAGGGAAGGACACGAGACAGGGAGATGTGGTGAGTTCTGTCGCACACTGACCTGCAGCTCTAGTACATTTAAATGCTACCTCTCCACTTTCTGTATTTAGGATTTTTGAGGATTAAAAACAAGCTATTTGAATTCTCATTCAGCTCTCACAAAAAAAAAAAAAAACCTTTTGGAAGTGATTGTTTTTCTAAATACTGATCAAGTGGGAACTCGAGCATTTCTGCGTCGCACTCCAAGCTGTTTATTTATTAAAATATTTTAATTAAAAAGTGTCACCACAGTGACATTCTGAAGAAGATATTTTTTTAATCATGTACACGTATGTTTAGAAAGTGTCAAAATGCTCTGCAGCACTTCCATAACAGCACTGCTTTGATTTTGTTGTCTTTATAAGCTGCCGTTTGACTGAATGCGGCTTAAAGCATCAATGGAATAGAGGTATAAAGAGAGCTCACCTTGAAGTTAATTGAATGGAATCGATTTTATACCAGTGTAGATTTTTGAAAGTCGTTTAGTTGGAGTTGGAAGACGTGATACAGTAATTGAACAAAAGCTTTGGACTTGAATAAAATGGTCACCACCCAAGGTAGATAGTAAATTAATTGTAGATCATTATTTTAGGGTGTACATAGGTTTTTTTTTTTTTGTTGTTGTTTTTTTTTACCAGGAATAGTCCCATTTTATATATATATATATATATATATATATATATATATATATATATATATATATATATATATATATATATATATATATATGAAATATCTAGGATATGCTTTGAGTAAATGGGACAAGCATGTGATCTAAATTTTTCTGAGTGTCCTGAATATAAGCAATCAAAGTTTTACTGTTTTAGGGTCTGTTATTTTTTTTATAATCTCATACCTATGAGACACTCTTTGTCAACTTTTGCAAGGAACGGAGACAGTAAAAAGTAGCAAGAACCAAAGGACCTTTAGAAAGTGTCTGTACACTAATGATGTTGTCCTATAGATGGCGACATTGTTTGCTAAAACTCAAAATCTCACCAGAGCTCTGTTATACATTTATTTTTTATCTTGTCAGTACTGATACACCTTTTTTTCACACCTGTTTTTACATAGAAATCAATAAATTATAAAGCAATAAAAACAAAATGCATATTTTGTAATACATATATTATATAACATGGGAAAGTCTTATTATCTATTTCTTATTTTTATTTATTATTATGTAATGTTATGGGGTTGCATGTCTTGAGATACTGGTAAGCAAGCAAAACTGGTTTATCTTAAAATAATTAAAATTATGCACACTATTCATGTATACTATTTTATATATTTTATTGTGTATTTCAATAATATAATGTACTTTTTATATATAATGAGCTTGAGCTTGTATAATGGTCCAGTGCAGTGGTTTTTCTTTTCTTTTTTTCTTCCGCTTTGAGCCAGTTGGGCCAGAAGTTAGAGATTCAGAACTAGGTAATGGGTCAAAGGTGATACAGTCAGGACCTGTGGATTTAAAACACATGAGAGGGCTGGAGTCCAAGGTAATGCCTTTAGCCCGTCATTCCACCCTCCACATCCCCTCTGCTCTCTAACAGGCCATTGTTCTGCATTTTGACGACTGTAACCACAACACACGGGCTGGTGAGAGCAAGAGAGTTCAGAAACAGTAAACACACACACACATGTTTTCCATTAGCCTGAAACTCACTGATGAGCCTGAGCTTGGACAATGTTTCCTTGAGCTTTACTATGAACTTAAGGGGAAGGAATTTAGGTGTCTTTAAATATGTGTTTGTGTAATGATTAATACCCTGATGTCATTCATCTTTTTCAATCCCTATATTCTTTTTATATAAATATATATAAAATAGTATAGTGACATATAATATGTTACTTGCTGCTTAAAGCTGTTTGTTGACTAGCTCAACTTCTACATTATCTGGAAGCGATGCAGCAGCTTAGATAAACCCATACTTTCTAGTTTACAATTTCTGCTTTATTTTCATAAATACACACTCAAGAGGGCTGATGTACTTTTGAAAGGACTAATATCCACCCAGTGGAAGTGTCCCATTCATGTTTTCATCACTATAGTAGAGATCCTAGTGCTCCCTGTGCCTGGCAGGATGTCATTTCAGATAACTCTAACTGTAGCTCTGCACTAAACCTGCTGACACATAAATATAGGTTGCGGTGTTCTACCAGTCCAAAGCAGTTTTTTTTTATAGAGACAGACAGAAATGAGAAACGGAGATGCTGCCCAGCCTACACGGAAAGACTTTCTATGAAACTTTTCCAAGTGTTTGTATGACATCTGGCTATCAGCAACATTGCATGTTTTTGTAATGTGGTGTAGCTCACCTTATACTCAGAGCGCTGTGGATGAACCTATGCTCAAATATCCTGTACGCACAGAGATGGAAGGTAAAAGTGAGCTCTACCTGCATCTGTAGGCATAAAGGCATCTTCCCACTTTTTGTGATAGACTTTTCAGCCTCAGTTTTTATCACTTTTTTTTCCCCCAGGAAGGACTGAAAAGAAAATATATACATTATAATTACAATTACAGTACATTGCACACTCACATATTATTGTAATTTAATGATTATAAGAATTTTGAATATATATACGTATATATATATATATAATTCATACATGCATATGTATGCATCACAGATAAAAAAAATATTGCAACTCATCCCAACTCAGCTCATTAAATGAATGAATAAATATATATATATTCAATAATAATTCTGTATATTTACCATTGTCCCAGATAATCGATTTCTCACATAGCTGTGCTAGTTCCCTGTCACTTGTCTCGTGGCTCCTTTCTTCTGGCATAATAAAATCATTTCAGTTAAAAATCAATATTTCATGGCCTTTATTTATCCGGTAGGAAGCTGTCATTATCACAGAAAAGTAGCAGATTATTATTGCAAAACAACCTTCTTCAGACTGACCGTACATTATCCCTTGTTTGTTGTATCCCTGATGTCCACAGTTTGTATGTTCTGGGAAAACAGGGACCCACTTTTAGCTGTCACATTTCTTGAAGGGACTTGTTACCGCTAGATGTGACATGCCAGCTCAACTCTTAACCTGTAGAAAGCTGACCCCTGACTCTCGTATTCTTTTGTTGTTCTCTGCCTGCCACCCTTCCACCAGATACCTGACCTCGCTGTCACGGCCTGTTTTTGTTAAAGATCCTTTTTACCATCTGGAATGGCTGTGCACTAAACACTAGACTACACTACCAAACCGTTGTTTTAAATCAACTGAATGGGAGAAGCTTAGCTTGCCCGGCTGCCACGTAGTGCCACGATATTGGTTTTTGTGTCAGAGTGAATAGACAATAGATAAATAAACACGGGTTTAAATGCAAGACAAAGGGATGTGACACTTGAACTACGCCTGTCGATCAACAGCATGTGATTGAAAGCTACGATTTCTAAAGCGCCATTCTGCTTCTTCCCTAAACAAAAGCAGCTGCACTGCTGCGGAGGAAGAGCCCCCTACTGGTAGGGAGTGCAAATGCATGTATCCTAACCTGAAGGTAAGGGAGCACTGACACAGCTAACCAAGCCGTTCTGACAGCAGCTGTCAGTGGCTAGCCCACCTCCTGCAGAGAGGCAGTGCTCTCCACCCTAACACCACCCCTCACTTACGTTTGTTTGGAGACCTGGAAACATTCGGGGGGCTTCAGTGTGGCCGCTCAGGCTCAGTCAAGCATTGGACAGCTCAGTGTGAATGGAGGGGAATGAAGCCCATGGCTGACCCTTGAAGACCTGGGCTGCTGAATTCACTGGCCTGGAAAACAGTTTACCAGATGTTTTGAAGGTGTTAATTATAGCATATACTGTCAGAGCTGGAGGAACATAGTGACGTCTCTTTCACCAGCTCAAGCTTAATTAAGCATTCGAGGTTCTTTCTCAGCAACCTTGTCAGTGGTGGGAGAGAGGATCTTAATTGTCAGGGTTACTCTCACCGTGTCCTCTAGCAAGCTCGCTGTTTTTACATTTTCCTTTCACGTATTTTAAAAGGTTAATCATCATTTTTCATTGCCTGTTTTTTTGTGAACATTGTTGTATTTCTGCATACTTAAGCAAACTCTAAATCAATGGTTTCTCAACCTTTTTTACTGAATTATTTAAAGTCATCCTTTGACCCTTGGAATCCTTGGAAGTTGCTCTAAACCCCAAGTATTACACTCAGTAATAAACTAAGTGTAACTCAACCTGCACATTTTATGCTATGGACATGAATGATATGCAGTTTGTTTCGGATTTTTGTTTTGTTTTTGTTCGTGATATTTTTTCCAAGTGATTAGTCTTTTTACTTGACGGATGATAACATTTTTGAAACATCACATGGACTTACATTAAAGAAGGCAGCATGGACATGGGATGGGGTCTACTGACTCCTATTGACTAACTATCAACCATGCTTAACCCCATAGCAACCACCTAGCAGCAACCCAGAACATCCTATCAAATGCTAGCAACATGCTAAAACCACTAAGAGCACATTAGCAACCACATAGCAACACCTTGGTAACCACCCAGCACATCATGGCAATGTTCATGGCACCACTAACATTTTCTTTAGAAAGTGAAAAAAAGAAAAATCTAATTTTTGCCTAATTCAATGATACAATAATTTTCAGTATTTTAATTCATAATTTGAATTGTCTTACTTTTGTGTGTGTTCATCTACCAGCTCTTGAATCTAGACCAGTTTCAGCCAGAGCTGGACAATAATTTTGAATGAAACATTACTATTATCTGAAAAAAAGTTTCTTTTACATTTGGTTTCAGGTAAGAAAGTTTATAGAGGACAAAGTCGCTCATTTATTATAAAATTAAAATCATGATCATAATGTAACAGAATTGGTGACAGTTGTTTTTTTCTTCCATATTTTGATGTACATGTGGATTTGTATGTGGAAAATTCGGTCAGGGACTTGGGTCTAGCCATTGGATGTTGATTGGCTGATGGCAAATCTGAATACAATTTTTCAGTTGATTGTAAGAAAGGGGTGGGGTTTAAGCAGACTAAATGATTGGAGAAGTGCAGCACACTTCACCAGAGAGAAATCTGTCATTTTACCGGATGATCCAGTTATGACATTCTGATTAAAAATTCAAAGTAAAAAAAAAAAAAATATATAAAATAGGGTGAATTTAATTTTTTCATGCAAACTTTAAAGGTGAAATGTGTGAACAAAGTATGGCATTAAATGTAAACTACTTTTTCCCTATCCCATGCAAATGACTTCTCAACGAGTGTAAACATTTGCTTTCATTGCAAAATGCTGTCAGTGGCGGATAAATTACACTTCACCTTTAGTTTAATCTTTTGACATATGAAGACCGACTAGATCAAACCTATAGCTGTTGTTCTCTAGTCTACTTTTGCTTATTTCCTCACATGAAACAGAGAGCAAGTTAGCAAATAAACTTTTTCCAACCTTTTTTTTCTGGTTTGAGTAGTGTTTTGTCTTTTTCTTCCGGTGTGTGTAATTTGAAAAACAAACAGCCCTGGATGGAGCTTCATGAATAAAGGATACGCTGGTACAGGTGGGCTGCTGTGGCGGGAAACGAAGGCCTGTCAAGCCCACCTCCAGTGTCAATCACGAAACGACAACATAAAGAGAACCAGAGCAAGAGTCTGTCTGCCAGCCGTGTTCCTAGAGGCGCTTCATGGTAGAGCTTGTCTTACTCTCAGGCTGGTGTTTCAGCTGCGGGCTCAACAGGGACAACAAAAAAGAAAGAAGTGTGATGGCAGGGCCAGGAGAGGATGAGGAAGAGTGAGAAGAGGAGCCGAGAGGTGCTCCAGGCCTTTAATCCACCTCAGTGGTACCACCTCTTCCAGCGCCGTGCCCCCGTTAGCGAGACAGCGCTTCACCCGCGCCTGGCAGACACGTCTCCGCTCCTCCGTGCCAGCCCCTGACAGATGACAAAATCAAAAGGTCACGTCACTTTGAACTGGCAGCGTTTGTTGCCCTGCTGATTTCCCCCGTGCCGCCGCGGCTCGCAGGCGAGGTTGGAGGCGAGGCGGGGAGCGACTTTGGCAGCTCCTGAACTTCATCTTTGTGAACTTTTGTACCCGTGATTTTGCTAACAACACTGCAGAGCCGTGTGATTTTTGTCACGGCTGCCGTCGCCATTGTTGACTCAGGCTTGTCTCGGGAAGCCGGGTTTATTTACGGAACAGAAAGCCAGACTGTTTTTCTGGGTCCTGTGGGTTCGGGGCTGCTGCGGATTACAGTGGAGCTCGAGCTGTGGGACCGAAGACCCCGCTGACTCTCGCGGCTTCTGGATACGCATGACCCTGCCGATTCCTCTTGCCGGCCTGTGTGCCCTGTACAGCTCAGCCCCAAAGAGACGTACTGGCTGCTCTGTCTCTTTCCCACACATCCCAGCTATTATTTTGCCCATTGTCCTCACATTTGTATCGTGACCGCTCTCATTGAAACGTAATACTTTGCGCAAACAGAGTTTCTTCTATCGCCAGCAGTCGTACTCTTTGACTCGAGCCCCTATAGAGGTCAGACCACAGTCAGCCAGTGCTGGCAAAAACTCAAGCCCTCCGTCTGACCAGCAGGGCTTTGACAGCCTGTGAAGAGGCTGTTTAGGCTCGATGTGCTCCGGCGAGAGCCCTTATCAGTCTTCCAGGCCTGGGCTCTCCCGGGCCTCTCGTCCACACGCGGCATACAAAGCAGGGCCAGCCCCTGAGCAGCTGGAGACGCTAGAGATGTCTCACATTTCAAAGAAGAGCTGGAGGAGGGGAGAGCGTGAGAGCTGAGAGGCAAGAGAAAAAAATGAAAGTGCATATCTTCATGTTGGATGACTTGTCTAGCTAGGGCGTCTATTCCCAGCGCACCTGTCACAGGGAAGGTTAGAATTAAAGGTGCAGATAGCAGGGTTCTTCCTCCACTGATGGCAGATGGCAAGAGAAAGTGCATTAACTCGCCAGGATGGATGTCACGCTGCTGGTCTGGAGATGGTGCTGCTGCTACCCGAAAGGCCAAACAATGGACTTAAAGTCTGGCTCTGATGCTATTTTAGTCTGGGTTTCTGTCTGCAAGTGAGACATATTGACTGTCGAACCTTCGAGTTCAAGCTATCGTAGGTTTGCTTGAAGTTCAACTTCCTCCAACTTCTTTTTCCCAGCGTATGACCTCTGGCTAACCTAGCGCTGGAGCTACATTGCTCTTCTAGTCGATCCGTGCGCTATTAGACTTCCGCAAAACACCATCTCTATAGTCTCCTCGCAGCACTGCGTGTATCTATCCTGAACCCTCCTTTTGTTTCTGCCGCAGGCGGCATTTACATAAGAGGCTTATAGCAGCCATACACTCTCTCTTTTAGACAAGACAAAGGAACAAAAGCTATTGTTTGCTAAGTAACAATTTTTGGATGTCACAAAAAAACTGATGAAATGCAATGAGCCAAAAATAAATAAATAATAAATTCATCAAAAAGATGTATTCCTCCCCGATAGCTTTTTGGTATTTTCATATGCCCGAGTTGTAGTATGTAAATACACACATGCACACACATGACCTTGAAGCTTTGATGCGGGATTGACAGGAGGAACCACAAGAAGAGAAATAATGATCTATGTCTTTTCAGTCCTCCGGCAACAAAAACAGACATGTGATACACACTCCTCTGGGCTCCTGTGAGCCACGGAGGCCAAATATAATGTTTTCAGTTGACCGAGATAAACTCTTTATTTGTGTGCCAACATATCGTCTGATTATTTTGGTGTCTAGAGTTCTGATTAACAAGCCAATGAGATCTGAATAATTAATGCTGCCAAATTACCAGCTCACACAGGAAGTTTTTTTTCTTTTCTTCTGTTTGTTAGAGTAAAACATATGTGGCATATTTTATATTATATAAACTCAACGGATGCACTTTCCCAAGAATGAATGTGACGTAAATGTTATTTTGTGATCTGTTTTTTTTTATATTTTTAAGTAGATTTTTAAATTTTAATAGTGTAAATAGTTCTTGTCTGTGCAAAATTCATTGCTATGATGTTGTGGGTGGTTGCCTTGTATTGCTAAGGTGTTCTGAGTGGTTGTGTTGCATGTTGATACTGCAGTTTCAAGAATGTTGCTAAGTGGTTGCTGGGATGTTCTAAGTGGTTTATGAAGTGGTTGCTTTCTAGTCTTAATCAGAAGAGCCTACTTCTATGATATTCTTAAGTACATCATGTTCCTGGATTAAAATCTTTGTTGAACCTGGAACAAAATTCCAATCATCCAATTAAAATTGGTGGACAAGTTTACAGTTTATGTCAAGTTTAGGCTTACAACCAGGTTTAGGTGCTTCTACATCAGTGTTATTCACCTGTCATTTCTGATAACTGATTTTTGGGATAAGTTATGGGTAGGTTTAGGGGGATGGGGTTAGAACTAACTAATTTATAATATCATACGATACAAACAGATTTGTACACTGAAATATAAACTGACTTGTTTTTTGATTCTGTATGTGAGCATTCATATAAATTCACCTATAGTTCAATTTTGCCTTTCACACAGCTAAACGATTAGTTGCCCTCTATCTTGCTCTCAATATTCTCAGCATCACTCTATTCATCATTTTGTTTGGATGTTCTTCTGGGAGAATCGAGTAGCCTACAGCATTTCTCGAGGTCATGGGCATACAGCTCTTTGTGTGCTTGAGTTAAGGATGATAACCTGAAGGGGTTTTGAAGGGACCATTGTTGGCCTGGACCTGGTCCACTGAAGCACATAGTTAACGTTCTATGTCATCAGCCTCCCTTTGCCAAAGGCTCTATTGAGGTTTTAACCTTATGGACAAGAGGACACAACTGATGACTTTAGAGACTGAGGTCAGACTCAGAGGGTTTGCTTTCTATCAGAGGACTATATGCTATCATTTGTTTTCACTTGAAGATGTGGAGATGTTCTTAAGTGTACATGTGAAATTGATTTTCTCTTTGTTTTGTTTTCTTCTTTTTTTATCCACCCCCCACTCTCTTCTCTTTTGTTTTGCTCTTTACAATGCACATCAGCAAGCTGTGGAGGATTTGCTGGAGGACGAGGAGGAAGACTTTGACAGAGATGACAAGGTAATTATCGGTGCCACTCTCAAACATGTATTTCAACACTGATGTATATTTAATACTCAAATGTTCTGTGTTCTCAAAGTGTAATGCATTGAAAATGCAGAAGTTCTCACGTTTGACTCAAATACCAATAGGTCATTGCTTTTTTTCTTAGTGTTTTAACACTTTCCGCCATATTTATATAATAAGGGTCCACAGCTAGTCTGTCAGAGATGCTAGTGTCTGAAGTCTAGAGAGTTCCAGTACATGTTTCCTTTTTACCTAGAACAAAGGGGAACCACATAGGCATAAATAAACTTCGCTTCAGGGTCTCTGTGTTGAGCTTCTGATATTTCTCAAGGACTTTGAAGTGCAATTAATAGCATTTAAATGACCTCAGGCCAAATGCCCCAGCAGCATTCACAAGGAAGCATTATAATGGTTCTGAGCAGGCAGATTCATGTTATTGCTCCGCAAAATACTAGGACTCATGCATTTTATCTGGAAATGGGTCAACAAGAATGTCAACAAGTTTAATTTTTCTAGCGATGTGAAATTATAAAGATGAAAACATAACCTATGACATCTTGCGTAGATTCCTTTTTAGTGGACTCAAAGCGCATGAAGTAGAAGGTCGCCGGCAGAAGAATGAACCGGTATCTGATCTGTATTTATGTCAAGGATCTGTTGTACCTTCAGACAGATTAGCTCAACTCAGTTGAGTTGTTGGAAAGTTGAGATGGGCTACTCTGCGGTACTTTTCTTCTCTGACGACCTCTCTGTCCTTTTGCCTAATCGTTCTCCTTTTGCATAGTTTGCATATTTTTACATAGTTTTGTTTTGATTCTTCATAACTGGGTAGAATAATTAAAATGGTTAAAATTAGAGTTTGCATCAGTGTTGAGGAGGCTACTTTGAATTATGATTAGCCTATAGCTTGGCAAATTACACTAAGTTCAAGTAGTCAACAATGGCCAACCTATACATGTACTCTTATTTTTTTTAAAGCATGCACACGCACACTGTATATATTAGATTTTATATTTACATTAAATGTCTTGCAATCGATCAATCAATCAGTCACGTTTGTTACAACAGTATCGTTAAATGGTTGGACAGTCATTATTGAACTCTGAGAGCATTTATTTGGCACAAAAATAAGACAATTTAAAACACAAATTTAAATTAATTTCTATATTTATTTACAATAAATACAACTAAAGCACAAAAAAGTTGTCCTCATATTTAAAATAAAAGTTAAAACAGTCGTAAACGGAAGCATTTTTACTGAATATTTAGGTTGAATTGGTGAATCATTTATTTTAATGATGTATTATTTATTTGTAAATATTCATTTGTTAAGTTTCATTAAGTTGCAGCCGACTTACCAATGTGACAGATGCTTCGCATCGCTCTGCTGTAAAGCGCAATAATGTGATGAAAAATACAGTGATGCAGAATTATGTCAGGCTACACAGATACTAGATAGCTTGGTAAAAAGATGGGTAACACTTTACTTGAAGGGGTGTGCATAAGACAGATGTCATAAATATGAAGGATGTTTTATGCATGTTTATGACAACTATCATTAAGTGCCATTCGCTCAATTATGACATTTTTTATGCAAATATGACATTGTTTGAGATGTCTTTGTTATGACACCTTGATATAAATCAATACATCATAAGTCAGTGTCTTTGTCATGACAACTTGACATTACCGAGACAACATAAATTGTCATAAATATGTCATAAACATGACATAGAAAATTAATGATCAAACTTAAGAAACCACTTAGCTAGGTAAAATAAAGAAGATAACAAGTAGCTTGGTACTTCAATAGTCACACTATTTGGGGGGAAAAAATAGCTGCAATAATACCGTACTTTTAGTTAATCCTCAACAATAGTTTGCAGTTCTTTCTTTTGGTCTCTTTACTTTCTTCTCTGCGTGTCAGTTTGTTGATGACCTCACACACTCATTACCTTCTCTGTTTGTTCAAACAGTAAAATACTGAGGTCACTTGAGGGTAGGACCACTTTCACTGGATGAAGGAAAGGGGGGAAAAAAATGGATAAATGTGCCAAGGCCTCATTTTAATTGAACTTGAAGCATATGTTGCAAGTATGTGCAATATGTCCCAGATGTTTAGGCCAGGCCTAGTCTTCAGCTCTTCCTTAGTCTCCACTAGGAAGCTATTAGCTGGATAACCTTTGCCCCAGGGGCTAAATGGGGTATTACACGGCAGGCACCTGTTTTGCATTGGACTGGGGACCTCTTGCAGGCATAGTTTGAGCCAAGACATGTGTTTCTACTTAACAAACTGTTTCATGATAGTTAAAAGTGTCTTTCTTCAGACTCACTTCAGATATTAGTCAATTACTCTTAATGAAAGTCCAAAGTCAAGACTAATTGATGGAGACGGATCAGTTGTTTTGCCCAAGTAGGCAATTGGTTCCAAAACAAGAAAAGGGGAGGGATAAAAAGAAGAGGAGAGAGAGAGAGAGAGAGAGAGAGAGAGAGAGAGAGAGAGAGAGAGAGAGAGAGAGAGAGAGAGAGAGAGAGAGAGAGAGAGAGAGAGAGAGAGATCAGGTGAAAGCAAGGTTAGTGCAAGTGACATTGTAAAAATGTTTTAAAATGGGTGATTTTTACAGAGCACCTGGCTATGTGAAATCAAATCGGTGTGGAGGAAGCTGCTTTTAAATAATTGAAAGTAATACTGTAGTTTGCTACTCTGCAAGTTACTAACAAATTGTAGCTAATTACATTACATTTTTAGTTTTGGTCTTAGATCTTAGATCACTTCAAAAATTTACAGTGAAAATAAAAATCCAGACCATCATTAACAACATTATTTATCTGAATATATTTTCACCAAAACATTTATATGAATGCCAGCCATTTTGTTACCTCAAATTTTAGAAGCATTCAGAAGTGAAATGCCTTGAGCACAATGGACCTCTTCAATATCCCTGCTTCTTACAAAGCAAAAATTCTAGCTAGCAGTCCTGTAAACATAAGTTTGGGGTTGGGCGCAGGTTTTTGGGAGAGGAACGATCTACGTCAACAGAAAAGTAATTTGTGAAGAGCAAGTTATTACATTTAGATGATAGATTATGAAGACACAAAGTTATTTTTTTGGAATAACGTAGATAATTTTTTTTTTCATACAATAAATTAGTAAGCAAGGTCAATGTTGATTTCGTGTTAGCCTCAAATTATTTAGCTTTTAGCCTAGAAAGCTATAGTTTCAAAACTTCTAGAGAACTTTTTGTGATCATGGATTTTAGGGTTAAACAATTTGGATGTCGGTGTATGCAAAAGCATGCTAAGTACATGACATTAAAGCCATATGCTTGCCACACACTTCTCCTTTTCTCTTTGCCAGGCTAGTTCCAGTGTGTGTGTGCATGCAGATGTGTACATGTGTGTTTACAGTGCTGAATAGCTCTCTGGAGAGTTCGCAGACTCCACCATATTCATCAGCAATCTCGGCAACAACAGCCAAAATATTTTAACACCTGCTCCGCCAAACACATGTAAACACACAGGCAGAATGGCAGGTAATTATCCAGGTGATAATGAATGTGCCTCACATTGTTAAACCTCTCTCAGTTATGCTAGTGTGGAATTAAGCAGTAGCATTGGGTACGCTACAATAACACGCCTAATGCTCCGCTTGTGCCACAGCTGTCTCACACTTGTGTGCAGGCGCTTTCCCAAAGAAAGTTTGCCAAGGTTTTGTATTTTCATTACCTTTCTCTGTTTTTATGCATCTAATACTCACCTGTCGTAATAAGCAGATGCTGGAAGCCTAGTCTTTCTTACTCTAAAAACATTTGAGAAGAACTATGGTGTTGTTTTTAATGGAATAGTTCACCTAAAAATCATATTTCTAAAAAAATCATAATTTACTCACACTCGTGTCCTTATTTACCAATAGGACTTTCTTTTCTCTGTGGAACACAAATGGAGAAACTTTGAACAGTGTGCTGGTCGCTTCTTTCCATGCAAATGAGACTTAAAAAACGATGCACAAGAGTGTCATAAAAGTGGTCCAATATGTCTTATTTGATGTAGTCTAAGTGTTCTATAGCAATAAGCAAATGGTTTTGTGTGAGAAACAGACCAAAAGTTAAGTTGTTAATCATTGATAATTTTAAACCTCTTGTGTCCGAAACCGTAAAGCCCAAAGTATACCTGTCCACGTGCAGCCCAATTTATGTGACCGCGCGGATGGTGCGTGTGACTTGAGCTCTTGAAAACAAAATCCACTAGATAGTGCAGATGCGCCAAACGCGTCTTTCCATGCTCAAGGCCAAAGTATACTTTGAAAGGCCGGCACACTCAACTGTGCGCGAGATGGACCGGAAGTATACCTGGGCCACAAGTCAATGAGTTGAACTCGAACTGAATCAGTCAGATTTGTAAATGGTTGAACCAGTTCACAATATCTTTGTGAATCATTCAATTATTTGGAATTCATTTGAAAAGATTTTACTCAGCGGAATAATTCATTCACAAATTGAACATATCTATTACTTTCAGTAACTTTCAGATTTTCAGGCCAGTGCCACTCCTGATTGAGGCTTGGCCAGCCCTGTTGCGCAAGCATTTTGACCCCTTTAACAGCTGACTTTTCTCTGTTCAAAGTACTTTTTACTAGCTATGTGTCCATCCAAAGTTGCAAATTTAACATAAAACATATGAAGTTTTATTAACTAAGTTCGGGAGGAGCACGTTCAGATAATTAACACGAGTGGACAGCAATCAGCAATCAATGATAAGAGGGTACATATAGACTCAGCAGTCTTACCTCGATCCATTGACAGTTTGTAGCATCCCCCCTCCACCCCTTCTCCACACTCCTAGTTCTAAAAATCACTTACATACGGGGGGAGTACTCTGGGTTCGGGCTGAATTCCGAGCTCGGAGCCCTCCCTCCGGACAGCACGCCAAATACGCATTAAATCTTACTCCCTCAAAATTATATGTAAGTGTGAACTCGTGAATTGCGAATAAAACACAGTTTTCATCCAGAACTCATTTCAAAGAGAACAAAATCGTCACTTACTAATAAACTGGGGCTAAATGTCACTTTGAAAAATGGAATTTGGTGCAGTAGGAGAAGCCACTGTATATAATAATTTTGTATAATAACACATTACTTGCGCGCAGACGAAACGCAATAAAGTTACCTTGCGTTGAGGCTGATGCCTGGTGTTCAGGTTCTGGGAAGTAATTATATTTAACCACTTTGATGACAGACTTTGCAGGCATTTCAGAATGACCAGAACAGCATTTCAGATACTGTGCTACGAGATCAGTCCGCTGGTTAGTCCAGGTATGCCGTCCCATCACAAAGTCACGTCTTTTTTTGTGCACATCGAGGAATTCGGTAAATGCCGGTAAATGTGTTTCCATCGTAGTTTATGAGCATGTTTTCTTATCAGATAAAAACTTTATCTGACTCAATTGAGTGTACAAGTTTTTTATGCACATTTTTTGAATTTATGCACGTTTTGGTCGTTTCCATCCAGCGTTTTTAATGCAATATCCCAAAATGCGCATAAAAGTAGGTGTATGGAAATAGCTACTGGCACAAAGTCCACTTACACACTCCAACTTGCAGTTCACCTATTAATATGGAAAAAGTAACAAGCCCAAAGATGCCCATAAGTGGACGTAGCAACACTGTAAGAGCACGCTTTGCGAAGTAGCTTTACGAGCACAAACAAAACACAGCAGAGCGAGACATGAGAGCAGCAGTCAAACGCGTCCATCAATCGGAAAAAAAAATACAATGGAAAAGTAGCAGAGTTGAATGGACTTCCACACAGAACTCAATTGTGCTTTTTTAAAACCGCGAGACACAGGGTAGTGGAATGAAGAAGAAGAAAAGCAAAGTCTATAGATGCATTTTAAAAAAGTTATTTATTTTAATTTGAGCTCCACGTTTTTAGAACACCGGTGTTAAAACAAGGTTTCACTACTTGACAAACAATGTTCACTTATATTAAAGCTCAAATGGTATGGAGCAAATATGAGCTGCAGACAATATTGGGAAAGTGGCTTAAGGAATAGTAATCTGTAGGATTGTAAAACTGTTAATGCAGTGGGACCAGTTTAGTGTTTGTTGAGGTGCAGTTACAATTTGCAAAAAATGCAAAGCCATTTATATGTGAAGGTATACAACGCATTTCACAGTTACATGCTTGTTTTCTCTATAGATTTTAAGGATTTTTTTTTTTTTTTTGCCATCCCAATAAAATCAATGGGTCTTACCTGGCCACCCCTGAAAAAAAGTTCTGGCTATGGTTCTGGTGAACAACAACACTGAAAGTGTCCATTTGTTTCTTCAACGAACCTATTTAAAAGTCTTTGGATATAGTGCAAAATGGAAAGCCTCCTTTTACGGTGCTGTTTTGCCAGCCTGGACATTTGTGCAAAACCAAAATTTTGTGTTCTATAGAAGAAAGTAATGACGAGAGTGTGTAAATCACAGATTTTGTGTGTGTTTATTTATATGTATTTTTCAGTAACATGCACAACTACATTTTGCACATGCTAATTGATAATATGGCTATTTCTGTGATGTCATCTGAAGCGGTGTTGTGCGGACATGTGTCCGGAGAGTACGGAGGGATAATCAGCGTTAGTGCTCCGTCTAAGAAGCAGCCAGGATGACAGCGCCAGTGTCTCCAGGGAGTAAAAGAGAGAGGGTGAAAGAGTTCTGAGATTAGGAGTGTACGCTTGGCTGGGCACTGGAGTAATGGTCCTACACATACACACACAGCCCGAGGAGGAGCCGCCCCAGATAAGATACACACTGCAATCATGTCATGCTCACAGGCTTACCACAACTCACGCACGCCTCCTTACATGCCCAACAGCTGTTAGGAAGTGAGCGCGATTGTGCTGCCTGCTCGACTGGATATTAAAAATGGCATGTAACCGTATGTTGTATGTCTTATAAAATTAAACAAGCATTCAATATGAATGTGAAGCAAAACAAGAAAAAATGTTTGTTGTGAAAGGCTTGCCAGTTTCCATGAAGGTCTCAGTTCTGTGAATTAATATCTAAATTTAGCTTTTAGCCCATAAATATATACTACACGTATGCAAATGCAGACACTTGGCCAAAGGGTCACAAGCCCACGGACAAACTGTGGAAAGACAATGGAGTTATTTTTAAATATATGTGCCATAAACAGAGTGTAATGCAATTATTATTCAGGTTGCTAGCTATAAACATGTATAGTACAGGTCCTTCTAAAAAAATTAGCATTTTGTGATAAAGTTAATTATTTTCCATAATGTAATGATAAAAATTAAACTTTCATATGTTTTAGATTCATTGCACACCAACTGAAATATTTCAGGTCTTTTATTGTTTTAATACTGATGATTTTGGCATACAGCTCATGAAAACCCAAAATTCCTGTCTCAAAAAAATAGCATATTTCATCCGGCCAATAAAATAAGTGTTTTTAATACAAAAAAAAAGTCAGCCTTCAAATAATTATGTTCAGTTATGCACTCAATACTTGGTCGGGAATCCTTTTGCAGAAATGACTGCTTCAATGCGGCGTGGCATGGAGGCAATCAGCCTGTGGCACTGCTGAGGTGTTATGGAGGCCCAGGATGCTTCGATAGCGGCCTTAAGCTCATCAAGGGTGTTGGGTCTTGCGTCTCTCAACTTTCTCTTCACAATATTCCACAGATTCTCTATGGGGTTCAGGAGAGTTGGCAGGCCAATTGAGCGCAGTAATACCATGGTCAGTAAACCATTTACCAGTGGTTTTGGCACTGTGAGCAGGTGCCAGGTCGTGCTGAAAAATGAAATCTCCATCTCCATAAAGCTTTTCAGCAGGTGGAAGCATGAAGTGCTCCAAAATCTCCTGATAGCTATCTGCATTGACCCTGCCCTTGATAAAACACAGTGGACCAACACCAGCAGCTGACATGGCACCCCAGACCATCACTGACTGTGGGTACTTGACACTGGACTTCAGGCATTTGGGCATTTCCTTCTCCCCAGTCTTCCTCCAGACTCTGGCACCTTGATTTCCGAATGACATGCAACCACTGAGCAACAGTCCAGTGCTGCTTCTCTGTAGCCCAGGTCAGGCGCTTCTGCCGCTGTTTCTGGTTCAAAAGTGGCTTGACCTGGGGAATGCGGCACGTGTAGCCCATTTCCTGCACACTCCTGTGCACGGTGGCTCTGGATGTTTCTACTCCAGACTCAGTCCACTGCTTCCGCAGGTCCCCCAAGGTCTGGAATCGGTCCTTCTCCACAATCTTCCTCAGGGTCCGGTCACCTCTTCTCGTTGTACAGCGTTTTTTGCCACACTTTTTCCTTCCCACAGACTTCCCACTCAGGTGCCTTGATACAGCACTCTGGGAACAGCCTATTTGTTCAGAAATTTCTTTCTGTGTCTTACCCTCTTGCTTGAGGGTGTCAATGATGGCCTTCTGGACAGCAGTCAGGTCGGCAGTCTTACCCATGATTGCGGCTTTGAGTAATGAAACAGACTGGGAGTTTCTAAAAGCCTCAGGAATCTTTTGCAGGTGTTTAGAGTTAATTAGTTGATTCAGATGATTAGGTTAATAGCTCGTTTAGAGAACCTTTTCATGATATGCTAATTTTTTGAGACAGGAATTTTGGGTTTCCATGAGCTGTATGCCAAAATCATCAGTATTAAAACAATAAAACACCTGAAATATTTCAGTTGGTGTGCAAAGAATCTAAAATATATGAAAGTTTCATTTTTATCATTACATTATGGAAAATAATGAACTTTATCACAATATGTTAATTTTTTGAGAAGGACCTGTATATACATATTAAAGTTCAATAGTTTTGTGGTAATACTTTTGGTCTATTAAAATTCTCTTATACTCACCAAGGCTGCATTTATTTGATCAAAAAAGTGGTAAAACAGTACATTGTGTTATATTTTTGCAATTGAAAACTGTTTTCTATTTTAATCTTTTCTATTCTTATAATTTTTTGATTCCTGTGATTCCTTTAAATTTTTCGTAGTCATTACTATTACTATTTTTGTGTGTCACATACTCATTTAGAAATCATTCTATTACGCATATGCTAGTCCAATAACCACCTGAATAAAAGTAATAGTATAGTAAAATACTATAAATATAACATTTTATAAATGAAAAAAAAACTTGTAGATTGATGTTTTACAGAGTGAATTAACTAAATAATGAAATGAAATAAAACACCACAAAATTCATATTCATTCATTCAGTTAACCCATTTTTTTATGTAACTTTAAACAGATTGCCAACTATTTAAATGTCAACCTCAAGAAAATGTAGCTACTCGTATATTTTGTATTTTAAGTGTATTACGGTTTCTTGTTTTCTGATATTCCCCAAATTTGTGTATTCACTAAACTGTTGATCTGCCTTGACAGTAGTTGACCTGAACGTGAAATCTGACCCTATAGAAAATGTATGTCAATGCCAGCTATAGCTTTCAGGTACTAGAACCAAATGCATATTCAGATCTACTGTATTACTGTATACAGTGCCTTTAAATATACAAAATATCTTGGGGGCAAAATGTCTTATGTGATAAAGGTTCTTTCTTTTCTTTCTTTCTTTCTTTCTTTCTTTCTTTCTTTCTTTCTTTCTTTCTTTCTTTCTTTCTGTCTTTCTTTCTTTCTTTCTTTCTTTCTTTCTTTCTTTCTTTCTTTCTTTCTTTCTTTCTTTCTTTCTTTCTTTCTGTCTTTCTTTCTTTCTTTCTTTCTCTCTCTGGACCTGACCTTGTTTTTAGTGTTTAGCCTACTCTTACCCACTCTCTCCACCACACCACAGTCACTTTAGCAGGGAGAAACATAAGCTAACCTCTTTGCACTGTGAAACACTGACAATCTTATCCCGATTCATGCACATTTATGTCCGCTAGAATCTAGCATTACAAGCAAGTCTTATCTGGAGATAACACACGGAGGGTTTAACCCACCTGAGCAGAGGCAGGGGGTTGATCTGGGCGATAGCTGCATGGCAGTATGTAATTGGACTAAAGAGTGTGCTAGGGATTATTTTTATTACTTTGAAAAACTGTGACTGAAAACTTGTTCTGGGGCTATTGAGCTTGTGAAACGCAATGTGTATCCTCAGGTAACGTGGCTTTCTTCAGTGCTAAGGAGAATACAGAGAGAAAGAGAGAATGTTTGTGCTTCTCTGGCTCCTTTTCTTCTCAGCGCCTCTAAAAGATGAAAAGCTTCATGCTGTAAAAGATGCTTTTTACATTTTTTTTTTCCTTGGCTCTTTTCCCTTTTCTTTTTATTTAGGGGAGAGATGCTCCTAGGAACTGCATTTTAATCATGTTTGGCTAATAAAGAGAGATTAGAAAAATCCTACACACACTCAGGGCATTGTCTTGTTGTGTAAAATAGCTTCATTGTTTGATTTCTCTATTTTGCCTTTATATCAGGTGGATTTTTTTCTTTCTCAAGGGTCCGGAGCCATCTTAGTAGCCTTCAATGTTTTTTTTTTTTTTTTTTTGTCTAACTCTTTTCCTTTTGTAGCCCTGCTTTAAAAAGATCTCAATTTATTCTGGTCCATAAGGTGCCGGGTTCAGTCCCCTCCCAGGATGGCCGGCTGCCGGAAAGCCATATCCTTGCGGATATTTTGGCTTCCTGGCACTTTGAGTGGATTCGCGTAATGGTGGTAAGTGCGGTCCGTATGTCCCCTTGTCTCACTTCTATGGCTCATCGTCTGTCACGCCAAGCAGGGTTGTGTGTCGCTCCCTTTCACCTTTCACTTTATTCTCAGTTGTCACTCTTCCTTCTTTATCTTGAAGAACTAGCTTTGTGACCAATGCTGGAAACTTCCTATACTTGTTCGGTGGGTGCTAATGCTAGGTCACCTTAAAGGGTTTGTTCACCCAAAAACTGAAATTTCTGTCATTAATTATTCCCCCTCATGTCGTTCCAAACGTTCCATCTTCGAAACACAAAATATATTCTTGATGACATACGAGATGTTTCTGACCTTCTTATTGGCAGCAACGTCATTGCAACTTTCAAAGCCCAGAAAGGCAACAAAGACATCGTGAAAATAGTCCATGTGACTACAGTTGTTCAACCTAATGAAGCGACGAGAATACTTTTTGCCAAAACCTGGAAGCGCTGCGCTGTAAACACTACGTCAACAGCGTAGGAGAATGACGTGGAAGAGAAGAGATTGTTGAATAATTGATGAACGAAGGTCTTATGGGTTTTAAACGACATGAGGGTGAGTAATTAATGACAGAAATTTCATTTTTGGGTGAACTAACCCTTTAATATGACAACCTGCTCGGTAAAAAGTAGTGGCTTTTGGGTTTGGGTTTTCTCCTTATGGTTTTGGCTTAAAGGTTGTAGTGTGCTTTACTAACCTGAGCATTCAGGGTGCATTGGGGCATACATATTTGTGCTTCAAAACAGCAAGTGCGCCATCCACTGGCTGACCCAACATGGCATACTCGATGACTTCATCTCATGAGAAACTCATTTGCAGCTCAGATAGCGATAAAGGAACACCGAACCTGCTGTATAGACAAGGAAAGCAGCTTCCAAGAAGATGGTTTATGAATGAATAATGAGGGTATATTGAAGTTTGTCTCCAAAGTGGATGCCATTACCATTTATATCCTTTTGAGAAGCGCATCCCTCAAGGAAACTTTTAAAAATTGAGAACGTCTACATGCATTCGCTATAGATGGCATCTCAGCACACTGACTGTGTGTCATTTTGGATTGTTTAGTGTAATGGGACACTGCATCAAAGAGATAAATAGTTAAATGCCACAGAACTTTCTAGGGATGGGTTACAATGATTGTCTTGTCCAACAACCGATTAGTAAGGACAACTAGGTTATTTAGTACGTAAACTATATAGATAGATAGATGTTAGATAGATAGGTAGATAGATAGATAAATAGAAAGATAGATAGATAGATTGTTAATAAATATATTCTGTCATCACCCTTATGTCATTTCAAAACTATGATTTTGATTTTATTTCATATGGTGGTTTTTCCCCTTTATTGGGACAGGTATAGCGAATTGACAGGAAGCAAAGTGGGAGAGAGGCAGGTGGGATCAGAAAAGGACCACGAGCTGGGACTTGAAGTCGAGCTGCCCAAAACGTAACTGTGCTATATGTCGGAGTGCTGCCCACGAGGCTACCTGACAAAGATTATAGAAAATATTTTTTGTGAATATTGTGTCCAAATGCGTCATGTGAACTCATAACAGGCCTAATTATATTGAATGTTTGTTGTTGACCACCTACTGAGTTGTCAACTTTGAAAATGTGTGGGATTGTACATCCATATGAGCTATATTGGTTTGCCTGTTGGTGCCCAGCTTGATGATGCTTCCACAGTTTGACGGCCTCATTTTTGCGAGATGGAGAGAGCAGGGTGAATTCAGTGCAGTGGTGGATAGAGCTAATAGTGCTCCATTCATCATCAGGTGGCATCCAGGGACCCAGAGAGGACAGGGCAAGGAGAGCAGGGGGAACACAAGCGATCTGAGGTGAGGAGGGGGGGTCACTCCAGGGGTGAGGGGCATCATCAGAGAGGCTGGAGAACAGGGGCAACTATCAGGTTGACCTTGGGGATGATGGAGTGCCTTGCCCGCTGGGTGCGGAGGCCTGGGGAGTAATGGCGAAGGTGAACCCGGCTCTCCAGTGGATCCATTAGATCCTAATGCTGTTGTTTTTAGCAGGAAGCAGTGGGAAGCAGAGGTCGGACGTAAAATAAAGCTTATTCTCCCTGTTTACTATGTTATTCATCTGCACGTCATTGCACAGTGTTGGGAGCTCAGGGCAATGGGGTGCTAGTGTGGATGCAGTTTTTTTGTGCTCCTTAAAACTGAGGGCGCTCGCTTGTCATAATTAAAACCTTCCTTTTGTGTCTGATCAGAGAGAGCAAATGACGCAATGGCCATACATAAGTAAAGGTCAGACATATATATTCAACATAAGTGAAGAGTGCAGCATATCTCTTTATTTGCTATTATGAAAGACAACATTTTTGTATAATCACCACATTGATTAACTACAATTCACAGCAAACTGAATCAAACTTATAATGTGTAGTCCCTGAAGAAAAACAGTTTAGATCATCATGAATTTCCAGAAGCTCGTTGACCAACTCTTGCTAGTTTAGCAAGAACAGACCCATTTTTAGTAGGGTTAGACTCTTGTTTGATTTGATTGAGTGAATTTAGGTTTAATCACTTTCTTGGTCTTTTCACTTGCTGTCATAGTTTGTTAGGGTTAGGGTTAGGGTGTCCAATCCTATTCCTGGAGGTCCAACGTCCTGGAGAGTTCAGCTCCAACCTGCCCAATTATACTGTATCTAGCTGGACGTTTCTAGAAATCCTGTAGACCTTGATTAGCTGGTTCAGGTGTGTTTAATTAGGATTGGAGCTGAGCTCTCCAGGAGTAGGATTGGATGTCCCTGCATTTTAAGAATTTTAAATTTGATTAAAAAAGGATTAAAACCTGCCTTATTTGCACTCAAACAGTTAAAAATGCACCATTCTGAATTTGAGCAGAATATTGTTCAGTACCTGCTGAAGAGTCACAAAGACTGTTGTTAGACCTTGGCCCAGAATACTGTTTCCAGAGGGAACGCCACTGTGAGGGCATGTGGATCTCCAGAGAGTAGCTCAATAGCTTTTTTGCTGCCTTCATGGTCACATACTGTTGCGTGGCATTCAGAATCTCACCTATTTTTGGAGTGTCACAAGGGATTTGAGGAAAGGTAGAACCTGGGGATTTGGCGAGCCGAGGATAGTGCCTCTGAACTTCTGTCACATTCCCAAATGTTTGAAACATACATTTGTGTGTGTGTGTGTGTTGTGATGCTATATCACAGGTGTTTTGTTAAATTATCTGTAATGCAGTGGCAAACACCCATGACTGTGACATGTTGACTCATGAGCAGGTTTGCCCCATTTCCCTGTTGCTGTTCCATTCATCCATTTTTTTTCTGCGAATACTTTGCTGTTGCTTTTTCTATAAATAAGTCAAAAATCTCTATATAAATTAAAAATAAAACCTTGCAAGTGTTGAATTGAACTAGGAAATTCCCAAAAATCATATACACAAACTCTCAGACTACTACATAAAGAGTAAATTGCTTGTTTTCTTGATGTTGTATTTGGGGTTGTGTCAAAAGATTTTTTGTTTATATTTACTCCTTAAAAACAGTAATGCGAATGGTTTTCCTTTTGATGTATGATATCTTTTGGCATCCAGTATTTGGGATAGAAGTTATTGGGATCAAGCAGGCAGTCAGGGGAGTTTCCGTTTAGTCTGACACGTACCTCAAATCTAATTAAACTGCAATTTTAATTAACCTCCCAAAGTGCTCAGACACGAAGACGAGGAACAATTTCATTGACAAGCCTTTCCCTGTACGTCTCTTCCCCCGTCCCATTCATTATGAATAAAGTGCTAATGAACTACTTTTGGAAAATTAATGCACTTGTCTATTTAAAGAAGTTGTTTTTCGTTTCATGTTTTCGCTGATAAGAGGTGGGCTCACGTCTGTCTGAGGGGACTTGTCTTGGCTTTATTTGCCATCAGAGGTGTGGAACTCTTTTCCTTAGTGATATCGCTCTCTACTTCTGCCCGTCTGGGTCAGCGCTCCTTTGGCTCGAAATGAGAGAAGACAAACAAATAATACACGTATCCAGGGAGCAGCCCGGCCCGGGTGAAATGATTTCATTTTCATCTTGATCTCGATCTTATCTGCCTCCTTTGTTCCCCTCACCTTTAGTGCTGCGTAGATCAAAGAATCTTGTTTTCTCTCCCCCCAAACACGCAGAGAGAAGGGTGTGGGTGTGGATTAGGCCCGGCTGGGGGTCCGTTCACTTGCGTTGGGGCTCTGGCTTTGGTGTAAATGAAGTTTGGCGCCCCTGGGACATCGGTCCCCCTCCTGCTGTCGTTAACAAACAAGATATACCCTCTACGAAGTGTCTTTCCTGGTCTGTGCCAACCTCATCAGTCTCCCGCTATGCTGGTTGCCCATTGCGAAGGAGTTGGAGCCTCCTGATGGGACGTTGAGGTGTGAATAGCCTGATGTTTGGAAATGGCTGGAATGGACTTGCCTCTGCTTGCCTGTAGCACTATCAGCCCTAAGGAGTTTGGTAATAGGGATGCGCTAGGGGGTCCCGGACAGCTGCACTCAGTTTTACAGTACACACAGTTTAATGGTAACACTCTGGTCGGCACTGTACTTTTAAAATGGAAGAGTCTATAATTTATTTGCCAATCACTGATTTCACAAACTTGTTTCACATTTAGTGTAATTAAGGTGTTATTTGATTAATCAGGTAGTCGTTTTTCACATTAGGAATGACACTTTTTGAGAACAATGCTTAAAAGGTCTTTGTGACATGGCCTGGTGTTTAGATTGTTTAGACTGCGTCTGTGGCATTTATAGTTTGGACAAAAAAACTAAATCATCTTTGGTAACACTTTAGTTACACACGTTACATGTACTTACAAATAACAGTACATTCTGCATAATTACAAGTAACTAATCCCTAACCAAACCCTAATCCTAACTTTAACCATAGTAAGTACATGTAGTAAATTAGTATTACACAGTAACAATGCTACCTTAAAATTAACTAGTGTAATTCATCTTTATAGTACTGTACATGGATCAAGGCATTCCAGAGGGTTTGAAGCAAATTAGGAAGCTTGTTTTGTTAAAGCACTTATTTTTTCCCATGTGAACTAAAATGATCTAAATCATCTTGTTAGTGGTGAGACTAAAGTGAAATATTGGATATAACTGCATTATTTTCACTGTGGGAGAAAAAAAATCAACTGACTACTCAATATTTGTCAAATATTTGTCAGCTGACTACTCAATAACATGCTACTCAATATTTGTCAATGATGTGACATTATTTTTGTCTTTTCATTTTTTCTTGTCAAAAATACAAAAAAACATAAATTCATACATATGGTAATTTGCATATCTTATATGGTTGACATCATTTGTGTCTATGAATTGGTAATGCATCATTGTAAAACTCTTGATATGTAAAAATTAATTTTATCTTGAAAATTATAGAAAAAAATACACTCACCTTTATTCAAGGTGTGAGGAAAATATGTTATTACTTATTATTTGATGGTTAAACCACTTCATTTTAAGGTCATTAAATTGAAACTTTTCTTGAAAAGTGAAATAAAACTTGAATAAAAAGCTTAATACTATTATGTATTTTAAACTAGATTTTCCCTTTTATTTATCATGGACACTTATATTTCATTGACCCTTAAACATGTTGTTTATAGAACTCCAGTCAATACACTCAAAACAATCACGTTGTTGTACTGAAATTTTAATGTACAGTGTCCTACAGCAGTGCTGATATTCAGTAGACCGTGTGATATATCGCTTCATTCAAACTTTTTACATTTTGACATCGTGCATTTAGAAGAGTTCAGATTTGACTGCACTGTTGGAAGACACTTTAAACCAAACTGATTTTTGACTAAATATCAATTTCCCTTTGCCCGCTGACATCAAGTGTGCCTCCTGCTGTGTCACGACGTGTGTCCGCATACGTGAGGAAGAGGACCTGAGGTAATGGAATGCCCATGTGTCGCTTCAGCGGCCCACAGCTCAGCAAGGATCCACAGCGGGCTCTTCTGTGGCAGGTTGCTCCTCGGCTCGTAGCGGTGTGAGCGTGTTTATGTGTGTGTGAGAGAAGTGCGGAGGAGCAGTGAAAACAAGACTCTCCCCAGGCTAGTGTTATTCCAACCTCCTGCCTTCCTCAATCCACTTTTGAAGGCAGGAAATCGGAGTTAGCTCACGGTTTGAGGGCCATGTGGTAATGGTTTAGACTGTAGAGACCCATGACCTGCACCTCCACCCTTGCTCGCTCGCTCGTACATGCACACACACCGATACCTTGTCCCTCAAAGTCTTCTTTTCTCATATAGCGGCCGATACAATGGAGTGTATGTTGGACTTTTGTTTCGCTTGATAACGCAAACCAGATGGGAGTCAGGACAGGGGAGTCTTGTTAAATATTTGCAAAGAAAAATAACCCTGGGACGCGGTCTAATTATATCTATTTGTCTTGTGTGGCTTTTTGGGAAGGCAATGTGGTTATGCTGGCCATATTGGGCTTCATTTTTCAAATGTGGGATCCAGTACAAAGCATGGGAGATGGATGGGACACTGTGTGTTCAGGCAGTACAGACAGTTTGATCTGGTTTTTCCTGAGACCCATCTCTGTATTATAAGCATATTTCATCATTTTGGGGAGGATATTCCAGTACCAGTCTCATTCATTGCTTCACTGTTGGCATGAGTTGTATATACCATTTTACATACCTATTTTTTGTGTAGAAATCAACCAGGGGTGCAGAACCACTAAAGATTAAACAACATTAAACTGACACATTTTTTTAAGAAGGCATTTGAATATTGTCTTGTATTAAGAGTGGCCTTAGAGTCAAACAGATTGAGAACATATTTAATTTCGACTGTAGACACGTCCTTCTTGTAAAGGTGTTAATCGTTCAGAGCCGACACATGATGTATATTTAGAAAATGAATTTAGGCATTGGGCTTGGACAGACAGATGAAGACTGTGGCTCAAGCATGCAAAAACCTGCTACACATTTAAGCATACTAGGTGTGCGCCAAAAGGTTAGTTCTATCCAAAAATGGAAAGTAGTAATCATTTCCCCACCCTCACATCATTCCAAACCTGTATGAATTTCTTATGTGGAGCATGACACAACACAAGGGTATGTAAACGATGACAGGATTTCAAATCTTTTAAATGCAAATAATGTGTGGTATCCACTTGCGTCTTATGTTAGTGTCTCTATGTGTGGACACTAGCTTTCTCTTTTGCTGCTTTGATTTGCACAGTGGGTTTTGATCCAGAGGTTCAGTAGCTGGTCGTCTCATTGTGGACATGATCCACTGCAGTGATATTTCAATTGATCTCCATGAAAGGCCTGAGGATGGTGACTGAAGTGCTTCCAGATAAACCTGGGCAGGGTTGAGCAGAGGCCTGGAGCTCTTATAAAGCAGACTCAGGGCAAAGGCATAGTAATGCTTGCTGCTGCATGACAGTGCCCACCCTCTGGGTTCATTTCGCCAGGACATTTTGTTCTTCTTAAGTGCTGCCAGTCCGTTTGTGTAGGCCCTCCGGAGGGGCATAGCCTGTGTCAGGGTTTGGGTATCTGGACGTAGCTGAGTTTTCACATTGCTAATAGGCCAGGATTTCTGTTGTTCTCTTCACAAGGTTGTCCGATAGAAGGAAGGTAGGTTAAATGGATGCATTTTGAGTTTTAGTCCTGTACTTTTTTGGAAGAATTCACCCAAAAATGACAATTCTGTCATAATTTGCATTATTCCAAGGCTGTATGACTTGCTTTCTTCAGTGAAACTCAAATGAGATGTTTTGCAGATTGTCTGTTTTTGTGTGAACTTTCTCTTTAAGGGTTTAGGTGTACGGAAGTGTACGTGTTTGTTTGTCTCGGCAGATCAATGCACTACAACAGTCTCTGTCTGTGTCCACACTCAGTCACTGCATTCTGTGTCAACCCAATTGTTGCATGACTCTTCTTATTGTAAGAATAAAAGCAGAGCCTTTTGACTGTGGAAACATTTAACTAACGCCTACTTTTGAGGTTCTTGTGGCCAGTCTAAGGCCATCAAAAGTTTAAAAGAAAAGATTTTTGATGCTCATAGTAATGATGATGGTGATGGCCACAATGATGTCACCATTGTTAAAACCTGGTTACCCAACATAGCTAGTTCTCTCTGAAAAAAAGGATTAGAATAAATATTCTTCTATTTATTGATACACAAAGTGTGATTAATTTTAAACATGTCTATTGCAGAATGGAGAATTTGGAGAGAAAAAGAGCTTGCCCAAGCCTTTGATGCTTCTCATGCTCTTTCAGCTGTGTGAAAAAAAAAAAAAAAAAAAAAAATGCCCAGCCTCTCTCTCTTTCTCTCTCCCACTCATTCTTTTAGGACTCAGAGAGAAAGGGTTTCATGAACAAGCTGTATGCCATTCAGGATGTGTGTATCAGTGTACAGAATGCTCTAGATGAAGTGGCCTCCTATGGTGAGAGGATAAAGAAGTAAGTTTCAGCTCTCGCTGCTTGTGCCCGGGCAGACACGTGGGCACCACCGTGCCAACCTCTGTCACATCACACTTAAACAAACAAACACACACACTTGCTTACACTGCAAAAATCATATTCCTAATCAGTATTTTTTTTGTCTTGTTTTCCAAACATCGTTGTGTAAGCATCCTTAACATAATATGAATTTACCTAAAAAGGTAACGACGGTTTTTACTTTTATTCAGCAAGAACACATTAAATTGACAAAAGTGATAGTATAACATTTATAATGTAATATCGTAGTAACATAGTACAGTAGTCTATATAGTAACAATTTCAAACAAATACTGTTTTTTTATAATTTCTTTTTTATTATACTAATATTTCACTATATTATATTTTTTTAACTGTATTTTGTATCAGCCGCAAAAAGTCTATTTTCAAAAATATTTTAAAAAATCTAAGCGACCTCACTCGTTTGGAATGGTAATGCATCTTGAATTTAGTTTGTTTTTACCCTGTTAGCAACCTCAATGAAGCCTCATTAGAAAAAAAGTGCAAAATCAGACAAAGTATTGATGAAGATAGCCTCCCCCCATGCATGTTATTATAGTGCAATTCAAATAAGAATTAGCAGCTATAACCCTCTATTTTGACCCCTTACCGAATTTACCACTCCTTCATAACATAGCATTCGTATGATATATTAATACTGTACCTTGTAATACTGTATTATTATTATTATTATTACCATGACACTGTATCCTTATCAATTTCCTGTGCCATGGTATTTACCTGGTACACCATGTTACTAGAAAAAAGAAAGTATTATCATTTTACAGTACATGTCACTTTATTTTACAGTATATGTACTTGCAGTGTTCTTACCTAAGAAAGTACTGGTATATATAAGGTAACTACATGGGTTAAGGTTAGGCATGAAATATGTCAGAAATTGAATGGGGCATCAGTTTTTTTGAGTGCCGTCATGTTGTGCCGCATCCAGTATAGGCACTATCACTGATTATAATGGGTTCTTTTTTATTTTATTGAGTTGCACTGTTCGCATCCAGTCTGTGTCGAAGAAATAACATGACACTCATCTGTTTCTCTGTTCTCAGTACTTTCAACTGGACTGTGCCTTTCCTCAGCTGGCTGGCCATAGTGGCCCTGTGTGCGGCCACTCTTGTGGTGTACTACATTCCTATCAGATACATCGTTCTGGCCTGGGGTGAGCTGTCGTCCATTACGCTTACAATCTGTCATGAATGACAAAATAACAAGACTGAGTAGCATGTTACATAAAGTGTGTTTTAGAATTGCAAATAGACTATTGCAGGAGGTCACAGGGTTTAGTGGCAGTTTAAGTTTTCATGCTCTAGGGACTCGCCACCAGAACAGCAGGGAGGACAGTAAACTGCAGAGCTCAGGGCAAACTCACTAGTAGCTAATGCCCCGTGTGCTCTTTCATACAGTGTTCAGATCTGAGGCTCTACAAGGTCAGAGAGCAGAGCTTCTGTCAGCTCCATAGCAGCTTCTTCTTTAAAGTAAAAAGACAAGGGTTTAGAATCTGTAACAGGATCTTATAAGGTCCATCTGAACTACACTCTGTGAGGCCTGATCACCACTGTTGTTTCAACTTTCAGGGGTCAACAAGTTCACCAAAAAACTGCGAGACCCGTACAGCATCGACAACAATGAGCTGTTGGACTTCCTGTCCCGAGTGCCCTCAGACGTTCAAGTGGTAGGTTATTAAAACTTAGTTTCTATTGGTTTGTTTTAATCCCCAACCCTAAGAATGAGCAACAGTAATAGTGATGCTAGCAAACATAATAAAATAATAAAAATGAACTCAAATGGTTCTGCTGTGGGAGAATGTATTTGTGCAGAGTTTTCTGGCTCCCTTTAATTTATGCTTTCCGCTCATGGTAATATGCATAAATGCAGAATCAGGGAATTCTATTCTTGTCATCACAGACAGCCTTGTGACTCATTACCATGGAAAGAGTGCAAGATGTTGACTTTTTAAACAAACTTCACCTAAACTTTTATACCTATAATAGCACTTTATTCTGTGGATACACACACATATATATATATATATATATATATATATATATATATATATATATATATATATATATATATATATATATATATATATATAATGCTTATTCATATTTGATTGATTTTACGCTTTGATATTTCTAATTTGATATTTCTTCAGCTATAAGTATATGTACCAGGGCTTGATTTAACAGATGTCAACTCGCTTCTTTTTTGTGTTTTGAAGGTCACGCTTAAACTTGAAAACTTCATATCATGTCTGCATAATTTTCTTTGTGCTATTGTATATTAAAATCCATCATAGAATATTAATTATTACACTTCAAAAACTAAGATAATATAAAACAGTGATCTAATCATTGTTTATTGATTCAAATGTATTTACTTTTTAAAATGTAACATTTAAAATTTATTAACAATCTCTCAGATGCTGCACCATTTCCATCATGACCAACAATTTGGCCCCAATTTTTTTTAGTGTATGTGATTACCAAGGAGACAGATTGATATGAAATAAAGATGTGTGAATACATTTTTTTTTGTGTGTATCATTTCCAGTCAAATTATGCAAAATGTAATTAGAAATTAGGATGTATAAAATGGGAGCTATTAAAAAATATATATTTTTATATTTATATTTTAAATAGTTTTATGCAGATACTTTTTTTCTCTTTTTTTTTCTTTTTTACCACAGGATGTTATCAAACATAATACATAATTTGAGATGTGGTAGAAATAGCAGAATACAATTTTGAAAAAAAAAAAAAAAACTATAATATGCAGTATACTATATATATATATATATATATATATATATATATATATATATATATATATATATATATATATATATATACACATATATATATACATATATATATATATATATATATATACATATATATATATATATATATATATATATATATATATATATATACATACACACAGTATAATCACATTGTTAACAAAAAAGTAAACAAATATTGTTTTATATATTTGTTATATTTTTATATATGTTTGTTTATATATTTGTAATATTTTTTTACTAGAGTTATTGAAGTCCACAAATCTACCTTTTGGATCTTACATCCTGTGGATTTTTATATCCATATATCCGTAGTTGAAGAAACACCCAATTATATTCTTATCCCTGTTAGCCTTCATGAGGAAAATGTGTTTCATAGATTTCATTTAGTTAAGTTGTAAATGACTTGTGTTGTTTTCAGTCTGCACGTGTCTCTCGGTAGATTTATAGACTTCTTGCTGTGTTGTACTGAGTCATGCTTTGTTATTGAGTGTAATGAGTGTAAAGCAGTAATCCTCTCCCGGTCTGCTTTTACATTAACCGTGAGATCTGAGTTATGTGGCCCGCCCCATTGTCCCGTTCTTAATCAACAGCGTTCTGTTCGAGCAGCGAGGTGCTGGCGTTTAACTGCAATTAAACCTGAGCTCGTAAACACAAGGCCGGCCTGTTATCGTGCTTCCTCTGTGTCGGGATAAACCCTGCGGTGCTGACAGCGGGGGTGACACAGGGCTCTGATCCAGGACCAATTGCTTGCCACATCAGCACAGACACGTTCGCCTTTGATGAGCCCGGGGCGGCGGGCAGGCTTTGATCTCTATAGAGTCGTAATCCCTAGCCCCTGCGTGGCTTTGCATCGGCCCTGCAGCTGCAGGTAGCCTGCTCTAAATTAGCACGATGCGGCTAGGTCGCTAAGGTGCGTTTACCCCAAACACCTGGCGCCCAGAAGGTCCCTGCAGGTAGGAGGCCCAGAGGAGACCTGACTAATGATGTACGGTGAGGTTCACGCTCAGAAGAGCAGGCCGCCGTGGGCTTTCTGTGCCCTGTTACAGCTTTTGATTTAGGACAGTCCAAAAAAGTACTTGAACATCAGCATGATGAGCGGAATGTTCCGCTCTGCATCGCACAACTGCCCATGGAGGTCCGTTCACCTCTGTTTTCTGGGTTAGAGACAATGGGCGGGGCGGAGGCTGTGCTTCTGTGGGACCTCGGAGACTCAAACAAAGCAGCCCTGCATCGGGGTGTGATCTGCACATGCCCAGGGGCCCGAACGTTCTGCACAAGTGACAAATGGAGGGCTATTTTTGAGGTTCTGATGCGACCCGTGCCTCCCGCACCGTCCCGTGATGAAAGCCCTGCAAGGCCGAGAGAGAGGCCAGCATTGCCTCTTTTACAGATCATTTGGAGGTGCCTCAGAACAACATGAACTGATGAGCTCCTAATGACTTTTTATATAAAGGGCATCTATGCTGCAGTCTGTGAGTACAGAGTGTCTTTGAATGGGAACTTACAACTCCCACAGCTCTTTGGGTGCATTTCTTTACTCACCTTGTTTGTGTAATTTTGAGTGTGCTGCTCGTATAGACCTTATGCGCCAGAGAAATAGGCATGCAGCAATCTTTAGCATTTTGTGTTTGAACTTAGTTTTTTGCGGTAGCTCTGTATATGTCTATGGCATCACTGTCGTAGAGCAATTAGCTGGTAAAGTGGATTTACTTATTGTAGAGTTAACTAAAGTTATCATTAGCATTGTAATGTTTGAAGCGGATGGCATAACAAATGTAAGTAAACCAGGAAGATTTTAAAATGAGCAGTTGATTCAGAAATCCGTAAGATCTTGCCTTCATGTTGTGGAAATACAAACTGGAAGACAGAATACAATGGGCCCTATTTTAACAACCTAAGCGCAAGAGCACTTAGGGCGTGTCCGAATCCACTTTTGCTAGTTAATGGCGGGAAAATTGTTGCCGCACCCAGCGCATGGTCTAAAAGGGTTGTCTTTATTATCTTAATGAGTAATGGGTGTGTTTTGGGCGTAACGTGCAATAAACCAATCAGAATGGTTTTCATGGCATAATTTGCAAGAGGAAAGACTGAAGTCTGCTCGTGCGCGGGCCATCAAGGGACAAGCCGGATTGCACTATATCTTTATGTACACAATTATAATCTTTTACATTTTGATTCTTTTATTTTTAATATTTGGCATGTTTGTGTGCTGCTGTACACCCTGTGTGTGTAATAAGCGGTGTGTGTAGAAAGATACCCGTTGTGCACCCACCTCTGGCTCATATTACTAATGCACCCTTTAAATAACAAAAAAAGAAATACTGCACCATTGACTTTAGACCAGGTTTTTGTCGGTTAATGGCGCAGTCTATTTCAGTTGCCTGAAAAATAGCAATGTGCCAACAATGCGCCTGAACAAACCTTGTTTTCAGACCAGCACGCCCATGGGCACACAAATAGGTGCAAATGCATTTGCTATTCAAACAACGTTGCGCATGGCGTGAAAATGATAACTGTGTCGGGCTGAAAATAGCAAAAAACATTTGCGTCGCTCCTGGTGCCACATTGCACCGTGTTTTTGATAGGGCCCTATGAGTACTGTGCTGAAAAGGGGCGGGGCTACATAAGGTCAATATGCACATGCATTTCGGTGGATACAGATCAGTGACGTGTTGTGGTCTAAAAGGAGGAGGCAAATTCTCTTCTCTGGCTTTGGGTTTCTTTTCTTCCCAATGTTAATTAATGTTCCAGGTCCATATGATGTTTAAACAATTACTGGGTTAATGGAACACCGTTTACCAAACTTTTATCAATAAGCATCTAATACTATAATATTAACATATTCATATCAGTATACTGTTTTTAAAGGTTATTTCTTCAATTTAAATGTTGTTACATAATTTACAAATAACAAAAGTTATAAAAACATGAATACAGTTATATTAATTGCAATTATTTTATTTTCCATTCCATCCATACTTCAAAATGCTTGTCCTATGCGTATCCTAGAATCTCGGCTGGGAAACACCCCTGATGGAAGGACAGTCCATCACAGTTTATTTTATTATTCTAATTTATTTTATATACCTCTATTTCTCCATTCACACTATACTTCAAAACAATGAGCTCAAGACCTCCCTCTGAAACTTTATCCAGTGGTGTCGCTGTTGGACACTTCTACTAAATTAGTGGGTTCACACTTGTTGTAATATATTTTTGTACTGTTGATTACTTTCTCCTCCAGATTTTTTGGGAAGGCACCGATGTCCTTTTCTCCTTTTGGAAAATGCCCTTAAAATGGATACATCCATTAAATTACTTTATTAATTGCCCACATTGAAGGTGTTGTGAAGATCAGGCAGGTTAAGTCTTCACTATACACAAGTGCTGTGGTTATTCTAAGGTTTGTTGTAAATCTTAATACATACCACCTCTGTGCACTGAGTCCATGGCCTTTTTAGTGCACTGCAGGATACCTGTGATATATCAAACCTGCTGTGATGTGTGTACTTTGAATTACTCTCCCAGTTTACACACTCTATGTTCTTTTCATGTACCCACCTATAGACCCCTCCGAGAATATCTTTACCCGCTGTGCGTCTGCCTCACTGCTTTAAATAAAGCAAATTCTGAAATAATGCTATACTTTCTCCCTTAAATGAGGCCAACTGGCATTACAAACTTAACATTCTCTACCAGGTGTCTAAAACGTGTCCTGTCGCATGCTTTATGGTGCCATTAGCCAATGGAGGAACTGCGTGCGTAACTGGGACACTAGCAATTAGCACGCCAAGGGCTCCATTATGGCCTATGCAAATGCTGAGATTAAAATGCAGCCGCAGCCGTACAATTCAGCTCTTAGCCAATTCATCACCTGCGAAGGGCACGCACTTGAGGAGAGAAGAAAAGAGGGCAAACAATATCAAAATTAGTCTGTTTTCTGAGGACATGGCTATCATTTATGGACACTTTTTGCAATGGCTGATTTTGTCACCTACACTTTATGATATAGCTTGAAGCAGGCATGTATGTATCCCCTATTGTTAAGCTAATGTTTGCAACTTGTTTGTGTGTTTAATAATGAGTGGCAATCCAGTGCTAGAATTTATTTTATTCTTCATTTTTGTTTTTGCACCCCAATCTGTAGCTCCTCCTCCATCACTATCTCTCTCTCTCAATATATATATATATATATATATATATATATATATATATATATATATATATATGTGTGTATATAAATATATCACACTACACACACACGTTTACTTAGTTATCTAAATTGGGACATTCCATAGAGGTAATGGTTTTTATACTGTACAAACTGTATATTCTATCCCCTTACACTAAACTACCCATCACACAAAACTTTGCATTTTTACATTTGTCAAAAACCTTTAATTACTTAATTTTTAAGTACGCACGCACGCACGCACACACACACACACACACACACACCAAAAGTGATGTCTGGAGGGAATATTTGTTTTCAATGATCCTATAAGTAATATATTTTTGAAATTTACACTTGGTTAAAGTATTTATCTAACTAAATTATTTTGCACAAAAAAAAATACAGGTTTTATTTACTATGTAAACAGACAAACAAACAAAAAATGCATAGAAAACAAAAATCGCACAGGAATAAGCGTACATTAACTACAACACAATCAATCACTAATATTTCACTGATTCTCTCTTGTTTTTGCATGTGTTCATAATTTTTTGTATAAGAGCCTGGCCATAAACCATGTCCGCACATTACATTGTATTATCTCACACACACATACAAAAAGACTCCAAGCACAAAGATGTCAATTTTCCTAGGCCAGATTGACTCTTGTTTGACTAACTAGTGTGCTGTGTTGTCTTGGGTGGGACACACATACACGCATAATAATAATGTATGGGGCTGCGTAGCCACAGACCAATCAGAGTGCCTATGATGACCCCTGTCCACCGTCGAAAGCACGCATTCGAGTTTTGGAACTGGATCTTGGAGTAGTGGAAGAAGGTTGCCTGGTCTGATGAGTCCCAATTTCTTTTACATCACATGGCCTGCTGTGTAAGTGTGTGCTGTTTACCTGGAGAAGTGATGGCACCAGGATGCACTGTGGGACGACAATAAGCCAGTGGAGGGAGTTTGATGCTCTGAGCAATATTCTGCCAGAAAACCCTGGGTCCAGCCATTCATGTGGACGATAATTTGACAAGTGGCACCTAAACATTGTTGCAGACCAGGTACAGTCCTTCATGTTAACGTTGTTCTCTGATGGAAGTGGCCTCTTTCAGCAGGATAGAATGGTTTAAGGAATATGATGGAGAGTTCAAGGTGTTGCCCTGGCCTCAAAATTCCCCAAATCTCGATCCAATTGTGCCAACAAGTTTGTTCGGCGGTGGCTCCAACTCGCAACCTACAGGGCTTGAAGGATCTGCCATGTTATGCAGTCATGGCCTAATGGTTAGAGAGTCAGACTGGTAACCCGAAGGTTGTGGGTTAAATTCTCAATACTGGCAGGAAATGACTGAGGTGCCCTTGAGCAAGGCACTTAACCCCCAATGGCTCCCCTGGTGCCACAGCAGAAAAGGTTGCCCACTGCATGGGTTACCATACTTGGCCTTAACTTCACTTCATGTGTGTGTGTATATATATATATATATATATATACATACATATACAGTATGACACAAAAGGGAGTACACCCCTCACATTTCTGCAAACATTTTAGTATATCTTCTCAAGGCACAATACTATAGAAATAAAACTTGGATATATTTTAGAGTAGTCAATGTGCTGCTTTTATAGCAGCATAAATTTACTGTCCTCTGAAAATAACTCAAAATACAGCCATTAATGTCAAAATAGCTGGCAACAAAAGTGAGTAAACCCTAAGTGAACATGTCAAAACTGTGTCCAAAGTGTCAATATTTTGTTTGAGCATCATTGTTATCTAGCACTGCCTTAATCCTCTTAGGCATGGAATGCACCAGACCTGCACAGGTTGTTGCTGGGACCCTCTACCACTCCTCCATAATGACATCACGGAGCTGATGGATGTTAAACACATAGTGCTTCTCCACCTTCCACTTGAGGATGCCCCACAGGTGCTCAATAGGGTTAAGGTCTGGAGACATACTTGGCCATTCCATCACCTTCACCTTCCTTTGCAAGGCAGTTGTCATCTTGGCGGTCTGTTTGGGGTCGTTATCATGCCATTCGGCCCAGTTTCCAAAGGGAGGGCATCATGTTCTACTTCAGAATGTCACAGTACATGTTGGAATCCATGTTTCCCTCAATGAAGCTCAGCTCCCCAGTACCAGCAACGTTCATGCAGCCCCAGACCATGATGCTACCACCAACATGCAAAACACAATTTTCTTGGTACTCCTCACCAGGACGCTGCCACACATGCTGGACACCATCTGAGCCAAACAAGTTTATCTTAGTCTCATTAGACCACAGGACATAGTTCCAGTAATTCATGCTCTTGGACAGGTTGCTTTCAGCAAACTGTTTTGCGGGCTTTCTTATGAGCAAGCTTCAGAAGAGGCTTCCTTCTGGGACGACAGCCATGCAAACCGACTTGTTGCAGTGTGTGGCGTATGTTCTGAGCACTGACAAGCTGACCTTCTGCTTCTGCAACCTCTAAAGCAATGCTGGCAGCACTCATGCATCTGTTTTTTGAAGCCAGCTTCTGCACCTGACGCACAGCACGAGGACTTAAATTCTTTGAATGACCCTTGCGAGGCCTGTTCCAAGTGGGATCCTGTCTTGGAAAACCTCTGCATGACCCTGGCCACTGTATTGTAACTAAGTTTTAGGGTGTTACCAATCTTCTTATAGCCTAGGCCATCTTTGTGGAGAGCAACCATTCTAATTCTCAAATCCTTAGAGTTATTTACCATGAGGTGCCAAGTTGAACATCCAGTGGTCAGTATGAGAGAATTGTACTCAAAGCACATATTTTAACTGCTCTAATACAAGATACACAAATTTTTATGGTCCTGTAAAGCAGACAAAAACATAAACATAATGAATAGGACACGTTGCTTTGCATGGTTAAACAACGTACAGCTATTATCTCTTAGGGTGAACTCACTTTTGTTGCCAGCTATTTTGACAATAAAGGCTTTATGTTGAGTTATTTTCAGAGGACAGCAAATATATACTACTATACTTGCAGCACATTGACTACTCAATATATATATATATATATATATATATATATATAATGCGTTTAAATTATTTAACACATTTAATGTACCTGCCCTGTCCCAGACCTATGGAGTTAGAATGCCCCTAAAATTCAAGAAATCAGGGCAAATATGTCCCTGTATGAGTTTTAGTCTCATATATAGGCCTTAAATGATATAGTAAAGCAATATCACAGCAATATCACATGAGTGCTGTTTTCATCCCGAATAGCACGAGTGCTAATGTGATATTGATTTAATACAAGTTCAATAAATTAGAAGTTAATATAGTGATATAGTGTAGCGCCACTCCCAGTCGAACACACCTATTTACTTCATTCCTGAATGTATCAGATAAATGAATGAGTCAATGACTTACTCTTTTAAAGAGGCCTACTGGCAGTTTTAGTTTCCTGTTTAGAGTATCATTCCTGTGGTTCAAATAGTAGAGACACTAGGAATGTCAAGGTCATGGATTTGATTCCCAGGGAAGGTGTGAACTGCTTGTAAAAAGATCAGATATCCATATCAATAGATTGTTTATTTATCAAAACAGTCAAATACCATGTAAAATTATGTGTGCACCCCCTAATTAATATTCTTAAGTTAAGCCTTTGGCATTTTTGTGATGCCTCCCACAGCAGTCCCCATCACTTTTCTTCTTTTTCTTCTTTTCGAGAGAGCACGTCCTGTTGGTTGTGTAGGTGCTGAAACTTTCCTCACTCGTGCATACTGTATCAAAGGCCTGTCTTTGCTGCACCAGGGGTTTTTATTTAGAGTTTAAACAAGCAATTAGCATGCACCTTACCGTATGAAAATAAAAAGTTATGAGAAACTTTCCTCAGTGCCTTTTCCCTCTTTTCACCTGGAAACAATTTTTTTTCTCGCCAATGGATGAGAGCTTGTCTGTAGGTGTCTCTGAGCCCTTTTTTCCTCTTCTACAGGAGCATTTATTGCCCCTAATGCAAGGTTAGGTGTCACTAGAGATGAAGCAGGCAAGATTTCTCTCCTTCTCTTTAAACAGCATAGCATAGTATCATTAAAAATGTTCAGCTTTCATTTACTTATTTATATTTGCCTGTCGCCTATGTGGCTTCAAACCCCGATCCACGCTTGGCGGCGGGACGGCATCGCGTACTCGTTTGCGGCAGGTCCCGGGACGGTTCCTGACACCGCTAAACGAAGCGCTCGTGCGTGTGGCGCCCCCTCCACAAGAGTGTACTTCAAAGTGTGTTTTGTAGTGCAACTGTCAACATGGGGGAGCGGAGCGAGGGTGGAGCATCCTTTGAGCAGCGTAAGGTCTTTACCCATCGTCTCCACGGATGTTCTCTTTGTGCTCGGCACTTGCTCCAAATTGCTATCTCACCGTAGTCACTTTAACCCCCCTCATTCCAACTACTAAAGTTCTTTTCTTTGTATTGTTCTCTTTTTTACTTTCTCCGCGTGCTGCTTTGACTCTTAACTAGCATGGCGTGTTATCTTGGTTGGGACAGCTCTCTGTCATTAAAGCTGCAGTGCTTGTTGCACCATACAGGATGGCATAACTGTCAGCAGTTAAGTGTAATAGAGCCTCTGACGTGCCACACACTCTTTATAGCGCTACTTTTGATTGAGCCTTTATTGTTGTTTCCTTGGTTTCTTTTCTTCCATTAGATTCACTAATGTCGATCTTCATCGCCTCACCTTGACACGCAAACTTTTGTTTACACGCAGTTCAAGGGAGGCTTCTGATTTCAGAAGCGACCCTGATGTGTTTAAAGTGAATACGTAAATAATGACCCCGTTAGGCTGCAATTTAAAGCCTGCTTTGAAAAAGACGAATGCCAGGCCGATCTGAAATCCTCCAGAAATGCTCTACCTGCAGCTACTGTGTGGACCCTATTGTCCCTGAATTCGTTTTTTTTAAGGCTGACTATAATTGACTTGAATACATTTTTTTATTGAATTAATTCAGCTATGTGCTGATTAATTAATCTGATTAATTGCATCTATCAAGCTGATTATGAACTTTGTTGAATGATGGAAGCTGAATAGCCTTACACTCAATACAAGTAAAACCAAAGAGATTGTAATAGATTTCTGAAAGAAAACACTTAATTTACTTCCTGTAAATATGGAAGGAGTGGATATTGAAATTGTGCAATCTTACAAATATCTGGGTGTCTACTGAAATAATAATTTGGACTGGTGTGATCACAGGAATTACTTGTATAAAGAGGGTCAGAGTCGTATTCACTTTTTGAGACGTTTAAGATCTTTTGGGGTGTGTTGAGTATTGTTAAGGACTTTCTATGACACTGTAGTGACATCTGTAATTTTTATGCTGTGGTATGCTGGGGTGGGGGGATTTCTGTGAGGGACAAAAACAGATTTGACTTAAACTGATTAGGAAGGTGAGCTCAGGTATGGGCTGTTCTTTGACCTCTGTTGATGAAATTGGGCAAGAAAGGATGGTAGGGAAACTGTCCTCCATCATGAAGTATAAATCTCTCCCCCTCAACAAACGCATCTACCCACGTTGCTCAAAAGAGAGATACAGAAGGTCTTTTCTTTCAAACTGCAGTGAGATTGTTTAATCAAATGTGATCAAAACTTGTTATAACAAGACGTGTTTTTTTGTGTCTGATATTGTTACCATCAAGGAGACGTTTTAGACAACCTTGGGCGAGTAAAAATGTGTACCAGATGTCATTTGTGCCAACTAGCATTAGAATTTTAAATGTTGAGAAGATATGAATATGATTAGGGGTGGATATGTATGCATATATTTTATATGTACATATGGGAATGTTATTGTTTTATATTTTGTATGTATATTGTTATGTTGTGTTGTTGTATAGTGAAGCCAAAGACACATTTTCACTTGTGGAAAATACAGGAACTAAACTATATGTTGTGCTTGTTTAGGTGTGGGTGCATTTGGGGTAGTTTTTTACTTTCATTAATGTATTGTATTTTATTTATAGTATGTTGCTGCTGTGACAAGTGAATTTCCCCTTTGGGGATGGATGGATAAATCAATCAATCAGATAATTTTGATTGTTTTGTTTTAAGAAAAAAACTCTGTAATTTATTGTTAGTTTATTTGGTCAAATAATTTGATGGTTTCCATTTTCCATGCTTACAGTACATTTGACCATCGTGTCCTGATGAAAATCGTTTAAGAGAAAAGTAATTTGTGGATCACATTAAGATGGCTTCAAGATGGCTGTGAGATGGACACACTCCACTGTGTAGGTGGTGACTGATGTTTCTGTTGAGTTGGCAGTACATGGACCACATTTCTTAAGGAATGATGTCAGTCAGTTTGAGGGTCAGATCTGAGGGAAAACCAGTGATCTGTCTGTTTTGCTCAAAGGCACTTGACTGTCTTGTTATGGTGACAACCCTGTGAATGTTGAGCTGGTATATCTTCCCTTCCTGCTCTGTTCCAAAACCTCATTCCTCGTTAATTAGAGTTGTAATTGAAATTATACAGGTTTATTGGCAAAATGAACAGATTTTTAGCTGTTTGCAATTAACAAATCAAACAAAAGTAATTGAAATAGAAACAAATGTTTCAAGTGGTTTCCCAAATTCAACTGAAAATTCAACTTTTAATGACTTCTGCAGTCTCAAAATTATTCAACCCCTTAATGGCAAGCATCTTTAGTACTTTAGTAGAACACCCTTTTGCTGTTATGACCTTCTGCAAACGAGATATATAACCAGACACCAGGATTCTGGAAGTGTTTCTGAGAAATCTTAGCCCATTCATTCCTCATGAGCAATGGCCTCCAGTTCACTAATATTCTTGGGTTTGCGTGCTGCAACCACCTTCAAATCCCACCAGAGATTTTCTATGGGGTTCAAGTTAGTTGACTGTGATGGCCACTGTCGAATCTTCCAGGACTTCTTCTGAAACCTTCACCAAGCCTTGGTGGAATTTGAGGAATGCTTGGGATCATTGTCATGTTGAAAGGTCCAATGACGCCCAAGCTTCAGCTTCCTCACTGACGGTAAGACGATTTCTTCTAGGATTTCCTGATACTTCAACTAATCCATCTTGCCTTCCACATGCTGCAGGTGTCCAGTGCTAAAGGATGCAAAGCAGCCCCAGAGCAATACCGAGCACCACCATGCTTAACTTTAGGCAGTGTTCTTTTCAGCAAATGCATCATAGGGCCGAAAAGTTCCAGTATTGTTTCATTGCTCCACAGAACAGAATCCCCAAACTTCTGTGCCTTATTTATATGATTTTGAGCAAATTGGATCCGACATTTCTTGTGCTTGTGGGTCAGTAGTGTAGTCTTGGAGTTCTGGCATGTGTATAGTACTATGCAAGCTGAAACTTCAGTTCCTGTTGCCATCAAGTCTTGCTGCCTTTTGCAATCACTCAAGGGTTTTTCTGAACCTGCCTTCTCAGAAATCTGATTGCAGCCATTTATAGCTTACTTTTTCTGTCCCGTCTAAGTAGTGTAACCACTGTTCCTTTAACTTTTGCAAACTTACAACAGTGTCTCTAGGAACATTTAGCGCTTTTGCTATCTTTTTTGATCCTGTTTGTGAAGGGTGACGATATCATCTCTCAAGTTTTTGGACCATTCTTTTGACTAAGCTATATTTCTAACATGCAGTCAAATGTGACACTCATTAAACCTAGCCAGTTCAGATATTTCATGTGCTCTAGCTCAAGCACACCTGGTGCAACTAACAAAGCCATTGATTAGTTGCATCAGATGTGCTTGAGACAACACCTGTTTTGCAGATTTGTGCTGTTGTGAGGGATTCTATTCTATTTAGATGCGCCACTGCTCCACTGACCATAAACTGGTCACTCCACTGCACACCTCAGACCACTTCCTCCTCACTCTCAGCCTCAACCCGCCTCTGAACACAACACGCACTCCTCCACAGGTCACCTTTCGACGAAACCTACGCTCACTCTCACCTATCCTCTTTGGTCTCATCCACACTACCTCCACCTGATAAGCTCTCAACACTAGATACTAACAGTGCAACTGATTCTCTTTTCTCCACTTTAATATCCTTCTTGGACAACTTCTGCCCCCTTTCTTCCAGGCCAGCCCGCACCACACCCTCTGCCCCCTGGTTATCTGATGTTCTCCGTGAACATCGTTCTAAACTCAGGGGTGCAGAGAGGAGGTGGCGCAAATCAAAAGATCCTACTGACCTTGGTCTTTATCAATCCCTCCTCTCTTCCTTCTCTGCTAATATCTCTACTGCCAAAATGACTTACTATCGCAACAAAATTAACTATTCTTCTGACTCTCGAATGCTTTTCAAAACCTTCTCCTCTCTTCTCAACACTCCTCCATCAACCCTAACAGCTGACGACTTTGCCACATTCTTCATAAATAAAACAACCACCATCAGCGGCCAATTTACCAATCCACAAACTGATACACACATTTTACCAGCTAACACACACATTCTACCCTCATTCTCTCTGCTTTCAGATGCAGAAGTCCTCCTCTCCAATCTCCTCCTCTCCAAAGTCCTCCTCTCCAAAGTCCTCCTCTCCAATCGTCCTACTACCTGTCCGCTTGATCCTATTCCTACTAGCCTACTTCAAGCCATTTCTTCCTCAGTTATACCCGCACTCACGCACATCATAAACACCTCTCTTCACACCGGTATCTTTCCCACAGCATTTAAGCAGGCTCGGGTAACCCCATTGCTTAAGAAACCTACTCTTAATCCAGCACATCTGGAAAATTACAGACCGGTGTCCCTTCTTCCATTCGTCGCGAAGACACTTGAACGAGTTGTTTTCAACCAGATCTATTCCTTTCTTACACAGAACAACCTCTTGGACAACAATCAGTCTGGTTTCAAAAGTGCACACTCAACTGAGACTGCTCTGCTCTCAGTAATTGAAGCTCTGAGACTGGCAAGAGCAGCTTCCAAATCCTCAGTTCTCATCTTGCTATATCTGTCTGCTGCCTTTGACACAGTTAACCACCAGATCCTCCTGTCAATCCTAAAGATGAAGGGCATCTCGGGAACCTCACTCGAATGGTTCAAGTCTTACCTCTCAGGTAGGTCCTTCAGGGTGTCGTAGAGGAGTGAGGTGTCAAAGTCACAACATCGCTACTGGAGTGCCTCAGGGCCCAGTGCTTGGACTACTTCTCTTCTCCGTCTACATGACATCACTAGGAACTGTGATTCAGAAACATGGCTTTTTCTATCACTGCTACGCTGATGACACACAACTCTACCTCTCATTCCAGCCTGATGATCCGACGGTTGCTGCTCGCATCTCAGCCTGCCTGACAGACATCTCTGGCTGGATGAAGGAACACCACCTTCAACTTAACCTTGCGAGGACAGAGCTACTTGTGGTCCCGGCCTATCCAACACTTCATCACAACTTCACTATTCAGCTAGGCCCGTCATCCATAACTCCATCAAGGTCAGCCAGGAATCTTGGAGTTGTTATTGACGATCAATTGAACTTCACAGACCACATTACTAGAACTGCCCGGTCCTGCAGATTTGCCTTGTACAACATTAGGAGGATCAGGCGCTTCCTATCAGAGCATGCTACACAACTCCTTGTTCAATCGCTTGTTCTATCCAGACTGGACTATTGTAATGCTCTCATGGCTGGTCTTCCAGCTTGCTCGATCAAACCTCTGCAGCTGATCCAAAATGCTGCAGCTAGAGTGGTCTTTAACGAGCCGAAGAGAGCACACGTAACTCTTCTCCTCACAAAATTGCACTGGTTGCCAGTTGCAGCTCGCATCAAATTCAAGTCACTGACGCTTGCCTACAGAACAACCACTGGCTCTGCTCCCTTTTACCTAAACTCATTACTCCAGACTTATGTGCCATCCAGAAACTTGCGCTCTGCAAGCGAACGTCGTCTTGTGGTGCCATGTCAAAGAGGCACAAAATCTTTCTCAGACCTTTACCATGACTGTTCCCCGCTGGTGGAATGACCTACCCAACTCAACCAGAGCAGCTGAGTCCGTAGCCATTTTTAAGAAATGGCTGAAGACGCATCTCTTTCGGCAGCACTTGTTCCAGTAATACTAACACTTTCTCTTCCTTTCTATAAAATAAAATAAAAAAAAAACATTACGGGTTCTGCGTTAGATTAAACTCAGAAAGGTTATAGCACTTACATTTTGTTGTCCTACTGTTAGTTTAACTGCTTCTTTTGTTCTCATTTGTAAGTCGCTTTGGATACAAGTGTCTGCTAAATGAATAAATGTAAATGTATTCAGGGGGTTGAATAATTTTTAGACTGCGGAAGTCATTAAAAGTTGCATTTTCAGTTGAATTTGGGGAAATCACTTGAAATATTTGTTTTGTTGAGCTATTTTAATTACTTTTGATTGATTTGTTCATTGCAAACAGCTGAAAGTCTGTACATTTTGCCAATTAACCTGCTTTTGTAATGGGGGATGAAATATTTTGATTACAACTGTAGGTTGCAACTCTGTGTCATTCAAATGATACAATGCAAGCAATGTGAAATCAACATCTGTATACTGTAATAAACAAATACACAGCACCCACATTTTGGGTTAAGTAGTAAATTAATTATTAATCAAAGTTTTTAATAAACACATTTTTAAACTTTTTAATACTGAATGAAATACACTATACGAAATACATGTGAATTTTTTTACTATATGAAATTACTATATGAAATTACTATATGAATTACTATATGAAATACACTACACACCAATATATCCATAATTATAATTTAATGATAGCAAATACACAAAATAAACATTTATAAAATTATAGCAAAAATTATAAAATAAATTCTCTTTTAGACCTACAACTCACAATATAGTAAAAAAAAAAAAAACAGTAACATTGCACAATATTATTGCAATTTCAAATAACTTGATTAAGCTGAATTTTCAGAATCATTACTGCAGTCTTCAGTGTCACATGATCCTTCAGAAATCAATCAATCTTCTAATATGCAGATATTCTGCTCGAGAAAGATTTCTTATTAATATTAACCATCTAAACTGTTTTCAACATTGATAAATTATTTTTAGGATTCTTTGATGAATAGAAAGTTCAAAAGTACAGCACTTATTTGATATGGACATTTTTTGTAACATTATAAATGTTCTCACTTTTACACAATTTAATGCATCATTACAGAAAAAAAGTATTCATTTCTTAAAAAAAAAAAAAAAAAAAAAAAAAAAAAACACCCCAAACTTGGTGAAAAAAAAAATCCCCATGTATAGGATTTATTTTTTCTGAGCTTGTGCAATGGCCAATTTTGGGAGCATCACATCCTCACCACTATCCACAGCTATCAATCCGCCCACCTGACCATGTGTGTGTGCTTGTGTGTGTTTTAACAGGTGCAGTACCAAGAGCTGAAAGTGGACCCCAGTCCCAGCCCAACCAAAAGAAAGAAAAATAACCTTGGATAGCTCGTCTCCTTGCACGGATGCTCTCCCAACGCCAAGGAAAAGGAGAGGACAGACCGTCAACCAGTCTCTTTCTGTCTTCCTTCCTCACTTTTTCTCTCTCTGTTTTAGCTGCAGCGTGAAGACTTAAAGAGCGCGTTCAGAGTGAAAACTGGACCATTGTTAATTACCATCCATCCTTTTTTGGGTTTATTTTTTGTGGCGAGAAGAGCGGCAAAAGCTCTTGACCCCTTTTAGAGTCAAACAGTTTGGGTTATTTGTCAGCTCTTGCCACAGGCCAGACAGCTCTAAAAGCCAAGGTGTCCTTCCATGGCAGCAAAGGGAGCCGTTCTAACCACAAATAGCAGGATCAGCTGATAATACGCCCACCTGTGCCGACACACCTAGCCTCTACAGAAGGGAAAACGACGGTGGTTAAGTTGCAGTTTGCACCCTACTATTTGCACGCCGCAGTAACTGCCATATCTAAAGCTATCCTCAGCTGTCGAGCAGCAGTTATCAGAGTCGACAGCTGAGCCTGCTATGGTCCGATTTATGGCTGTAACTAAAGTGCTCATGGAGACAAAAAAAAAACACGCCAGTGAGGTTTGCAGTATCTTTATTTCATTTTGATGTTCTTTTAACGGTATGTATGATGCATGCTGGGATTGTTTATTGTAAACCTTCTTTGACCAATAGTAGCCATGGCAGTGTCAGCGTTAGCCTTGTCCTCATAGTGGGGATTGAGAGTTTACATACCCTTGCATCATCCTTTGCTCCCATAACGCAACACAGTGCCACCCCACTACGCTACTAAAGATGTTAGTCTGGGCCAGAGAATGGTGACCGAGTGGAGAGAGAGAGGCACGTTCTAATTCGAAAGCACTTCCTCTGTCAACTCTACCACCGTGCCTGCAGCCATCAGCCAACCCCGTCCCGTCTGCCCGACCTCCTGCGGCCACTGAAACTTTGATCTTCAACTCTCGAGGCTGAGCGTGCACGCCTGTTTTACAGAGGTAAAAAAAATGTCTGAAATCTTTCGAAAAATCCCGAACTTGAAGGGCGAATGTCTATGTGTGTTTTCATTGCTGTGGATTGGCTGCTTGACAAGAAGTCGATAGCGTGACAGGCTGCTTTAGGGCCTCGGGGGGTACCGGAGGGCAGAGGTTTACTGACGCCGCTGTGGAGAAAGAGGACGTCACGGGCTGCTTTTTCGGTGCTCCTCCTGTCATTTCTCTGTCATTTCCTCTCCTTCATCCATCCGCTTGCGAGGGAGGTCACGGACGGGTCCGCGGGGTGCTCTTGAGGGACCTCGGCGTAGCGAGAGATGAAAAGATCAGTACAGGCTACATCAGAAAGGACACTAGCCTCATCCCTCTGCCTCCCTCCTGACTTCTCATTTGCCATATCGCATCTATCATATGGAAACACCATTGATTTGTTGGAGGGAATTCCATTACAAAGACAACACAATCCCCACTGAGCAGGACACGGACGGTACTTCAGTGATTCGCGTTCTAAAAAAACAACACACAGATGATCTGAACAGCAGAAAGGATAGTTTTCTAAGCCTGAATGTGTTTCTGTGAACTGTACGTGTTGATTGGAGTTGATCAGTGGGTTTATTGTGAATGGATTTTGCATCCCAAAAGCTTTTCGTTTTGTAAAAGTGCACACTGTGTTTGCAAGCAAACCAAAGTGGATCTTTTTTTGGAAATTATATATACAGTACTGTACAAAAGTCTTAGGCACGTTAGTATGTTCACAAACAAAAAGAAAGTTTTACGTTATTTATATCTTTTGCTATAGTGTGTCAGTAGGAAATATCAGTTTAGATTTCCAAACATCCCTTTTTTCATTAATTGTAATAATCCAGTGAGATTTTTGAATGGAGGAGTCTGGCAACATCATCGAGTTCGTCTGTGATTACATGAAGTATCAGAAAAACTGAGACAGACTAAATCTAGAAGAACTGCAGTAACGTCTTCAAGAAGCTTGGAGAAACCGATCTGCAAAGCTACTGTACTGTGAAGTTTTAAGCACTTGTGTAAAAATGCTGTGTAAGGATGCTTTTAAAAATAATGTCATAATAGAAGTTAATTGATAAATAATCTATTTAAATAAATCAAATCGCCCTTTGCGTTTAAAACAGCTTTTGTCCTAGGTACACTTGCACATAGTTGTTCAGGTAGCTTTGCAGAACGGTTTCTTCAAGCATCTTGGAGACGTTACGATTTAATCTGTCTCAGTTTGTTCTGTTTCTTCATGTAATCACAGACACACTCGATGATGGTGAGATCAGATCTCTTTGTGGATCATACCAGCTGTTGTCAGACCACAATTAATGGAAAAGGAATTTTTGGAAATGTAAACTGATATTTCCTACTGACACGCTACAGCAAAAGGTATAAATAACTGGTTTAAAAAAAAAAAATGTTTGAACAGTGTGTGTGTGTGTGTGAGCAAATACTAACATGCCTATATATATATATATATAGAGAGAGAACTATGTAGAATGTAACATCCATTAATTGACAAAAAGGATAAAGGCACTTTCATTTATACCAGATTTTTAAAATTATTTATTTGACAAATCTTATTTTTTTTGTAAATATTCTTGTAAAAAAACAACAAAAAAACTGAATATATGTGGTCAAATGTTTATGAAAATGTAATGTGTCTGTGTGGAGATTTAAAACCTGTTGCCTGTGATGTCATACTGCTCCTTGTGACTGGCTGACACAGTTGGCAGAATTGACAAAATTGAAGCTAACATATGGACAATATTGAAAATGAAAAATTACAATGGATGGACAATGAATAATTACAATAATTTATGTCTATTACTTTTAAAGACATTTTGTTTCATATATATAATTATTGCTTGCTTTTATCAATAAAAAAATATTCTCTAAGCATGTAAACAAGGATGTGTACATTGCTATTTTAGTATACTATTACAGTATTGACTCATACTTTGAATTATATTTTCTAAAAAAAACTACTAAAAAAAGAAATGATACATTTAGAAATTAAAAAATAAAAGCTAAGTAGCTTTAATTTTATTTCAGTTTTAGTAATTGTAATACTTAAGCTGTAATAAAATGTTAACTTTTTTAAGCTTAGCTTTTCATCTAAAATGTACATTTCAATTAACCGGAAAAAAAGTTTTCGTTTTTTTTACGACGCTGGATGTATGATTTGCATCTAAATTAATATAAAGTACTTTTTAGTACTTTGAAAAGTGATTGTGTTTGCATACTGAAGGCACAAGGTCTCCTCTCTAGATCAGCTCTTAGTTGTGGATCTTTTATATACAAACACACAGGTATGTACAAGCCGTTTCATCTTTCAAACACAAGAGTCATTCATTTCTTACACGTTCACCAGTGCTGCTATATTTCAAGGCTTTCACCATGAGCCAAGTTTCCCTTCCGAACACCTCATGATGTAAGCACTCTTCACACACTCTCAGAGTGATGGAAGAACAGTGTGTTCTCCTCCACAGGGGCCAAAGGGGCTCCCCTGTGCTCTCAGCCTCTGTGGCCCCTGATCATTTGTTAGTCTGGATGTTTCTTCCCTGTCTGATCCCTGCTGTTATTCAATATGACACTAGCATCACACGGCGTGATCCAGTACAAACGGCCGTGCTGCCAGACGCTAATAATCATGGCCACGCTGAAAGCAAGAACACTTGAGCTTGTTATTTATTAACCTCGGCATCCTCCATCGCTCTTGGGCTGTCAGACTCAGACCATCCGCAGAGTCTTGATTTCTAATCCCAAACCCGGCCGCCGTGATCCCTGGTCACCTCCGGATACTCACTTGGATTGTAGTTGAAAAGGGCATGATCAGGAAACGGCTCATTCCTCATGGAGGTCTTTGGTAGATTTCTTGCTTTTGTACTAGAATCGGTTCTTTGGAAGGGATTGATTATTAACCCCACATGGCACACATCTGTGTTCCCTCTATCATCCTGGATCAGAGAACTGGGAGATGTCATCTTGTAGGCTGGGCTTCAACTAAAGTTAAGTTTGTTAATTTAGAACAGTGGCAATGAGGTGTATTGCTGAGTTGTCTAATGGATTGTAAGATATGCTAAAGTGAAAAGTTATTTCTCATAATCTCATATGAATTTCTATTCAAGTTTTTTTTTTAAGTAAATGAGTTGGACCAGATAGACACCCAAGTGTCTAGCATTCATGTGAACTTCAAATAGTTTTTAACTCTTTCCCTACCATTGACGAAAATTTCTGGCTTTCAGTGTTTTCACTGTTATACGGTAGGGGGCGCTATGATGCATCTTCTGAAAGAGTAATGAATTTACTGATCAAAGCACATGCGAAAAAGAAGCAGAAATAAGATGCTTATGTAAAATAACGCAATCATCAACATTAAACAACATATAAATTTGCCTAATGTTACTGAATGAAATGTCGACCCAGGATGAGGTAAAGTGTTGATGGACTCGATCTACTTCATAAATGTTTTGATTATCTTTCTAAATCCGATCTGGATGTCTTTGATAAAAATGTGATTTTCTCAGCTTTTTGCTCAAAAGTTTGCTTTTTTTTTTAAACGAAATTCACCCACATTCAAGTGTTGGTACACAAAAAAGAATGCATTAAGCTAGAATAAAAGAGTTTTTTTTTTTTTTTTAAAGCAGAGGCTCTGTTCTTTTATATATATTGCATATTGAGATATTAATACAACACAATATTCTGGGGACCATGAACATTTTGTGAAAATTATCAAAAATGTCGGAAGTGGCTGGCGGGGAAAGAGTTAAAAGCATCCCAGGATGCATCTTATGAAGTTAGTTGATAGTCTAAATTGTGTTGAGCTGCAATCGAGACACAAAAATATTAGTATTGACAGCTCTGATTTAATGTGTTTGTTTTCACAATATACTTTTTGTGTCCATTTTGTGCCATTTTATAGTTTTAAAAATGTGAAGTATAGTTCTAATAAAGAGTGCATACTGTAGGTATGGTCACACTCTTGACCGGTTGTACACATTTCAATCTTTTAATAATTATCAAGTTTCTAATCATGTTTATTTTAAACTTTTATTTTACAGTTAAAAAAAAAAGTCAAGTGTTTTACAAAAATATTTTGGTACAAACTATTAAATACTCCCCAGTTTTGCATATATTAACCAAACAGCTAAGACAAAACAGTGCAAATGAATATTAATTGAGAACTCATACTGCAATCACTGTCATACCAGAGTACTCGGTTAATATACATTATTTGTATCCATTCAAAACTTAATAGCACAAACATACAGAAATAAATGTCTCTATTCGTTTTAATCAGCTTTACCACGTCTACAGATACATACCCATTTCTTCTTATTTCTCCAAAGGGAATCTTTTAGAATGAGTCAAAATCAGATTGTCCAGTGATCAGTGCCGCCCCCTCCGCCTGCAGATCTACAAGCAGCTGCACAAACAGGCTGGTTTGATCCTTATGACAGTGTCTCAGTGCGGGGCTCACCTGTGACACATACTGCTCCAAATTCAACACCGTCCTCAGGTCCTCAGCCAGGCTCACCGCACAGGAATCTCCCCAGGTGGAGGCTAGCTTGTCCGGATGGAGACCAATCAGGGCACGGCACACAGTGGGACTAAGGTCCAGAGGTGGATGTTGGGTTTTGTAGGTAGGCACGTGTCGCTCTTGAAGGTAGGTAAGGAACAGGCAGCTAAGCACCCATGAGCAGGACTCTATGAAGGGAACATCCCGCACCTGTGAGCAAGGAGTGTCCAGAGCTTTGTCACCTTCTTCCGCACAGCGAAGCAGCTCCTCACGTAGGGCCTCTAGAGAAACCAGGTCCAGAGGGGTCTGACCTTCATTGTCACGCAAGTGTAGAAGAGGAGAGCCTGGAAAGGAACAAGAAAAAAAAATGCTTACTGTACAGGTTTACAACAGCATCAAGAATTTTACATGATCTGACCCAGTTAAGATCAAGGCTGCTAATTATTTACAAGATCAGCAAGCCATCCTTCAGCTCTTTTTAAGAGAGCAACGTGGTCAAGCTTTTGGTTTGGTGGTTATAGAGGGATTTTGAACCAGCTGACTGACTAGCTTAAACTCCATCTTAGTAGCCTATTGCTAGACCATGTTAACCATTTAATGGCAAAAAACATGTTGGGTTGGTTTAATCTGTTGTTTTTCAGCAGGGTTTGGCTGGTTGAGGTCATTACACTTTGGTAAATGTACACTGTTTAGGTGAATGACGTCACATCAACACATTTAGCAATGGGAAACTTCAACAGCAAACTGAGTTATCATTATTGTTCAAAGTCAGAATCCAATCTGCTGAATTGCTTTAGTTTATTAGACACACAGTCAGTCATCCTGAGTAATTAAAACCATGTTTTTTTATCAAATAAAGTTGGACAAATATACAGCAGTTCTGAGGAGGAGGAAGAGATATCTTTCAAGCACCATTAGTTTGGTAGGGAAACTTGGCTAACGTTGAGCCACAGGCTAGCATCACAGCTAACTTATGCCAACACACAATTAACAGGCTAAAACCTGTTAAAAAAAGTGAAACTTAGAATTTACATAAAGACAGAAAAGATTTTCAATGGTTTAAATCCCAAAAAAATCTACAATTAGAATGAGCTATTTTTCCTATCTTTAATGTAAACACTTCTGAAGAGATTAGCATGAGCATGCTCAAACTAAAAAATGTACTGAGGTGCTACACTGATACGTTCTGATTGTACCATGGTATCTACATGGTACTTAAAGGGATTTCAAAGAATACCATGGAACTTGTCCAAAAACATGGTCTCCATGATACTTTTTACTATTAGCGTGGCCTCAACCAGTCATCGACATTGTAGAAGTTAATGATTAATGATTAAGTTAATGATTTTCAGATCTGTAAATAATAATAATACAAAACAATATAAAAACTTCAACAAACCCATTTCCCTCAACTTCAGTTCTTTGCAATAATACATTTCCAAGAATAATGCATTCGATTTTCACAACAGAGCTTGTAGATGCCCATACATGTACTCTCTTCTGTGACCACAGTTAAAGTGGCTTTAGTGAGGCTGAAGGTAACGCTCATACACTCGTTCTTGGTTTAGCAAACACCAGCCGTGTCAAGTGGGCTCTCTGTTTACATTTAGTTCTCGCTATTTCTATGGGAAACTGCTCTTGATGATACTCGACTCTTAAACCCCTGTGCTAATGTGGCAGCCGTTCTGCTAAAGCTCAGACAACTCTGCACCACTCTTAAAAGCTTTGCCGTGCTTTCCGCTTGGTGTTAATACTCAGACAAAGTCCTATTATCAAAAGACAGAATCATTGTGTGCACAAGTGCAAGAAAAGAAAAGACAAATGCTGCTTTATATTACAGAATTACCAAAGAACTGACTAAAAATCTCCTTACTTCCTCTCTTTTTATTTACATCATAATTGTCAATCTGTTTCAATTAAACTTTTTTAATTAATTTTCAAAAATGCACAAATAATAAAATATGATCAGATACCATCACCATAACTTATATAGCTTTATTTTGTTAAGGAAATCTGTTTATACTGACAGTAAAGTATATACTGACAGTATAACTCCTGTTATACTTTTGTTTAAAAAATTTTTTTTTAAACTGCTGAGGTCAAGGAGCTGAAGAAGAGAGTAAGTCCATGAGACAGAATCGAGGAGAACAAATTTCTTCAGAACAGGTTATCACCGTGACCCCCATGGATGAGACCTTGGCCAGAGCTCAGGCAAGAACTTCACTGGTTTAAGGTCAGAGTGCACCTCTCTGAATCCTTGACAGATGCTTTCAACATGTAGGGTTTTGGCTTTAGGGAAAACATTGTTATTTGACACGAAGAAAACACCTTTTTCCTTTCAATACTTACAGTAAGACTTTCAAATACAGTGACAATTCAATAAAACTGCACATGTCTATTCTTTGTTGAAGGGAGAGGCCTTGGATTGCCTCAAGCTTCCCACTGCTTGATGTTGCACAGCTTTGATAAAAATTGGACAGAGAGAAGGACATGTTTTATGCACACTTAAATGGTACCCAAGCTCTGAAAAGGTTTGTTTTTTCCCCTGTAAGGGGAACGGGAATGTTTGCGTCCTTCATGACCCACTAGACATCTCTTTTTATTCATACCAAAATGGGCACACACACACACTAAGTCACGTTCAAGTGCTTTATCTCGCACTATAAGTACCAAGACACCACACTGCAAGCACATGATGAAAATATACATCAGTATCCAAATAAAAGCATAAATAAAGCATATAAGAATATTACAGGAGTGTTTAAGCAACTATTTTGCTGCAATTGTACTATTATATCATGTTATTTACTAGCCCAGAATACCAAAAAACCTTTAAATACATAAACCTTGTTATTTAAGCACACAATGAATCTTCGCTGTCGAGTTTGTCAGAGAATCTTTCTCACTCAAAATACACACTTAACATAGCCCGTCCTCCATTACTGGAATCAGGTAGGCCGCTTTGCCAATGGCGGTCCCACTGCAGAGCTGTCAAATACTGACAGGCTGAAACCTGGAATGTGACAAAGGCTGAGACGGGGCCCTGCTTTCCCGACCGCCCTCACAAATGTGCGCTCGCCAGCGACTGCTGATGAATGCAAGATATGGGTAGGTCTCCCTCCCCCCGGACTGCACAATCAGTCGTAACCCTTTCTTCACAATGGCCCATGAAACACACATCTGTCAGCGCTTAGCCACGCAGATGCACCCGCAGCCACTGGGGTGGTCAGCCAAGGGTTTTGATACGATACCAGCGCATTCGTCATACTGAACAATTGAAGTGAGTCCAGGTACTAGCGTGATGTGTCAGGTACTCCGCTTGGCAGATAAATAAAACACCTGGGGGTATTAAATGCCAGAGATGGTTATTATGCCCCCCGCACAGGCGACAGCAATTCGGGGGGATTCATCCCTCGCAGATATTTGCACCTCTGCCACAGATGAGCTACAGCTAACGTGCATGTAAACCACACATCAGTCAGGAGCAAAGCAAGCCGCCCTTTAGCCTTTAGAGGGCAGACGAAGACTAGAAATAGAGAGGTGGAGGAGGGGAGGCAGAAACAAGAGCGAAAACCATTCCATCCGTTCTGTATCCACACATATTTAATCTAGACAACACAAGCTCTTAGTATATGAATCCACGATACACTTCTTTGTCATGTTGTGAACCTCCAGACGCACACCGACTCAAGGGAAGTCTGTTTGTGTGTGTGTGTGTGTGTGAAATCACATTATACTGACTAACAGAGATTGACCAAGACAAAAGGCCAGGCAGACTCAGATTAGGACAGATTACTGTGCATGGGGGGCACAACAGGAGCTTTTTGTAACCTGATTCCCTGGCATCACACTCGAGCGACACGGGCCCCCCCCCTGCTTCACATTACAAACACAACGCAGACGACCCTCGATGCCTCCATGGCAGACTGATAAAGATAGGTGCCATTCATCCCACCTAGATTATCAGAGCAGCACAGTGTGGTTTATGGCACACAGATGGAGCCGCATAAAGATTTGAGTCTAGTCTCAGCCTCACACGGAACGCTGGACCACAGTCAGATGCATATTGAACATAAAAATGGCAAGAGCTGGATGAAATCACCAGATCTGATCTGATTAACTTCTGGGGGTCAAGGTGCATCAAGTTTGCTTAAAAAAAAATGTGGTTTGTGCAATGAAAGCAGATCCATGGATTTGCCCAAATTATGCCAGATTAGTATTAATATTGACATTATTTTTTAAAATACAAATCAGATACAAATAAAACTTTTTAAAAAAATAAAATTGTATATTTAAATATTAATATTAGTCTAAAATACTCAACTTTGTTTGAGGCACACAACACCTCAGAAAGACAAACTTACAGAAAGCTAATGTTAAAGTCATTTACCTGTCATCTTTGTCTGCGGCATTGTGTTATTTTCCTCGATATGTAGCACTGCAAGTTGTCGTATGAGTTTTCATCTTTTAACCCTCTTTTTTGCTCTTTTAATTTAACTTAAATGTCCTACATTCCATCTCTGTTATCACAAAACCCATGACACACAATAAAAACACAGCTCTGATCGCGGCATCCTCGATCCTTCGGTTGTTGAACGCTCATATGACGTTTCTGTCGGTCGGCTTATGTCACTTCAGAGTTCTTACTGGCGGTGCCAATGTAACCAGGAAAATGGCCCTAGGGGAATACTTAGTTCTCGGAGGATCACCCTGGTGGCTAGTTCCTATAACTGAGTTCCTATAACTACCCGGTGCACTTATAGGCCTTTTGATGAGGTACCTTTTATCAAGAAAGTACCTTTTGAAAGGCTATCACCAGGATTTGAAGTAAACTTTTTCACTCACCAGTCAAATTGGCCAAATAAATGAAGTCACCGGCCATTCAGAACTTCTACTAGCCAAAACAAAAAATATCAGAAATTAACCAGATTATCAAAGTCACATCTTACATTTAAATATATTTATTATTAAATCTGATTCCGATTCATTGTATTGCTTTCAGCTCTACACGGCAGTCAATTACTGTTGCGGAAATAAAATACAAATAAAAATAAAATTATTCTCTTATAATTGCCATGAGTTTACCTGCACATAGCAATAAAGACTTTTTGCCCAAAAGTCTTGGACATGTGGAATTTGAGAACGTGTTGGAAAAATTGGCCTCTTAATTGTCTCCTAGGGCTTTGACGGAGAGTTAACCAGTTGCATAGCAGACGAGAAGTGTGGCGGACATCTCAGATAGGCTTATCACTCACCGGTTTCATCATTGTGTACTGTACTCGCATTCTCATGTTCAAGGCAACAGTCCAAAACAGTGAATCTAATCACCAGGCAAAAGTTCACCTCAATTGGTGTCAATTAGTTTGAATAAAGGTATTCGGAAAATACAGCACAAACGGAAAGAGAAAACGCAATCTATTTTATTTCTCTATATAAAGGATATTTATTCAAGCCACAAAAACAAACCTGCTACTGAAAAATTCTGAAAAGTATGTTTGTATATTTGTCCAAAATCGTCGTTGTTTATTGGAAAACTTTTCCACAGTGAAGCTGTGGCGAGGCATGATTTTGAACAGCCAGAGTCGTAGTTGGGCACTGCAGACAGACACAGAGTGGTGCCGTCGGTGTGCGTACGCTCATAGAAAACAATCAATATGTTCGAATTTTAAAGATTTTACAGATGTGGCGCTGTGCGGCGTTTCTCTCAGTGTGCGTCTTTACACTTTGTTTTGCTATTGTTTGAGGCTCCTTTTAGTGGAAGGGCTCTGATAGCGATGCCATACATTGTTTCCCACAGGATTTTGTGAAAGTGTGGTGGTTCGACCTTGGTGGGGGTCCGGGGGGATTGCCCCGTAAGAAAATGTTATACATTTTAGAGTTAAATTCATCAAACTGATCATTTTAATAGTTCAAAATCAAGAGCTCCAACCCATATTCAATGTGCAAATTAAACAAAGAAAAATCTGTGCATTGACTTGTACTGTGGGAACTCAACTCTTTTAGTTGTGATGTCTCAGTCTACATTACACTACATAATAATAAAAATAATAGTTATAATATTATTCCTATGACTGTAATAGGGATATATTGCAAAACGAATGCACAGAAAAAAATTGTTAACTTTCAAAATTAGTTTTGTGCTAATTTCTATACATGCAAAAGATAAACACATGAGCTTTTATTTTGATAGAAACTGCAGTCTTATTACAAATCTAGTGAAATGCTGTAATCATCATCTATGCAAATGTGAAAATAATGCATAACTGGTGCCCGCTACGTTCGCAAATGCACGCTTAACTCAACACATGCACAGATGGAGTTCACTGCATTCATTCACTGGGAACTGAGACACGGAGCTGATCACGTGCTGATCACTTCTCATTGCGCAGCGCAAACAGACAGTCTTTTGCGATTTGATAAGGACACAAAGCCTTATCATACTTTCATGCTATCATGCTTAGTTTGTTTGCAGCAATGGTGCAAAACACGACATTAAATACCTTTTATGTTTAAATATATTTTCGCGCAGCCACATTCTAGTTAATGAATGCGAAGCACTGGAAACTATTTGTGGCAGTCAGTGTTGATATTGTAGCTGGCCACCACAAAAAAATCAACGTATGGGAAACACTGCCATGCAAAGTGATAGCACATAAGGCCATCCTTAAAAATATTCGTTTGCCGTAACCCGACCGACCCTGTCAACTTAGGACCGACCCAATTATTATTATTTTTTCTCTTTTAGTCCGACTGACTTGCCGATTGTAAACTTGCATTAAGGCCGACCGACTTTTTTTTTTTTTTACTCTTCAAACAACTAATACAAATGCAATAAAATAATATTAATTATATTTTAGTAAGTATTGTGACTATAAATTGCCTAGGCTTAGGCTACATACAAACGTAGGCTATGTTCTTTTTTTTAAATAAAAACCTGTGGCATCATCTATGATTATGTTTACACCATTGGTTTGTGCATGTCACACTATGGCCTGTATGTTCGCTTCGTTTCATTCACTGTCAATGGTTTGCGCTTGGTAATGATGGCTGGGACTGCAGTAAATAAAATGTTTGCGGTCACCGTTCAAAGTCATACAGGTTCGGGCACCATAATACATCTAAAAAATGCATTAAAACATCTCGACACCGCTTTAACTTGGCACGAAATATATGAACGATATTCAAATTTGTTTAAATTCATACCTACATAATCAGCATGACCAAAATTTTACTGTTTTTTTTTTACATTGAATCTTTAAAAAAAAAATATACATAGACCTACCAACCCGACCCATTTTTTTTTTTTTTTTTTTGCTGTTACAGCAAACCAAAATATTTTTAAGAATGGCCTAATTTGTGAATCATAACCCACCAAATTGGCTAGTGTGTTGATATGAGTCACCCGCAACAGTGGATTTTCACCCACATTTGGCTGGTGTTCATTTTAAACCCTGGTTATCACCCGACTGACCTTTTTTAAAAAAATAATTTGTACATCTTTCTTTAGGATGGTCTTAATACCTGATTTCAACTGATTTTCATACAATTTTTCCCCCTGTGTTTTGCAGATGTTCCGTTTACAGTAAATAAAGTTGTTCCATGGCCGTCTATAATTATGATACGCATGTGAAGAACAGCAAACTATAATAGGAAAAATCACGTCAATCAAATGGGCTCTTCCTCTTGTCCAGGTGAGCAGTTCTTGGCCAGAATGAGCTGCAAAGTGCATGGTAACAGCCAATAGTCTATATGAGACTACATACAAATTTCAGAAAGTACTATTAAAGCTATTAATAAGAATCTTGTTAATGTAGTTTTTTTTTGTTCCACATAGTGATATTACAGCTCCAAACTTTTTAGAAACAAAGCAACATTTTTGGAGCTTTAATATTAGTATGCATATGTTCCTTTTTGTCTTGCACGTGTGCCCAATTTGGTTTGGATGTGCACATTTTCCCAAAAGCTTGTGAGTTGCACTGCGACCTAACCATAAACACGACTAGATTCGGGTGAGAAGTAATTTAATTGCTTAAGTTATTTTATTGTTTGTAATCTGTAATCGGACTTCCAGCATGTGCAACTAAACCTCTACAAATGATCCAGAATGCTGCAGCTCGTCTGGTCTTCAACGAGCCCAAAAGGGCCCACGTCACTCCTCTGTTTATCTCTCTGCACTGGATACCACTCGCTGTTCGCATCAAGTTCAAGGTGTTGACACTTGCTTACAGACTGATCTCAGGATCAGCTGCCTCCTACTTCCACTCACTACTACAAGTCTACATCCCTACCAGAAGCCTATGATCAGTCAATGAGCGACGGCTCGTGGTACCATCATAGAGAGCCTCAAAATCACTCTCCAGAACATTCTCATTCACGGTGTTGTGCTGGTGGAATGATCTGCCCACCCTCATCCGGATTGCAGTATCCCTGACAGCATTCAAAAGACAACTGAAAACTCATCTCTTCCGTGAGCACTTAACATATAAAAAAAAAAAAAAAAAAAAAAAATCCTTTAAATCCCTGCTTATCTGGCTTATGCTACCCCGAGCAATATCTGAACTTTGCATTTTGAGCACTTCTTGCGTTGTTTTTGTCTCTTCATGATGACTCGCTTGGTTTAGTCCTCAGTTGTAAGTCGCGTAAAAGCGTCTGCTAAATGACTAAATGTAATCGAAAATCCAATCAGACGATATTTGATGTCTAATATGTGGTTATGTGCAGTGAGATTTTAAACCAATGAGATTACAATGCTGCAAAAATAGAAACCAATGCGACAGACAAAATGTCCTGCTGTCACGATCGTGGCTGTTGTCACTACTGTGCAAGTATTCTCACAAATATTTGCAAAGAAAAATGTGTGCTACAAGTTTGGTGGAACTCATACACACCAAGTTCAGAGTCAAACATTCTGTATTGATCCTAACAGTGGCACAGCTGAAAGCCTGGTGAGCTCAGTGTGAGGAAGTGACTTAGTTAATTATGCATTTTAATAGGAGAAAAATTATGCAGAGGAAGCTCAAAGGCACTCGCAATCAGAGGGAGAGAGAGAGATTCAGATAAAAGAAAAACAGGGATAGAGGGAGACAAGTCTGAGAAGAGAAGCTGATTAATGTATTTGGTGTGACTAGCACAAACAAGCAAACAAACAAACAAACAGAGCATGAGGAGTTGTGTAATGACTAAATCGAGAGCTTTGCCAGAGCTTTAATCTAACGTGGCTTCAATGCAAAACGCGAGGGGGAAATACTCCTATTAATGTACACAGACAGGAAGAAAAGGAGAACAACTGCGTTTGAACTCAGCCTTATTAACAAAGACATTGAGCCATCGTTTGTCATTACAGTGCTGGAGAGACGGCGCCAAGGATCTCTAAGCCTTTAAGTGTTTTATACTCTAATACCACAACAAAAAGAAATCATGGCTCCTTTGTTACTCTGAGTTACGGTCTATACTATTGACGACGGGTAGGAAATATAGTTGAGAAATGATTGATGTATGGTAAAATTTTGGAGACAACAATACTTCTAAGAACTTCAGAAAGTCATGAGACAATGCTGGAGAAGTTCAATGACATGGATTACAGTTTCACTCATCTATTGTGACAATGTAAAAATTAGGGCTGTGTATCACCAACAATGTCACGATACGATACACATCACGATACTAAAGCCACGATACGATACGCATCACGATATGGATCAATTTGGAATTTCTTTTGAGCTGAGTTTAGTAACAGTGTTATAACAGTTGTGATAACTGAAAAACAATTTAGTTTTTGTCATAAAAAAACAACGAGTTAAATAAATTAAAATGCTTAGAATGGCTCTTCCTTCTGCTTTTAAAGTCTGCCTCAATAACTGAAATGACAACTATAGTGACACTGAAGCATGTCTACACTGCTCAATGACTAAACAAAACTTAAAACATTCCATAAAAGCAAAAACGGTAACAACTTAAATCTAGAAACACACCTAGTATTTAACAATTTGGACTTAAGTGTTGAAATGTGTACCAAACAAAGTCATTTCTTCTATGTTGAAATCATTTTAAATGATTACATTTTCAGATTTTTATGCAGAAACAACAATTGATTGACATGCTCAGGGTTAAGAGGGTGACAGCAGAATATCTCGCTTAACTTCATCATACAACCGCGAATTGCCGTTTCTGTTAAAAACGTTTATGCCTATTTAAGACATAACCAACTGTGTTTAGAGGATACTCGCGAGCTGTATGTGAGGCGGCTTTACTCTAGGCCTATGCACGCAGAGAAAACCAACTCTCAGAGAGTGCGCAAGTACTGAATAGTTTAAAATCGTTTGAATGTTTAAACTGTTAAGACTTAAAGACGCGCAAATGGTAAACTTTAGTCACGATGCAATGCTGGCCCGATTATGGAAGTAAATATTCCGTTATGTCCCGACTCTAAACGCGAGCGTGTAGTTTCACCGGCTGCAGTGCTTGACGCTTGCCTTGAGCAGCCCGTTTTGAGAGACGAGAGAGAGAAGACGCAGCACCATTGAACTCAAGCTATTTGTGAAATTGCGTCTCGCAGAACGTTTTAAAACTACTGATTTGATTTTACAATCTGTGTGGATTAATTTACTAATACAACCTACATGCTAAAGTGAATCAATGATTGCGTGAATTTCCCGCATAAAGCCCAATTTATACTTCTGCGTCGAACTCACGCCGTAGCTACGCCGTAGGCTGTGTGCAGAGCGCGTACCCTACGGCGTACCCTGATGTGCACCTCTCCAAAAATGTAACAACGCGTCAATTCTACGCGGACGCAAGTGCTGTGATTGGTCTGCTAGAACCCCTCCCTCGGGTTTCACATGCTCCCTCTGCATATGTAATTGCGCGTAAACGCGGACAACGACGCAGAAGTATAAATGAAAACCAACGCGTAGTCTATAGTGTTAAGGCACCGGCGTAGGTCCGACGCAGAAGTATAAATCAGCCTTAAGTGGGAGAGCTGCGGGAATGATTAAAATTATGCGCAATACACGCGCCGAAATTCGAGCCCTGAATTGGCTACATTCAAAAGCACAACAGTATCGATACAGCAGCTCCTGTATCGATACGCGCATCGCCAGGAGTTCATGACGATGTATCGTTGTATCGATATTCTGAGCACAGCCCTAGTAAAAAATATGTTTGCTACAATTTTAAAGCGATAATTCACCCAGAAATTTAAATTCTGTCCTCATTTACTCACCCTAATTTTGATCAAACCAGTATGACATACTTATAGATATTCTGAGGAATGTTTTTGTCCATACAATAAAACACCATTTGACTTTTATGACTCAACATTTCACAAATTATCGACTTTTGTGTTCCATAGAAAAATGTCAGTCATGCAGGTTTAAACGAGTTTTTCATTTTTTTGGTAAATGAAGTTCAAAAGAAAAACAATAAAACATAGGACTTGATTTAGTCTATCAGGATTTGTTAAGAATCTGTTGATCAGGAAAATTGGGCGATGCAGTTCTGCAAAAATAAATTTTGCTCATAGACTTTGAAAACATTGGAAACATTTCTCTCGTTTTCTCTAAATCATGTATAATGTGACCAGGGACATATTATACATGATACATTTATTAAGAAACAAATAGGGTCAATTTTGTTTTTTTTGTCAATTTTGTCAAAGTTCTTGTTCTTGGCATATAGATATAATATTGACAGATTGTCCATTAATGGCTGTAGTAGTCAAATGATCACAATTCTTTTTTTTTATTTTTTTTTACAGAAAACACTTTACCTCCACTGAGCCTGAAATGTCTTAGATCATACTGAAAATCTAATTTAAACCTGTAAATAGGTTTAGGATTTTTAACAATGCTAAAAAAAAGTTAATAAATTAAAACATAATAAATTGACATTAAAGCAAAAGGGGGAAGCACCAAATACTAAGACAAATGTATGTTAATTTTGCAATTCAACCATTTCATGAAATGTCTCATACCAATAACCTTATGCGCTCAATGCACACATAAATACAACATAAATGACATTAGACCTACATCAGGAACTCATAAAAGGTGATGTGTGTTTCTCAGCTGAGTACTTGTACAAGAAACCTCAAATGGGTTTTAGGCGACAGCTCTTTTCTGTACACTGTAAATAAGACTGAGCAGAACAATCTGTTATAAGTTGACCCTAGTGCAAAAGACCCCGAGTCATGCCAGCGAGCCCTAATCCAGCCCAGTCCTGAAAACAGAGCTGTATTCACAGCAACAGTCAAGCCAATAAGATTCAAAGGCTCTTTCATGGCCATTCTTTGGGCCGCTCTACTTTGGATACAAGTTGTTGTGTGCTGGAAACCGCATGCAATACCAATCAGGAAATGATTGTGAAATTACGCTCCACGCTTACAATGTGTGTGTGTCTGTGTGTGTGTCGGGGGAGGTTATCCTGGCAGCCTTGGGCTAGGCAAGCTGATGACACCCGTCCCTGCCCTTGGCCATGGCACGGTTAGCCTGCCAGTGCCCATGGGCAATAGGAGGAGGGTCTAGTCCCCCCCATCCCCCCATCCCATCCCCATTACCCCAATAGAAAGCTATGTTTTGCATGTAAGAGCTGTACAACATTGGAACAGTGAGAGCATGTAAATATGTGCTCCATTTATGTACACACGCCTGTCCTTGGTATTCTTAATGCAAACCAACATATTGTTGGTTCCTTTATATCTTTGTTTTGTGCAATTGTTGTCTACATTTAACCATAATGACTGTTTGTTAATGAGTGACTCTGTGAACCCGCTTCATAAGAGGAAACAATTAAGACACCCATCTCCATCTAAAATAATTTGATTCATATTTAATAATGATTTGATTATTTTATTTAATTATTTATAAGCATTCCCACACTTTAAGCAATAATTTTCCATCACATTTCCAGTGATTAATGGATAATGATTTTTAAATCATTTTCAGAGTCAGAATCATATTAAATGACACAATTTGTAGCGCATTTAGAATTTATAGATGATGTAGTTAAGTCTAGATGTAGTAAAATGTATTTAAAAAAAATAAACTAAAATTGAATAAATAACAATTAAAAAAATGTATAAATTAAATAAAGCAATAAAAAAAAACTACTTTTGCATTAACCTTTTTAATTGGTATTACTTTCCATGTTTCACTGAAAAATTCCCTGACATTATACCATTGATGTGAGACCCATGTATATATATATATATATATATATATATATATATATATATATATATATATATATATATATATATATATATATATATATAAAACATTTATTTGTCGATATATAAAACATTTATTTGTCAAATAGGGTGACCAGCAAAAATGAAACCATGAAGGCCAAAAAAACCCTCACCTAACTCCATAAGTAAACATCACACTTTCCCTTATACATTTATACTTTAAGCTAAAATCTTAAACTCTATAAAAAAAAAAAAAAAAAGCTCATGGACATGTTATAAGTCAACTATCCAAACTCTGAATCCACAGAATCATCTGTCCTCAGGTTGTGTGTGTGCACGTCCGTGTCTTACAAGGGATCTTGGCGGCTGTCTGTATCCCAGACACATCACAAATCTAATTTCATGAAAAAGGCATCTTTTCCTGACCTCTTTTCATGCATTGGTATTGGGCCAATCTCAGTCAGCATGAAGAGAAATAAAAAAAAAAAAAAAAAGAGGAAAAAAAAAAAACACATTCTCACCGGGACCAAACAATCCCAATCTAATTTACTTTTTGAGGCCAGAATATCTACATGAGTTAATAGGGGAGCAGAATCAAATTAACTATAATTAGTCAAAACGGAGAGGAGAGCGAGAGAGAGAGAGAGAGAGTGACAGTAAGGCGTGTGGGAAACCAGGAGCCTGTCTCATTTTGTCTCTCCTCTAGTCCCTCCCCGTCGTCAAGCCATCCTGCGCTTACTACATTGACACATGTCCCGCTCGCTTCAAAGCTCACAAACATCGATTGCATGTGGCACGCAAACAGCCAGGCGCGCCAAAACATTTCTGTTCTGACAGATTTCCCCCATGAAAAACCAGCATGCAAATTTCACAAGAGCTGCAGACCTGACTTGTCTAATCTCTTCAGGAGGATGCTAACAGCGTCATCCACGCCGATGGGTTATTCCTGTAGATGGATGGTTTTTATAAAGGAAAGAACGTAAAAAAGCTTGAACCCTGAATGGCAGAAGTAAAGACGACACCATGTGTGTGTGTGTGGTAGATCGCAGATGTTAAGCCACAGGAGAGGCCTGGATTTAACAGATTTCTACAAAGCACTTGTTTGTTTACACATGTAATGCCGCTGTAATATGACTTTCTGCCGCTTTCACTCATCAGTTTGTTTATACTGACATCACACATGGAAACAGATACTGTTTTTCTCCTTATTTACTCCAGTAAGAGAAGCACTTCCATATGAATTTATAAATCCAGCATCATTCTCAAAGGAATCAGAATCTGAACATGTTTTGAAGTAATACAAAATAATATGGTATTCAATACGAGTCATGCTCCCATAGAAGGATTGTTTGATTGTGACTGGATAAGAGAGAGAGACTGAACCAGGAGGAACAAGTGAACTCATGACTTTTTTGAAATTCAACAGCTGCTTTAAAGTTGCCTATGAAGGGTTTACATTTATGCGAGTGCGTCTGTGTGCATGCACTCTCATGTTTTCAGCCCTCTTATGTGAAGATCTGAATTCACAGTATGAATCTTTATGCATTGAGTGTGTGAATATGAGTGTTTCATGCATTGTTATGTGAAGGTTTGATCTCAGACTGTGTATGCATGTACAGTACGTCGGGCACTCACCGCCGCGGCGCAGCAGCATCTTGGCGATGTGTGTGTGTTGGTTCAGCAGGGCATCGTGTAGAGGACTGACTCCCTGGACCTGACTGCCCAGTTGCAGGTTCAGGCAGTGCTGCAGAAGGGCCTGCACACACTCAGTACTTCCATGGTTACAGGCTTCATGAAGAGGCGTCCAGCCAGCGTGATCTACAAACAGGGATGCAAAAGATACTGTGACATTCACAAGGCCTAGCTTACCTGCTTTTTGCTGATTATATTACAACCTATATTAAAAACTATTTTCTGATGTCAGAAAGCAAATAAATCAGTGTAATTTGCAGTTAATTAATAGGTACTTTTAATTTTTACCACATAATCGGATATTAATAAGAATTCAATTTGAATGTCGCACATCGCAAATCATGAGGCACAGTGTTTGTCTTCATAGCATTTTGCTAACATATAACAGCTATAGCGTTGTAACGTTATATGTAAAGTAAATTGTTAAACAAGGAACCTTTTCTGACTAGTACAGTATATTAAATAAAGAACATTTTCGCACAATTGTTAATTCGCAGAATTAGAGTAAACAAAGTAATCAAAACATTAACAACTTAAATTGTTTTTAGCAAAGAGGCCTCAATCGGAAACATTTCAGTACGTCATAGCGCAAACATACTGAAACATACTTGCTAGTTTTCAAACAGAACTTATTTTACAATTACCAGTATAGTCTTTTTGAGTAAAAGTAAACTAAAAAAGTCCCCAGAAAAAAAAAGATATTTTTAGCAAAGACGCCTCAAATAATTGCGCAAACAAACATACTGACTCGAAAATGCAATTGCTAGTAGTTATCAAATAAATCTCATATTAAGACAGTCTTTTTTGAGTGAAAGACAACTAAAAATATAATGCAACATTGTAAAGAACAATACATTAATGATTTCTCATCAAACTATATGACAAAAATACCCACGATTATATCAAGATTTCAAAAAGAGATTGAAAAGCGAAAGGCATGCACAAAATTAGCTTGAAGCCACTATAATAAACGAGCCTAAAACATTGTCCGAGCCCTCCAAACACACCCTTGCATTTGATCTAAAAGGTTAGACATGTGACACACACTTTCCTTTGTTTTCCTTGATTTAACTGTTCAGCACGCAAACAAAGTAACACCTAAAACGCGGGAGGATTCTACAGAGGGAAGGGGAGGAATGTAGAAACCTACCTTTAATGTTGACGTCCGTTCCAGGCAAGCGGAGGATACAAAGCAGCGTCTCCACCTGGTTCTTCTTGCAGGCTCGATGAAGGAGTGTCTCGCCTACACATGGATGGAGATGAGAGAAAGAGAGAGAGACAAAAAGGGCAAGTGGAAGAGAGAAGTGGGCAACATCCAAAATCAGGGTGCGTCCTGCCAACTGCCCCGTAATCGCTTTCTTAATGTTTCTTGTGCTCGACATAGAAATGAATAAACAGGCACACATGACATGGAAAATGTGAAAATTAAACAGATAAAAGGGGCTGACCCTGAAAAAAGGGGCTTTTTTTGGTGGGAGGGGGGAGAGGGACAGGAAACAGAGAGCAAGCAAAGAAAGGCACTCATCCGTTCTCTGTCGCAATTCCCCCTTTTCCGGACAGTGGGATTTCTTTACTTACACTAGGACCCCAAGTTGAAGGCAATTGTGAGAAAAGGACTCCTGGCAGTGTGGTATTGTTCAGCCGGGGAAAGTTATGGTACAGAGCCCATACACAAAGCCTCTGATGGGATTTTTCAAACAGTCAGAGTTCAAAAGCTCCACTGGGCAGTACGAATGGGAACACGTGATTCTCACTTCTGCAAACTACAACAGCCAGACATAAAAGCCTCCAAGGACTTTTATTTACATTTTCCCTCTGCCTGCTCCCTTTGTAAGGCAGCCTTCATCCCTTGCTCTGACGATACAATATCAAATCGGGAATATATTAGAGGGTGGGCTGCTTCCTTTTTTCATGTGTGGCTGAACTTCACAAGAAAGTAAAAGGCCAAACTTGAGTGCCTCTGCGGCTGCCATTATAATGCCGCTGTGCAAAGCTGCTAATAAATGCTTTACTGGGTCTCACCAGGGTGCCCATTTCTCTGGCTGGCTAGATAAAACCCGGCGTGCTAAAAGAGCCAAAGCGGAGAGAGGGGGAAATAAAGCAGACAGGCTTCTCGGCATCCTCTTTCACATCAATATGTTGGTTGGGTTTTCAAGAAGCCTCTTTAAGCCAGATCAAACAGAGAAAATTAGGTTAGAAGCAAACGTAAATGACCAGACAAGGCTAATCTGTCTGCGGCTTTGTGTACGCGGAGTGACGTCTGTCATGGTATAAAAAAATGGGGGGGGGGGGGGGTAGTCAGAAACACATGTTTTCAAATATGTCCTGGACAACATAAGAGGATCACTGTGCTAAAACAAAAGTTTTAAATTTTGCTGGTTATGTGATGCTTAAAAAAAACTGTGGTGTAAAAAAACATCTGACCAGTGTTGTTAGGTATTTGAGTAAATGTAATCAGTTACTGTACTTGCATGCAAGTACCTTTTTGGCTACTTAGTTTTACTGATTATCAAATATATTAACAACTTTTACTCTCTATCTTACTGCATTTTTTTAATATGTACTCTTTACTCCAAGTTGTAATGAGTAATGCAATTACACGTTACATTTTGCATGACACTTAACTTTTTCTGCAGTAGTTTATTTCTGCTACAAAAGAAGTGATATCGTCATCTACAGGGCATTGAAGGTACTATATCTTGTACGTTTTGCCCAAACGGCAACGTTCCGGTCTCTCTCTTGAATCCAACACTGAATTGCAGTTCAATTCACTTCTTCGACTGGCCGCTAGAGACATGCTACAAAAGAGAATCAATCCCACAGACCCCCCCCCCCGCCATTTTAAAATGCCCACCCTTTTTTTTTTACAGCCTGTTACAAAAAGTGGTTTTGGTCTATATAGCTAATTTTGCATTTCATGACAACATTTATTTTTATAACTCATCCGTTTAAATTATATTAAGGGTTAAAGTTCTGCATAATTAAGTGCGTGGCTTCTTGAGTGACAGGTGGATTGCAGCTGCTGTCTATTAACCGCCACGTAACCTCAGCTAATTCCAGACGTTGAACTGGATTATTTAATACAATTATAAAATAATATGGCTGGCTGTGTGGTTAATTGTACTAAAAGACATGAAGTCTTTTCTGGTGAGTGAAATTCGTATTTATTAATTTATTTAAAATAATTCATTTATTATTTATGATTTTATTTGAAACTTTACAACCCTCCAGAATCCGATTAGCTGTAGGCGGAAACCATAGGACTGTATAAAAAAGTCTGAAACATTGTCACAACAGACTATATTGGAAGTATTTATTTTAATTGTTGACATGTCCTCAAAAATATGTTAAGGACATAGGCCTGTAATTACCATAGACTGTATAAAACCAGGCATCTCAGCAACACCAACGTCCCACCTCTTTGCCCATTTTCAGTTATCCGGGAGTGACACTCTGCCAAGATGGCTACAGCCGGCTCCGCCCACTTTGGTCTTAAAAAATGCTGTTCAGAAACCTACGGGTGACATCACAGACGCTGTCCATTGTTTTATACAGTATATGGTTTTGCCCTTACCCAAACTTGTAGGGGTGGAACAATATATCGTGTATCAATATATCGCAATACAAAAATACAACATGTATCGTGGATAGTGACAATATGTTTTGTGTATAGTTCATTCAAAATGAAAATTACTGTGTGAGAAAGACATTTAGTGAGTTTAGTGCCAGTACTACATTAAACTAATATATATATATATATATATAAAGTATAATAATGCAATGGGGGAATATTTGTGGGTCCTGATAATGGCAAATGTCTTATGTTACCAGTAAAAAATGGCCTACATTATTTTAAATATATTTAGTCAGTGACAGAGTGCAAGCATAGGGGGGCTTTCACACAGAGGAACCTTTTCATAGTTCCTAGAACTATTGGAGGAAGTTCCTGGATTTTGGCGTTCGCACAGCAGGAACTAGGAACGATTTTAGTTCTAGGAAATCCTTTTGGAGGAACTCATTTAGCTCCTACTTCAGAGTAGGGTCTAAACCAGCACTATAGGAACTATCTGTGATGTTAGTGTACGCTGATTGGCCGAACGCACGTGAAACACCAGGACCCGCCATTTTTAAAAAAAGCTGTGTAAACACACAGATTATAGCCCATATATTTACTCCACAAACTAACTCTAAGGACATGGAAAACAGTGATAGATGGACCTCCTAACCTTTACATTAAGGAGAAAACCCAATGCAACTTTGAGGCTATCAAGCGAAACATGATTGAACCATTAGTTCTCGGGGAACCACCCTGGTGGCTAGTTCCTAGAACTCTCCGGTGCGAAAGTCCCTATATTCATCTAAAATAATTCTGTAATTTCAGCTTCAAAATCAAGAATATTTTTATTCTGGAGTCATCATTGTCTATGCACTGGGTTACCAGCACCAAGTCACCTTGTTAACCTTTTCCCTTCTGTCTTGGAGTATCGCAATAATATCGTATTGTGAGATCTATCGAATCGTGACATGGGGGTATCGTTACACCCCTACAAACTTGTCAACAAGGCTACTTTACATGAATGTGAATGCATTAGCAGGATCGTAGGCATTTCAAATATGACATGTAGACATGACTGCAGACGGTGATGAGGCTGAAACCAGCATCTCCAGTGCAAGTAGTGTTTGACTATTTTATTTGACTAATCCTTCAGAAACATTTCTTCGATATAAGATACATAAAATAATGTTATTGGTTTACTTATGCCCTTTTTGAGCACTTAACCTTCAAGGCCTTGAGTGTTTGTAATAAACCTGTGATTGCTCTCCACTAAAATTAACTTTTTCTTCACTGGCATGACTCTTAGGTGTTGAGGACTAGTGAATCTTTTAGCCTACATACAGTATGAGTAAAATACTTAAAGGTGCCATAGAATGTAAAACTGTATTTGCGTTGGCATAGTTGAATAATAAGAGTTCTGTACATGGAACTGACATACTGTGAGCCTCTAACACCATTGTTTCCTCCTTCATATGTAAATCTCGTGTTTGCAAAAGACCACTGAAAAACGGGCGAATCCCAACATAACACCGACTGTGACGTTTCAGTAGGGATCATTAATATTTACGCTCCCAAAATTTGCATGTACCAGCCCATGTACCAGGCCAAGCAGTATTAACATGGACTTGCACAGCCAAATCATCAGAAGTTCTGCAGGTATTGTGAAGAAGCAAGCAAGGACAATAGCGAAAATGGCAGATCGTGGATATAAATGTTATGTTTCAAGCCGTACAGGGAATGTAAGCACTTTTCATATTCTTCCCACAGAACAGAACTGTCAACAGGCATGGTTGATGTTTATCTACAACAAGATACCACACCATTTTAATTCAAAGTTGTTAGTTTGCTCTACCCATTTCACCACTGACAGTTTTCTAACCTGGGACAATATCAAGCAGGCTTCGCTCAGCATTTGATACTGAAGGAGAGGGCAATTCCAACTATATTGCCATTACAACCCCTACCGCAATCAGTAAGTAACATTAGTGATTTTATCCACTTTTTGACTGTTGAAGCCATTTCGGTTTAAATCAAAACTTTCTTAGTGAGCTAACAACATTGACGATAATTTACCCTTTGTTGTCGAGATCGAACGCAAGATGCAAGTACAGTAGCGTTAACCTTAGCTAACCAACTAGCTCCAGGTAACGAGCATAGATAACTAAATAGTATGACAATTTAATATTTAATTTAACACAGAGGTTAATAGTATTTTCGGTCTGTGTTGTCATATAAATCTACAAAATAAAACTGTAGATACATCTATGTCAATCCCTTTTGTCGGGTAGTATTATAATTTAGCCTTTATTTCAACAACACATAACTCAGGAGCTAACTAGGTTAGTTTGGTTGCCTACAGATAGCTCACTTGCTCCTATCTAACGTGACCTTCTCCACCACTTAAGTTGTGAAACGATTGCACTTTGACAATGCATCTAGTCAATTTGTTAAAATATTTTTTTGTTTGAGAACTAAAGTATTATTACTTTGCACGTTTGCATTTCAGACTACATCACAGCTCCTGCGTACAAATCTGTGAAACAGCCAATCAGAGCAGACCTCAACATTATTATTCATGACCCTTCCAAATAAGGCAATAAAAGCCCATTTCGTCTAGGGACAAACCCAGGGTTGTAAATGGACATGTAAAACCTTATCTGGAGAATGTTTGCCTTTACTTAAGCCTCATACCTTCTATGTATCAGAGAACAATTTAAAATATTGTATCAATGCATTCTATGGCACCTTTATGTTCTGTTAAAATCAGATATGCTAAAATCTTTTACTCAAGTCGAATTGGAATTGGTGACTTGTAACTTGTAATGGAGTCATTTTAATAAAGTATCTGTACTTTTACTCAAGTTTTTTTTGCGTACTCTTTACACCTCTGCGTCTGACTTTACCAACAAAATAATAATTCTGAACACAAGTGGTCACAGAAAACACATCTGAAGCAGTGTTTTGGGTGACCACTAGTCATCTGATTACCAGTGATAGATCTTAATATCAGATGTAACAAGGTTCTAAAATATATTTTACAACATTTGAATGTAATGTTCCAGAGCAAGCTAACCAATGACAAAACTTTAAAAATTGAATAAATAGAACTAAATAAATAAATAGAACATATTGATATTGATATCTCTCAGTCTCAAAGAAAGAAACTACAGTGTAGCAAGCAACATGCCGCTCAACTCAATTGTCAAAGTACATGAAAGCAAGATCATAAAAGCTCACAACCCAAAATCAATGAAAATAATTTGGGTATTATGAAGAAATGAAACAGAATGCAATAAAGGTATGACTTAATGAGTGCCTTAGCACCATGAGAAGTTCTGGCTTGCAATGGCCCTTTTTCACACCCTAATAGGCCCTAAAACCCAGTGATTAAACATTTCTTAACTCCCCATGTGTACACAGTCTCAGAAATGCCAGGCCCAATCTTCCCTCTGTTAAATCACTTTAATGGCTCCAATTTGGACACAACACTTCCATTATAGGGGTAATTGCATACTCAGCATTTACAAGCTCGGCGAGAATAAATCCATCCTGTCCTTTTCTATAAATTGTGAAATGTGTGTAGCATTTGTGGTTGTTGTTGTATTTTCTTGTAGAGAGTACTTGTGTGGTTGTGACGTTTGGCATGACAGCTCTGCTGCAGGTTGGCTAATGGTTTAAATAATGGGCTATTTGTCACAAAAGTGCATTTTGAACACTGTGACGACTAGTGCTTTTTCAATTGGACCACTTTTAGGTTTAAGCAACATCCTGTAGTTCTGGGAGTTTAAAGAAGTTTAAGCGTCTGGTTCATGGGATTGTGAATAATAAATCGAAAGAGATCAATAATAATCCTGTACTGGTTTATATACAGGTCCTTCTCAAAAAATTAGCATATTGTGATAAAGTTCATTATTTTCCATAATGTAATGATAAAAATTACACTTTCATATATTTTAGATTCATTGCACACCAACTGAAATATTTCAGGTCTTTTATTGTTTTAATACTGATGATTTTGGCATAGAGTTCATGAAAAACCAAAATTCCTATCTAAAAAAATTAGCATATTTCATCCGACCAATAAAATAAGTGCTTTTAATACAAAAAAAGTCAACCTTCAAATAATTATGTTCAGTTATGCACTCAATACTTGGTCGGGAATCCTTTTGCAGAAATGACTGCTTCAATGCGGCGTGGCATGGAGGCAATCAGCCTGTGGCACTGCTGAGGTGTTATTGAGGCCCAGGATGCTTCAATAGCGGCCTTAAGCTCATACAGAGTGTTGGGTCTTGCGTCTCTCAACTTTCTCTTCACAATATCCCACAGATTCTCTATGGGTTCAGGTCAGGAGAGTTGGCAGGCCAATTGAGCGCAGTAATACCATGGTCAGTAAACCATTTACCAGTGGTTTTGGCACTGTGAGCAGGTGCCAGGTAGTGCTGAAAAATGAAATCTCCATCTCCATAAAGCTTTTCAGCAGATGGAAGCATGAAGTGCTCCAAAATCTCCTGATAGCTAGCTGCATTGACCCTGCCCTTGATAAAACACAGTGGACCAACACCAGCAGCTGACATGGCACCCCAGACCATCACTGACTGTGGGTACTTGACACTGGACTTCAGGCATTTTTGCATTTCCTTCTCCCCAGTCTTCCTCCAGACTCTGGCACCTTGATTTCCGAATGACATGCAACCACTGAGCAACAGTCCAGTGCCGCTTCTCTGTAGCCCAGGTCAGGCGCTTCTGCCGCTGTTTCTGGTACAAAAGTGGCTTGACCTGGGGAACGCGGCCCCTCTAGCCCATTTCCTGCACACTCCTGTGCACGGTGGCTCTGGATGTTTCTACTCCAGACTCAGTCCACTGCTTCCGCAGGTCCCCAAGGTCTGGAATCGGTCCTTCTCCACAATCTTCCTCAGGGTCCGGTCACCTCTTCTCGTTGTGCAGCATTTTTTGCCACACTTTTTCATTCCGACAGACTTCCCACTGAGGTGCCTTGATACAGCACTCTGGGAACAGCCTATTTGTTCAGAAATTTATTTCTGTGTCTTACCCTCTTGTTTGAGGGTGTCAATGATGGCCTTCTGGACAGCAGTCAGGTCGGCAGTCTTACCCATGATTGCGGTTTTGAGTAATGAAAAAGGCTGGGAGTTTTTAAAAGCCTCAGGAATCTTTTGCAGGTGTTTAGAGTTAATTAGTTAATTCAGATGATTAGGTTAATAGCTCGTTTAGAGAACCTTTTCATGATATGCTAATTTTTTGAGATAGGAATTTTGGGTTTTCATGAGCTGTATGCCAAAATCATCAGTATTAAAACAATAAAATACCTGAAATATTTCAGTTGGTGTGCAATGAATCTAAAACATATGAAAGTTTAATTTTGATCATTACATTATGGAAAATAATGAACTTTAACACAATATGCAAATTTTTTGAGAAGGACCTGTATATATATTGATATAGAGGGATATAGCTCCCAAATTTACACACCTTTTGCAAATTAATATTTATTGTGTGGCATCAAATAAAAATATATGTTGATGTATTACAGGCCTGATGAAGCAGTGTAACCTAACAAACATCTACTTATATTTCATTACACAATTTAATAACTCAATTTACATAAATTGGCTTTTTTTTGTCCTCTATGATAGGCGTCCCTGGTTTGAGATCCATCGTTGCCATTTAGAACAAATACACAACTACTGTATAATAAAATGCTCCAAGAGGTCACTGTTGCTCAGTGAGGCTACACAAAACATTAAGAACCAATAGTACGCAAATCTGAAGTTTGAACATGCCAATTTGTTACTTATTATGATAAATGATGCAAACTAAATCCCAATATCCCAATCTGAGATTTACTCCAAAATCATCACCATTTTGCTTATTGCATCATTACCTGTAGTTGTAAACTACAATGAAGTGTACTGAGCAGACAGACAGCTCAGGGTGAAGTTAACAAGGCGCACCTTGAAAAAAAAAAAAAAAACCTGCAGCATCTACCTACAGAAATCTACAACTGAGAGCCTGCGGATGCTTCATCAAAAATTGATGCACTACACATCAGTATAGGGAGCACGTAGTGCAAAAACACCACAAGGCAGGGAGCAGCAGCCTTGAGTCTCCTGAAAACAGGGCTGTCTCACTCTCTCTGTGCCCTCCCCCACTCCCTGCTCTGGTGTGGGGGTCTTTCTGATCAGGTGGAAGGGGAAAGATGAGCGTTGACACCTTGGTGGGTTCACATGGAGTGCCAACCTCCTAATTACAGAAACTTCCAGACTAGGCTACCTCTGGCTTTCTCTTCCCCTCTCCTTCCTCACAGCAGAATCCTAATTGCAGTGTTTAATATTCTTAAACGGGTGATCTGACAAGCATTATGTTTGTGTGTGTGTCGCCTGGTTTTTATGTATTTCAACCTCTTCCTCACCAAAGGATGGAGGGAGTGTAAAAAGCATGTGGAATGCAAATGCTGTTGCCTTAGGTTATGAAGAGAGGCTCTGTCGAGAGATTTTGACCTAGCTGAATGCACGATAGAACTGAAATAAAAGAGATACAGACATATAGATAGAATGATAGACAGATGGATAGACACATATAGAGGCAGACAGACAGAAAGACAGGTAAGTAAACATACATAATGATATATAATGATAGGTAGACAGACAGACGGATGGATGGATGGCTGGATGGGTGGATAAACAGACAGGTAGATATTAACAGTAGACAGAGACAAAAAGACAGTCAGATACATAGAAAGAAAGATAGACAGGTAGACAAATAAACTGATATACAGGCAGACAGACAAAAAGACAGGAATATGGACATATAGATAGAAAGACAGAATGATATTTAGAGCGACAGACAGACAGAGACGATGGCGAGTAGCAGCTCTTACCTACAGCATTGACTCTGTGGTAACCTCTCGGGACAGTCTCTCTCCCTGAATCTGAGCTGCCTGTTGAGTCTTTCACAGCTCTGAAAATAACACACAATAACATTTAACAGACAGATTGATATATCAGGCCATGTGTTTATAAAGGGACAACAGTTCACAGAGCTTGCGGGTGAATAGATAGGATTTGCCATGTGTGCTAAACATCAGCACATCATGAAACTGCTCATAAATACGGATAAATTAAGAATTTATCCATAGCCAGAGGACAAGAGTGTTGGAAAAAGCCTGCAATATTTAAAACTTCCAAGACAACCTCCCACAAAACACAGAGTAATGCGACGCTAACTCAAAGTTCACTAAGTGGTCCCCACTTTAAACCACCACTCAAGCCACAAACATTATTATATCACTGTCACAGCATTTTCACACTACCACAGGACGGAGTTGAGGGACTGCCATCTAAGTGCATCGCCTGTAGCAACTATCAGCCAGCCTGTATGTTAGCTGTACTTACTGAATCCTTTTATCCGAGGAGACAGCTTTCCAAACCCCCCCATAGAGCTCTCCCAGGATGGAGTCCCTGGCCAGTGTTTAAGGAACTGTCATTAAATGGCACCGCAAGTGCTACAGTGATGCAGGCAGGATTGCAGCTGATGTTCTGGTTGGGTTAAGTGTGTTGGCTGTCTGCTCAAGTGTTGACTAAGGCACATCGATCAATCTACAGTATCTATCTATCTAGGCCCTCTCTATCTATCTATCTATCTATCTATCTATCTATCTATGGAGATTAAGGTGGATTTTTGGAGATTAAAGTATGATATGTAATAATCTGTTTTAATTAATAGATTTTAAATGATTATACTTTATAATGAAAAAATGTCTCCAATAACCCCCTCAATGCTGGCTTGCAGGCAACATCCTTAATCTAGCTGATGCAATATTTTAGAGCACAGCAAAACTAGAAAGAAAAAAAAATAATAGCATTCACTACACTACAGAAGTTTCCATGACTTTTCCAAGCTTGGAAATCACAACTTTAAATATTCCTGATATATTCAGCTTTTTTTCTGACTCTGAGAAACATAAATAATAGGAATTATACTTAACTTTTTAATACTGCTTATTCTAAAACCTTACAATTAAATAAATAGCAATTCTGCTCGATTAATCGCAAATTACATGTAATCGCACCTAAATCGAGATGGCTTTTCGCGATTTTGAAATCGCAAAGGCTGTGCTTATCTTTAATGCGCAGCTCGTCATTGATGTAACGTTACTGCTCTGTAAACGCTGCTCCATCTGAGAGCACTGTGAGTTTGTGTCTCTTATAACGTGCATCTTTCCAAACATGAGAAGCATTTATGAACCTCTCCTCTTGTCCAACAAAAGACAACATTTAATAACATGCATTTACTCAAAACTCACTTCATAACGACAGATGAGCATAACTTGTGAGATGATGTGGCTTCTTACACAGAATAAGGCAGTCGTGTATTTATAAGTCATGTTCAATCAAAGCATTTCAATCTTCTGTTTATTCAGCTACAGCGATAGGGATTTCCCATAGACAGTAAAATAAAGGGATTTCCTGGAATGATGCGCATTATTGTACTTCTGCGGCGGGGCATATTTAGCCTTTGCCAAATCGCGTGCGGTTTTATTGCGATTAATCGTGCAGCCCAATACTACATTTCTCCACTAATACCGATAGCCAATTATTCAGAATGATATCTGCCTTAGATTTTTCTTAGGGGGAAAAAAAAATAATCTCGCACAAATAATGCTGCAAACTATACAGGGAACCCTCAATTGATACACTTGAACAACATAGGCATTATATTCAACTGATATTTATTTATATAAAGCAGATATAATAATTACACTGAAATAAAAACTAAATTGTTTGTATACAACTCAGTTGCACACAATAGTTTTCATATGCACTTGTATTCATGGCAAATTTATTCAAAGATACATACATAATTAACAGTATTACTCCATTCTAGTGTTTTTTTATAGCTAACAAACTATGCTTATAGCTTATAGCTAACAAACTATGAAAATTGCATAATTTCCTGAGGTAAATGCAAGTTTAAGTTATATATTGTTCACAAGCTGTTATATTGACATCTTTCTGTGGTAGAAACAGATTGAGTGTTTACATGAGACAGGATATGGATTTCAGTAAGTTGTACTGTATCTTTTAACATACCCTACTCTGATATCCATGCATGTTTTTTGAAAAATAACTTGCATTAAAGTGGAAGAAAAGACTCGTGCTCCTACAGCGACCTGTCACGTCTGTTAAAGTCCCCCTGTAGTCAATCATTTTATCCCTTAACCCTTTAAGTGTCACCCCCCTTTTTTTGGACATGAAAATGCACATTCCGTACTTAAATGGTTGTAATTTAAGAATGCTTTGGAATATAGTCGTAAGATTGGTCTTGTTTAAAAGAAGACATTTGGCAGATTAAGAAAGTGAAACAGAAAAAAAGTTACAGAAGTTTGAGTTTATGAAAATGTACAATGTAAACATTTTAATTATTCAAATTTTATATAAAATATATATTTTCAAAACCTGGGCGACTCTAAAACTGCAAAAAAATTAAAGCCAAAAATCTGAACAAGTTGTGTTTCAAATTGATATCTCAAAAAATGAGTTTTCAGTAAAATTCTGTTTGGGCGCAGAACCAAACTTTTTCACTAGGTGACAACCAGACTCCATTACTGCCCATATAAGGGCGCCTGCATTTCCATATGTGGTTTGAGTGATCTGAACCATTATTTCCACAATTTTCATACAATTTATGAAGTAGACACCCTATTTAGAAGTAGTATTGGAAGTTTGGCAGATTTTGATATGAATTCAACCTCTAATAAACATAAAAAGAACACGTATGAGCATTATAGTTCGCTGCCACATCACAAATGGTGAATCTATATTTTTTTTCTTTATATTTAAAACTTTTTCAGACCTTTTTTTTCTTAAATAATAGAATGGATGCCATCTTTTGAACTCTTGGCATGAAAACAAACTGAGTTTTCTACCCTTCTTTCATGATTTTTCATGTATTTCAAAATAAAGGTGAACACGCCTTAGGAGTATGAAAATATTCTCGTTGCAAATTGATAAATTACGGCTCCTCTGTAATTTATTTTGAAAATCAGTCACCAAATATGGAAACTAGAGATTGTACGCTTTCAAATTGTATATAGTTTGTCAAGATTAGTTTAGGTTTAGTATAGGATATTACGGTTTTAAATATGTAATGGATTTGGGCCCACCGGTGGGCCTGTGACAACTCACTCAACTTTGATCAACAAAATTACATATTTAAAAGTTTTTTTTCTTTGAAAAAACAAAAGGTCATGCCTTAAAATAGCGTGAATGTAACTCTACATCCTTGCCTTATTTAATATATGCGGTTCTTTGAATATGCAAATTAGCCCCACCTCCACTCACTCACCCCAGCTCAGAGATTCACTCGGTGACGATCACACACGTTGTCGTGATTGGCTTCAAGGTAGTTTGTGAGGGGTCAGAAACACCAGCGATTTCAAACTGCATTGGTTCACTGCAGTTTAAGGAGAAAATACTCAGCAATAGTGTTGACTTATGAATTGACTTATGAATTGCATTTGGTTTGTTAAAGTATATTGAAAACACCACATAAACATATAACAACATTAAAACTGCTTTTCACCACAGGGGGACTTTAAGAGACTCTGTTAGGAGCATCAAACCACCATTTATTGTTTGAATTTTGTGATAAAATGAACAGAATTTGAAAGACTTTCTTATCAGAAGCAACAAAGCACAAAGCTCTTTGCGATTATTGGATGGGGGGTGTGCTGCTAATATTAATGTTTGGTGTAGGGAAAAAACGCAGACCTGGCAACAGCTACAGGTGATTCATGGGGTCAAATAGAGGCTGCATTTATGTAGTTTTTTTTTACTGTTAATGTGTTATTGTTGCTTTTACTTGCCCTAAATTCAAAACAAGAGAGATTTTCTTCACACACACAGTATAAGTTGCAATCTGACACGTTTTTCCGCATCCTTTTGATTGACAGGGTATAGATGATTGACAGGGTTGAATGATCAGCCCTGATCATTAGCTTTAGTTTAATAATAGTGAAAATAATAGCTTTTATTGGTTTATACATCAGTGCATATTTAATTAAAACGAATGACTTTTTTAACATCTTTACAATTAAAACATGACACTGCCTTGACAATGCTCTGGATGAGTATTAGCTGGACCAATCTGAGAAGTACAGGTTTTAAAGCTAAAGGAGCATTCATTTTGTTTATGATTTGAAAGATGTTACCAAAATTATTCCCTACATAGAAACAACATGCACAGGGATGTTGTCAAGATGGCCACTGAGTGGGCTGACTTGCTTTTAAAATGTGCAGATAAGGAAATGTAGCAGCAGTTTGAGGGTGAGTGCTGAATATTCTTGAATAAATTCTTGCAAATGTTTGACTGAAGATGATGCACAATTTTAAAATAAAGAACAAATAGCTACAGAAGAAGCTAGAGCCAATCTGTCAGTGGCCTAAAGGACACTGCTGTCAGGCGAATAAGACTCCTGCTTCCACATGTAGAGTTTCTTGTTCCTTAGTAATTAGATTGTTCAGAACCAAGGCACAATTTAACACACCAGAACAGTACAAACATCCACATTCTCACAGACACATGGCCATTTACTTTCCTTTAGCGAGGAGTAAACATTACTGTGAGTGTCCAAGTCTGTGAGAGTGTATTTGAGTGAAGACACAAATGTTCTTCCTGTGACCACTGCTTCCCTAAATAACAACACACTGTCAAACATGACAACATGATGTTGAGAATCATGATGGCTTAGTATATGTAATCAAAGTGGAGCAGAAATCTTAGAAGCATCAGTTAGAAAGGGCTGAGTGTTATAAACAAATCAGTGGCCTAACGGTTTCCACCATATGCTACTGTCTTCCAGCAAAAGTGTTTATGAAAAGCTGTATCATTTCAAGGTATCATGCCAAAGTGGACGCCTAACAAACTAACCGATTTTGTAAAAAATAAAAGATAAAATACTTTTTTTTAAATAAAGATTTCATAAATAATTTCTTTAGAAATATTAACAGAACTTACTAAAATATAAAATATACTGTATAATAAAAAGGTAGGAATTACTGTAGAAAAAAACCCTATTGTTGAGCCCTTTTAAAGAGCAGAAGTGACTGACTATTCCCAGTCAATATTATTTTAGTATTACAGTAATTGTCAAAAGTTGGGAAACATTAAACATTTATGTTGTTGAAAAAAAAGTCTCTTCTGCTCACCAAGGCTGCATTTATTTAATCACAAATACAGTAAAAACAGTAATATTGTGAACTATCATTACAATTTAAAATAATTGTTTTCTATTTTAATAAATTAACAAATGTAATTTATTCCAGTGATGACAAAGCATCATTACTCCAGTCTTGTCACATGATCCTTCAGAAAACATTCTAATACGCTGATTTTCTGCTCAAGAAACATTTACAATTATTATCAATATTGAAAACTCTCTGCTTAACATTTTTGTGGAAACATGATCCCATTCAAACATACAAGAGAGAAATTAAAACTTGTATTCATCAAAGAAGCATTACATTGACCAAAATTGACAGTGAAGATGTTTATAATGTTGCAAAAATATATCTATTTAATACATACATAAATTAAATAAATGCAAACAAATGCAGTTCACTTAACTTTCTATTCATCAAAGAATCCTGAAAAAAAGTATCACTATTTCCACAAAAATGTTTTCAGCATTGATAATACTATTAAGAAATGTTATCTGAGCACCATATCAGCATATTAGAATGATTTTTGAAGGATCATGTGACACTGAATAATGTGAAAATGAAGCTTTGAAATCACAGCAATACATTACGTTACAATGTATTCAACTATAAAACAATTGTAATAATATTTTGCAATATTACTTTTTTATTATTACTTTTTCTTACTGTGTTTTTGATTAAATAAATGCAGGTTTGTTGGGCAAAAGATACTTGCTCAAAAGTTTCCAAACTTTTGACAGGTTCAGTTTTTATATACTAATACTGCATTTATTAATATTTTATAATAATATTATTTTTACGTTTTTGTAATTTTGATTATGTGCTTGTGATTTTTTTTCTTTAGTTTTCTTTTAATATTTCTATTTAGTTTTAATTTGTTTTTATTTTCAGTTTAGTACTTCAACTTATTTTATGTACATTAGCTGCCAAGGCAACATTTCTATTTTTTTTCCATCCAATATTAATATTTTATTTTATTTCTGCTTTATTTAAAATAACTTTATTTTAAATTAACGGTTTTAGTTTTAGTTAACAACAACAACAAACCTGTTCTCAGCTTCTCAGATTTAATGTTTTTTCTAAGCATCATGTTTCAGCTGAAGCCTGTAGGGAAAAAGGGGCAGATAAGCAGCAGTTGATTGAGCTGGTATGATGGGCGCCCAACCCCAATTACCCCCACGACACCAGCAACAGTAACAGGGCTGGTGGTCTGCCATCACAGGTTGTCCCAACAGAGCAGGACAGCACCCTGTCTCTCTCCATTAGCCATCTCAAGCCCCTCTAATTGGACAATTTTCTGCCATTATGGGGCATTAAAGGCACCTACTGCACTCTGTGCCTCTGTCACACATGTATGGATGCAGACATAAAGAGGATCTTATAGTGATGTAAGTAGAGAGTGGTTATCTCAAAATGTGCTCTGATGGGATGGCACAAGGATGTAGAAAATGAGACCTATTAATTATTGTGATTTTACAGCGAAACATCTTACAAAAGTAAACACTGGTACTTGTTCTATTCATCAAAAATATACAAATATTAAAAGAAAAGTGAATGTGTTCTTGCTTTTCTCCTTTGCTCTGTGATCTGTAGTGTCAGAGTGGAGGACAACAGCATGAGCAGAGAAGTGCGGCGAAGGTGAAACTCACTCTGAGCCTGGAACATGGGCAGCACTGCTGGTAGAGGGTTGATTCATCTCTGTTCTGTCATTCTGTCCCTTCAGGGTTTGGACTGATCCTCGTTCACACAATCTCCCTAGAGCTTTGAGGTAGGTTGAGACCTGGCAAGAGACACGAAAAAAAAAAAAAAAAAAAAAAACTTAATTATTTTTCTCCATCTCTCACTGAAGGTTATATTCACTGTATTGTGTTATATGATTAATGCGGACGAAATGTGCTGCAAATAAAACTTTAGTCATTTTAAATCTACATGTCTATGTTATTAAACATGTACACAAGATAAAACCCACAATTTTTCGCAAGCAGAGTGGTTCAGAGCTGAGGAGCAGGCCCCTGCTGCAGCAGATGTTTCTGTAAATGGCGTCGGCAGTAAACATCCGGAGTCTTGTGGAGCGGATGGCTGGAATCACTTCCTTCAGCATCTCACAGTGAAGGTCTAAGTAAGGAAACAGGAAGGTACTTACAGCCATTAAGCTATTTAAACCTTTAATGTAAATTCTCAATGAATATATGACAACTGGTGAAGAATCCCTTTTGCAACATACACTCACCGACCACTTTATTAGGTACACCTGTTCTAATCTAATCAGCCAATCACATGGCAGCAACTCAATGCATTTAGGCATGTTTATGGTCAAAGCAACCTGCTGAAGTTTAAAGTGAGCATCAGAATGGGGAAGAAAGGTGATTTAAGTGACTTTGAACGTGCCATGGTTGTTGGTGCCAGAGGGGCAGGTCTGAGTATTTCAGAAACCGCTGATCTACTGGGATTTCACGCACAACCGTCTCTAGGGTTTACAGAGAATGGTCCAAAAAAGAGAAAATATCCAGTGAAGGGCAGTTCTGTGGGCTTAAACGGCTTGTTGATGCCAGAGGTCAGAGGAAAATGGCCAGACTGGTTCGAACTGATACAAAAGAAAGGCAACAGCCACTCAAAAATACACTCATCCGGTCTCTGTGGTCTGCAGAAGAGCATCTCTGAACGCACAACGCATCAAACCGGAAACAGGAACAGGAAACTGAGGGTACAATTCACACGAGTCACCAAAATTACACAATAGAAGATTTGAAAAACGTTGCCTGGTCTGATGATTTCTGCTGCGCCATTCAGATGTTAGTGACGGTGAGGAAATTTTTTTCGATTGCTTGAATGGTGGTGGGTGCATTATTATTCTTAATGAAAAACATAACAACAAAACAGTACAATGAAAAACTCACTGTATATTAAACAGAACTTTTATTAACAAAATGAATAAGACGGCTTTATTAACATAACAAATTAGCACCATGCTGATAAACTAAATCTGACTCCTGCTGTGACACGTTCGGCTCACACTGAATTGAGCAGTGTTTAGTTTTTAATTGTAGTGTCTGTTCTCTAACTGAACTTTCCAGCACCCTGTAGAATCTATGTCATGACAAATTAAGGCAGTTCTTAAGGCAAAATGGGGTCCAACCCAGTACTAGCAAGGTGTACCTAATAAAGTGGCCGGTGAGTGTATATTTATAAAAAAAAGTGATTCAACTGTTTTCCACTGCACTATGGGATACCTTGGCACAGTATGGCAATGTGTTCAGCCAGGTCTTTAAAGCCTTTCTCCACCAGACTGCTGTTGAGTGGACTGTGTTCCTGAGCCCAGAACTCCACCACTACACACAGAATCTCCTGCAGAGTGACCGACATTCCCAGCCTCCACTCCTACACACAAACACAGCCGGCACAGCCTAATGAAGCATCTGGAATGGACATATCTCGACAAAATGTTATATTCAATGTGGAAATCTCTTGGCATACTATGGTCAAACAGATGTAATATGGCAAATTTTAGTATCAGCTGGAAAATTCACTTTGTGCTTAGATTACAACAATTAATGCATATGTCTTGCATATTTCTGTATATCTAAAATCAGGAGATTTCAATAAAATATGCCATCATAAGAGGCATCATGGCATTAGCGACTGAAGATACAAAAATCTATAATAATAATACAAATAAATAAATACACACACAAGGGTCACCTATCATTAAGAAATTCCATAGGCATAATGGTTTTAATACTGAGCTAATATTTTCAGAAAACTCTTTTCTAGTAGAAAACTAGTTTTTTAGTGTAGTGTAATGTTTTTGGTATGTTTATTAAGCATCTGCTACCCCTCATAATAATAATAATACATTTATTTTGTAAATCGCCTTTAGAAGGTTGCTTTCTCGAAGCTCTTAACAACACAAGCAAACACAACAATATAAATTAAAACACAAAGCAATCACACAGAAAATAAACATAACATATAATTTAGGGGGTATGGCCTGAACCCTGAACTTAAAATGCTTAAAATACTTAAAATGCGCTGGAGAGGTCAGTAAAGCAACAAGATCAAAGCATTTCTCATTTGTGTCCTTCCAAACTTGCTCTTTTAAAGTAGCCAGTCAAGACCAGTCTCCAGAAGAACGCAAGTCTGTTCTTTGCAATATTAGAATTAAGAAATAGCAATATACTTGCCCTGCTGGTATTTTCAATGGCCCCATCACAAAAGAGATAATATATATATATGTAACACATTTTTTATGTGGTGTTGTCGCTGAAAATATCAGCAGGGCAAGTACAAATCGGAATTACTGGCCCAACATGACAAGAAGGGAAAAAAAAAAAAAAATCCTTAATGTTACTGGGAGTGGGTTGTTATAATCGATGAACAGGAAATAATGAAATTTTATAAAAGCACATAAAATCATGTACTATGAAAGTCATGTACTATGATATCATTATCACACAGTTAACTGAAAGACTCCTACCAGAGTGGAGTTGAAAGCACACAGTACAGTCTTAATCAGCAGCATGCTAAGCTGCTGAACTGCCCTGGAGGTCAGAGTTGACTTCTCCCAAATGTTCCAAAAGGTGCTGTACAGAACAGATGCCTGACTGCTTCCGGGTGACCTCCTGCACAGAGTTACACAGGGTTACTGACACATATATTAATACATAGATACAGTAGCTATGGATACATCGACAGATCTGATATGTTGAAATCATCAACATTTTAGTTTTAGGGTTAATATAATATAGTTTATGTAGTTTTAAAAAGGCAATCTATTGAATATACAATATATATTCCTGTAAAATATAGCAGACACGTAGATGTGTGGTCATAATAAGGAAAAGTTGCTGATGTACAATCTATGTGTTAATATCTATAGTTAACACAGTTACTTAACAATTGTCTTTCTATCAAAAAAGACTGAATACGCTTAAAAGGTGTACAGTAAGACATTAGCATAACTCCAAGCCGCAACAGACTGTGTTTTAGTTACAGCAGTTTCTCTTCTCTGGGCTCATGTAGGATATCAAAAAGTTGTTGTTTACTGAAGAAGAGATGAACAGAGCTCAGGTGCTCACCCTGAGCTAGCAGCATGAAGCTCCAGCTGAAAGAGTCTAAGGAAGAACTCATGCAGGTTACAATGGAGACGGAACAACTCAGTGGATGGTGGGCTTGGCAGTGAGTGGCAGGTGGGTTCGTTTGCCAGACACACTCTTGAATAAATCAGATAAAATTGCATTACTGAGAGAAACTCTGTGAGCCCATGAGCGGTTCTGACAGGTACATTGACAGTGTCATACCGAACTGATGTCTCAAGAAGTGACCAGAGTCCGCCCTTACACTCTGGACACTGGAGAACTTGAAGGAAGTACTTTGTGTGTCCAGGAGAACCCCAGGTAGGATTGTTGCGCAGGATACTGTGGAGAACGGTGACAAACATGCTGAGGTACAATGGTTTTGCATCGCCCTAGAAGGGAGAGAGCAAGAGCAAAGACTAGGTTTTCTTGGCAACTCAGAACAGGGGAGGTACAAACAAGCTTTTTTAAAAATTTAAGAGTTCCATCTGTTATGGGGAGCTCAGATGATTAAACCAACCTCAGTGGTGATCAAAACATAGAGGAAGGTGGCTGATGGCCGAAATAATTCTGATAAATCTATCATTTCAATTTAATGACAGCAAATAGACAAAATAGTAAACATTTCTATAATTATAGGAATTATTATATTTTAGACACTCATAATACACAATATATTTACTAAAAGTTTTTTTTGTTTTTAGAAGAAGTCTCTTATGCTCACCAAAGCTGCATTTATTTGATCAAAAATACAGGAAAACTGAATTTAATTTAATAACTAATTTAAAAGAAGAGTTTCTATTTTAATATATTTTCAAATGCAATTTATTCTTGTGACGGCAAAGCTGAATCTTCAGCATCATTACTCCAGACTTCCGTGTCACATGATCCTTCAGAAATTATTCTAATTTGCTGCTCAAGAAACATTTCTTATTAATATCAAACAGCGGATAGGATACATTTTTTTTCAGGATGCTTCAAGAAATATGAGGTTCAAAATAACAGAAATTATTTAAAATATTAATCTTTTTATAACATTATAAATGTCTGTACTGTCACTTTTGATCAATTTGATGCATCCTAGCTTAATAAAAGTAATTATTTCTTTAAAAAATATATTACTGACCCCACACTTTTCAATAGTAGTATGTATAATATATAAACACATTTTGTGCAGTTGCTTGTCATATTCTATAACCCTTTTCACTTAGCTTGCCACTATGGCTGTATGTCCCTTGTTAAACAAAGCAGTGAGTTTTTACATCAAGCAAAGAAAAAAAAGGGTAACACTTCAGTTTAGGGCCCAATTTAGGGCTAATTAGTATGCATATTACAAGAATATTGGCTGTTTATTAGTACTTATAAAGCACATATTAAAGGATTAGTTCACCTCAGAATATATAAATTTTTTTAGAAAATTACCAATCATTTCGCATAAGACCCTTATTCCTCGGCTGTGATCGTGTAGAGCCCTTTGAAGCTGCACTGAAACGGCAATTTGGACCTTCAAACCGTTGGACCCCATTGAAGTCCAATATCCAGGAATCCTGGAATGTTTTCCTCAAAAACCTTAATTTATTTACTTCTTTAATTTCAACTTAAAAAAGGAAGACATGAACATTGGATGATGTGGGGGTGAGTAAATTATCAGGAAATTTTAATTCTGAAGTGAACTAATCCTTTAATGCCTTATTCTGAATGACCATATTCTACATCCCTTAATCATTCCCAATACATACAAATAACAACTACCTTACTAACTATTAATACGCAGTAATTAGGAGTTAGTTAATAGTGAAGATTTGACCTTAATCTAAAGTGACTGCATTTTTGGGGGTTTTAACATCATGTCATCACACCCACATTTTCACTTTGTGTGAATAGGTCTTTAGTAGTTGGTAAAAAATGATGCCGTTTCAATGTAACAGAAACCACACTTCTTAAAACACCCTTAAAGAAAGAGAAAGTACTACACTTTGCTTTTTAAGAAAGATAATCCCAACTAAAAGTAGCAGTGCTGTATAAGGGCCTCTGGGATTCTGAATACCTCTCATTATACATACATTCAGTGCGTGCTGCATTAGCTGTTGGAGCAGCAGGGCTGGGGGCTTCACTCCAGGCTGCAGGGACCCCAGGATCTCCTCCAGAGCTTGAGGGAAGAAGGCACACTCCACCAAGCTCTGCACATTGCTAAAATCTACCACTGGAATCTGAGTATAAGAGACAGACATACAGGAAATAAGATGACTGATGATAATGTGTTCTCAGGGTCAATGTCAAATGAGTGCGTTTGGACATTTCCGCTTGAGAAACCAGTGGAGGCGCACTGCAATGTTTCTTTAATGGGTATGCCAATCATGAGTGTACCGATCAAACGGATTTGCCTAAATCAGGTGACCTGGCTGCGATGAGCCCTCCGTTTATTACTCCTCAATGTGACACACAGGAAATTGAATGACCCAATCCTCTTGATGAGTCAAACACTTTAACAGCTTGTGTATGGCAGAAAGATGTGCTGAAAAGTTTTACACAGGTTTGAATACCTGAACAGGCAGGCTGGGTGTGTAGTAGCTGTAGAACTCTGGGACTGTCAAAAGCATTTTCTTCCGTTTCTGAAACGAGATGTCACACAAGGTCATACTTTATAGTAGGCATAGTGATAAGTGTGACAACTTTCTCAATTGTGCGCAAAAACCATTTGCGAAAGCCATAATTATGTTTCAAAATGAGTTATAAAAGTACCAGAATAAAAATATATTAGACCTCCATTATTACGATGTATTCTTTGAACATTTCCTCCAAATCTTTAGGAGAAAAGTCATCAGTGACATCCATGGACTCGTCAGTGACAGCAGCAGCAACCTGGGCGGCTGGTTCACAGCTCTCTTTTCCATCGAATGACTCTAAATTACAGGACCAGTTTAACTCGGAGCAAACATGCTGCAAAAGAAAAACCACAAAAACATCCCTAATATCAAAGCTTAAGATCGAATATAAGAATACATTTTATTTACTTTAAAAAAAAAAAAAGAATAAATCTCGATAATACGTAACACTTTACAATAAGTTTTCATTTGTTAACATTAGGTAATGTATTAACTAACATGAACTAACCATGAGCAATGCATTTGATACTGTATTTGTTAATCTTTGTTAACAGGTTAATAAAAGTCGAGCTGTTCATTGTTTATGTTACTTCACAGTGCATTAACTAATGTTAACAAATACAACTTTTGATTTGAATAATGTAAATGGTGAAGTTAACATTAAAAATAATAAATGCTGTAGAAGTGCAATACATTATTAGTTCATGTTAACTAATGTAGTTAGCTAACTTTAATGAAACCTTATTATTGTCAGGTTTGGTGGTAGGAATCACGTGGAGATGAGGATTACCAGGCAACAGGAATTTTAATGAAACAAAACACACGAATCAAAGAAACCACGCAAACATTAACGAAAACCGACCAACACTCACTGGACAGCAGGAAACTAAATACAGATATCAATGAACACTGAGGAGGTGAAAACAGGTGACACAGATGATCAAAACGAGAAACAGGTGGCTAATGAGGAAGTAAGTTCAGGTGAGGAGACAAGCGGGATCCTGGGAAGTGTAGTGATGACAAAGACTGACTGGTGCAGACTAACATTGTGACAATTGTGAAGCGTTACCGAAATAGCTTTTTTTTTTTTTTTAAACACAGCAAAACAGTAATATTGTCAAATATTATTATAATTTAAAATAATGAATCTATTTTTTTTAAGCCAAAGCTGAATTATAATATATATTTTTTTTATTTTAGTCCAATTTAGTATGAGACTTCTGAGAGAAAAATGATGATTACCGAAAAAAATATAATTTACTCGCCATGTAGTTCTACCTCCATAATTTTTTGAGGAGATGTTTTGCAAAATGCTAATGCTGCTCTTTTCAATACAACAAACAAGTGACATAGCAGTGGCCAGGTAAAAAAAAGTACCAAATCATTAGTAAATATAACTTGTCTGCAATATTCCAAGGCATTGTTTAGTGCCATGGGCATCAAACTTTTGCACGTCAAGACACATTGACCTAAGGTGTTATGTCCATAACTTGCAGATGCAGATGCGTTCTATGATTTTTTTTTTTTTTTTATGGGGCCTTTTTGTCCTGTTTGGAGTTTGACAACACCTAGTCACTATATAATTCTGTTTTATGGAAAACAGTCTTTCTTTTACATTACATAAAAGAACACAACACAACAGGTTTGGAATGACATGATGGTGAGTTAACAATGACAAATGTGTCACTTTTGGATGAACTACTCCTTAAAAAACTGTACGATACAAAAAGTTACTTTACCCCAAAAAGATGTTTGGCTACATAGCTGACTTTATAGCGAGGGATTCCACACATCTCGGCTCTCTCATCAGATGTGTTTTTGGATAACACGTGAGTTACAGCATATGATTTCGGCCAGTCTGTGTAGACAGCAGCTCTGCCTGCTTTTAATATCCTGCAAACAAAAAGTGGTTTGCAAAATTCGCATTAGCAATTTCAGCATGAGCCTCCAGCAAAATATCATCATTGAAGGCCCAAATCATGTTGTCCAAACAAAGTGTTTTCACTGTGCACATCCTGACCTGACAAAGATACTCCTCCTCGTTGGATCATCAATGTCAACAAGCACTACCCAGTCCTACAGGTGGAAAAGGGAAATGTCAAATATTTCTTTTAGCTGTTTCCTAAGTGAGTTAACAATATAGTGATACTCACCTGAAATGCTCCAGACACTGTGCTGTTAGCCACCCTCTCTCTCCATGTTTTCAGTGGATTGGGTATCTCAGGAGTCTTAGCAGTTAAGTTTAACTCGTATGAAGCCTCTGGAAGCCACGACATTTGGTTCACACTGTCCAGAACAAATTCTGGGGTGACTATCCACTTCCCTGAAACAAATAGAAAGCATAGTCAACATTTGAGTTAAAGTTTGGGAACATTATCTATTTTTTTTATGTTTTTGAAAGAAGTCTCTTGTGCTCACTTATGCATCAAAAATACAGTAAAATAGTAATATTGTGAAATATTATTTAAAATAATTGTTTTGTATTTTATTCAATTTAAATTTTTCATTTATCCCTGTGATGGCAAAGCTGAATTTTCAGCATCATTACTCAGCATTATTGATTAATTAAATGCAGCCTTGGTGAGACTTTTTTCAAAAACATAAAAAATTGTAATGAGTTAATTCCTGTAACATATCAACAAATCAATTTTTTAATCCATTAAAGCACATGACGGTCAAGTCTCAACTTCCAATATTACAGACCTCCAGCACAGGCTGCGAGAAACTTTTCACTTGCTAAAGCTTTTTGGACGATGAGGTGAGTTGTTGCCTCCTTATAATCCTGGAACAGAAACATGTTGGACAGAAAATATTGTGAACTGTAAATTATGTAAAAAAATAAAATAAAAAAAAAAGATCTTTCTCATTTGACGTATAAAGTCCCTTTACTAATCTGGTCTACAACCTTACCATGAGATAGCTTGAGACAGGAAAAGGTCAATAACTTTGAGGTTGAGTTTATTCTCATGAGGGGTTCAATTAGTAGAGAGAACAATCTGTGACTATATTAAGATGGTATTGAGGGCAAGGACAAAATTATACAGTCCGAAATACACTGTAACATCAGGAAGCAATTAGAGTCATTTTTCAGGGCTAATCACCAACACTTTATCATTTTCTGCATGCACCGTAATACACGTTTAATGCAATGGAGGAGAAGGTGGGCTTGTACGAAATTTACTAAGGCTGTATAATATAATAATAATATAACAGTGCTCTTTTGAGTGGTTATGCCACACTTAAACTTGTTATTGAATTAACCTAACTGGTAGATTCTGCAAACAAAATGATACTAGAGCCTTTCTTTCAACTAACTAGCTTATTTTTCGCCACCTACTTTTAGGTAACTGGTATATTATTATTGAAATGTTTAAAACATAACAAACTTGTTAAATATATTGCTTGATATGTGTGCTTGTGTGTAACATACTTTCTTTTGAATAAATTACACTTGGTTTGATATTTTCTATCAGTCAAACACAAAACTGCCCAGATATTTCAGGGCCAGTGTACAATACAATATGTCAAGCAAATTACATAATTCATAAGGTTGTCTCATTTATGGTAAGGGTAAAGAATTATGTGAAATTGGTGAGGATACTTACAGAGCCCCCAATGTATCTGCCTCCCAGCAGTCTGATGCCCTGGAGTAACTGTCTTTTCTGGGAATGATTCTTGATACCAGACATTTGAAAGATATATTTATCGTCTAACGTTACCATCCTAGTGAAAAACAGAGACGTTAATAATATCCATCATACATGAGTTATCCAATGACAGCTTTCAAATAAAATTACATTGATTGGATTTGGCTGTTTACAAACACTACAGAGAGGAAACATCGCAAAAAAAGTTTAATTTACTTTAAGGAATCTTCACAAATATTAGATGCGTACAATGTTTCTATATCTCACCTGAAACAGAAAACAGTGCAATCACTCTGATATGACGAATTACAGAGTCTGATTATATCTCTTAACACAGTAGCGCGTCAAATGTCAGCACTTGCCATTCGCATTGAATCGAACGACACCTTCAGTACTATATATATAACACAAACCAAACACAAGTGATATGACACTAACTGTAGAACTATATCGAATAGATATTTTTCCGTTTCGCTGTTTCTGTCATTTTGCTTAGTTTAGTTGCACTTTCAAAACTAGCGTACAGTGTGAAGCCTGACCACGTTATAATAAGGGGTGACCACTATGTTCAAAATCACTTAAATATTATTATCTCCAATTTGATGCGCATGCAGTTAAATAAATGCCTGTAATACAGAAACAATTTAAAAATGAGATTAATTTTGAAGTAAGAACAACGAATGATAAGGATATTATAACAATAGCAAGTACAAACTCCCCTCTTTTCTTAGTGATTTAGTCTGTTCCGTGACACGGAAACTCAGATGTTCTTCCGGTTGGTTGTCAAAGACGCTTTGCGCTTGAGAAACTTAGCAGCGCGTCATCACGTGTTTATAAACAAACAGATGCGACGGCTGAACAGTTATATATTCATCTCCGTGAGCGAGCTTGACATCATGTTATTTAACCATCTGAAAGCCTTTTAATCTTATACAACACTTTAGTCTGCAATCTGATGTTGTGGATCGATATAAACGACTCGACATGAAAGACACTCTTCCTCACGTTTCCATTAAAACACCCGCAGTCTCCCTCCATTAGTGCTGTCTTCTGAGAATGGAAGAAAATACTATAAGACTGTCCATTTACTAGAATTATTTGACACTATTAGACCCATGCTTTTAGACTTGATTGCTATAGCAATCACTTCTCAGATCGTTTAGATCATTTCACTGCAATGAAAAGTAAAGATTTGGGAAGAAATGCATCTGACAAGTATGCTTGGATTTTAGCCCTTGCTAGCCCCTCATTCCTCATGGATTTAATGTGATGAAGAGCCACTGAAATCACAGCTTGAAAAGGTACTGTGTACTTTGCGTTAACCTCAGTGTTTTGGTACAGGTCTCTGTGTGTTTGGTTTGATAGTGGAGTGTCCCATAAGTGGTGATGAAGTACAATAGTTAATTGCTTTGACAAAAAGGGGGGAGGGGGGAGGGGGGGGTATACTTAGTCTAGGTCTAGATGAAAGGGTTGTTGACATGAACCACTTTCAAGAAGTGGTGTGATTTGGTGTGACATGCTGTTAATCTACAACTATTTTAAGAACATTTTGCTAACTTTTTAGAAATGTGTGCACATAATTTTTTTGATGTACTATTATAATTATAATTTTTGATTTTGTTCATATTTTTATCAGATGAAGGCCAACAAATTAAATGTCATGGATGAAAATATATTGAGTAAAGATTTAGAAAGATGGCTGCATCGTTTTACTTTTACACATAGGACTATTAGTAAAATCGGTTGACTTAAGCAATCCTTGTTGCATTAAATGCAAAAATGGCGACAGTTCAAAAATGGGAAAACACACTCTACAGTGTGAATGCCTGTAACTCAAGAAGTATAAAAACTATCTTATTTATCATTTTAGATTTTGATTCTTAACAATCCTTTCTTATGGCATCTTCTTTTTAAAGATATTTTATTGTTCATTTATAGGGATCTCAATGTTGCTCCATGAGTAAATTGTTAAATTGTACACATTTTCAGTCTACAAAAACAATGAAAATGTGGGTGACTTTTCAAACAGCTGATAGGCTACTTAATGTCTTTAAAGAGTAATGTCTGAAAAACAAATAATGTTAAAAATACAAATGATGTAAAAAATAGAATTGTAGGCTATCTTCTTTCCTTTTATCAAAACAACTGCATTAAACATATCAATTTTAATAATATTGCTGTGCCAATTACTAAAAACACACTGAAATGGCCAAGTTGAGGCACATTAACTTCCTTTCAGAGATTTGTAGAAGTACATTTGTGAAATACAAAAGTGAAAGCCAAAATTTTAAAAATAATGAATGTATTTTTACTGAGTATTCCGCTTTTTTGTAGAGGGGTATCAACATGTCAAATTTCTTATGCCAATGGTGATAAATTCAAAATTAGGGAAAAACACTTCTTGTGTTTGAATGCCTGTAACTCAAGAAGTAGTAAAGATATCCGTAACATTTTTGAATAGGGTCATTCCATGTCAAATCAACCAAAATTTCATTATATGCCAACAGTGAGAAAATGAGAAAAAGCAACAAAAAAAAAAGAAAAAAAGAAAAAAAGTTGCCTCAAGTTTTTCTATCATCACAATTGCATAGAACATACCTGTCTGAGTGCCATAAATAAAGTTTGCATGCCTGTAACTTGAATACTAATAAGGTATTTAGGATAATATCCTTCTAGATTCTGATAATAAACTTTTCTTTTGAAACCTTCATTTTCGAAGCCCCACAGTATATTGTTCAGTCCCATAGATATGGGCATCTCAAAGCAGCTGCATGTTCAAATTGTTGAATTTGACCTATTTTCAGTGATCGAAATCCAAATGCGGTTCACTTTGCACACAGCTGATACTTAGCCTACTGCATTTGAAGGGCAATGTCTGAAGAATAAATAATGTTTAAACTAGAAATGTAGGCTCTCTCGTTTCCCTCTATCAAGATAATTGCATAAAACATTACCGTGAGTACCACAAATCTACTGAAAATGGTTAAGTTGCACATTAACTTGCTCTCAAAAGTGTAGGCTATAAGAATCTATATTTGAATCAGTTTTAGGGATATTTGGAAGATGGGATTTTTATTTATTTTAACAGCTTCTGAAGCTACCAAGAGTTCAAATACGTAGTATCGTAACTATACGTTACCCTAATTGACATCCCTATATGAGACTGAAACATATAGGGCCTTAAAAATGAAGATTCCAAAAGAAATGTTTCATATAGGAACAAGTATCTATAATGACATTAAGATATCTTTAACACTTCTTGAATTAAAGACATGTAAACTTAGGAAAATGTATTGAATACTTTAAGAGTTAAAGGCATGACAACTTTAGATATTCTAAATATTCTAAAAAGAATATTTATCGCACTCAGAAAGGTATATTCTATGCAACTGAGCTGATAGACAAAAACGAGATACGTACATTTCATTTTAACATTATTTGTTCTTTAGATATTCCTCTTTAAAATAAATCAGCAATGCAAAGTGACCCAAATTTGGTTTCAGACCACTGAAAATGTGTACAATTGACCAATTTACTCATGGAGCCGCATTAAGATCTCCATATCTCTGGGATTGAACCATCAAGGGCCTTTAATGAAGATACCAAAAGGAAAGTTAGTTAAGAACCACAATCTAAAAGGATATTAGATATATTTAATACTTCTTGAGTTACAGGCATGCAAACTTGTGAAAAAACACAATAAGTCCTTTTTGGACTGTCACCTTTGGCATTAAATGAAACAAAGATTGCTAAAGTAAACAGATTTAACTAAAAAGACCTACCAATCTCTGTATCAAAATAAAATATTGATGCTGCCATGTTTTCTAAAGTCATTTTTACACCCTGTAATTTGGCTCCAAATCTCATGTGAAAATTGTCATTTTGACCGCCTCTACAACATAGTGGATAACTCAGTAAATATACATCTGTGACATTTAATATATTGTCTTTCATCAATATTTATGTTTGTTTTTCTATAGAAAAAACAAACAAACAATTGAGCTGGAGACCTCTGGTTGAGTAGACCCGGAATGACCCAAGAAGGGTTCATTCGTTAAAATGATTTAACTACTACATTATTGAATGTAGTTCAAGAACATAAACTAATAATGAACTGCACGTCTACAGCAATGATTAATCTTTGTTAATGTTAATTTCAACATCAAAAATCAAAAGTTGTAGCATATTTGTTAACATTTGTTAATGTTGAACAAACAATGAACAGCTGTATTTTTATTAACTAACATTAACAAAGATGAACAAATACAGTAACACATGTATTGCTTATGGTCAGTTCATGTTAGTTAATACATTAGGCTAACTAATGTTGACAAATTAAACCTTATTGTAAAGTGTTACCAAGATATCTTAATATCCTTTTATATTTTGTAACACGCATTTCTTTTGGTATTTTAATGTAAATGATATGGTTCAATCCCAGATTCATGGAGATCTTAACGCGGTTCCATGAGTAAAGACATTTTCAGTGCCAAAAACCAAATGTGGGTCACTTTGCACACAGCTGATTCTTTTTAAAGAGGAATATCTGAACAACAAATAATGTTGAAACTTAAAACATTTTTTTCTTTCTTATCAACACAATTGCATAAAATATAGGCTACCTGTCTGAGTGGACCATTCCATTCAGAAGAAGTCATCTTGCAAAAAACAACAACATGCACATAGTCAATAAACACAACCCTCGCGCAGACCGGATTTATTTCGCCGGAACTTTTTTCTTTCTTTCGTCCATTTCTTTTCTTTCTTTTTTAATGTTCCCCTGCATTGCACTATGAATATTGTGCAGTTTGGCCTGTCTCAACCATGAGCCCAACAACCTTCTCACCATTTCAGAGTAAAACAATTCACTTCTTTAATATATTTAATATCCCGAAAGCTTTATTTTGGAGTTTTGGGAGCTAGAACATGATAAGAAAAATCTTTTTTTAGGCGGTTTTAAAGCAGAGGCACTGGCTGCTTAATATTTCACACCACTACCTCCAGTATGCGTGGGGAACAGTTTGTAAGGGTAGACATGCAGAGAAACACTAGTGTGTATTTAAGTGTCGAGAGAATACATCTGCCCCAGCTCTCTCACTCACACACACACACACACACACACACACACACACACACACACACACACACACACACACACACACACACACACACACACACTCTCTCTCTCTCTCTCTTATGCACAACACCAGCTCTCTTCCTTGTATGGCAGCTTTCAGAACTACTCTGGGACTCCACAAGATTTGAGTTCAAAATAGATAACAAGACAAAGGAAATGGAGGGTGCATCTGCCTAATTGGGCCCTATGTGGTGACAGCATGAACCTGACACTTTTCCCATAACTCTCATGTGGATGAGACACGGGCGATGATGCGCATCCCTTTGTAACATCGGCTACACACACTCGTGCGCGCGCACAGACATTGACGCAGACGGTCCCAGTGTAATTACACTGTTTGGTTCCTAATCCTATGTCTTAAAAACCTACACAAGTCACTTTCTCTCTCTTCACTCTTTCCCTTTAGACAGTAGTCGGGGCTTGAATAGAGTTTAGAAAATAATAACATGCAAGCTTAACTGCGGAGTCTGTCAAGTAAGGGAAATAATATTTGTCCAGCTGGACAGCCTTTCCCTTTGTGCGGGCTAAATTAATGTTGAGATTTCTGTCTGCGAGAGGAGAAATGGCTGTCGTGTCTGAGAGGAAGTGCGAGCTGTTTGGTGTTTGACAGGGATTATTAAAATCAGCCCAGATGAAGGGGAGAGGGGCGCCAGCAAAGCCAAATTGACACTGACACTCTCCATTACACTCCACTTGACTTGCGATGACGACGTTGATACAGTCTTTCTCTCGCTGGCGCACACTGGATCTGTGCAGAGCAAGACTTGAACATTGAGGGCTTTATAGCAATCTGAGGCCAGATGGATTGTTTATTTAAAGCGAGGGCAAGAAGATGTGTCAGTCTATATCCCAACGGCATCTTGTAATACCGCGAGGCCGCTCTTTCCGATATGCATGTATTACCACCCGAGCTGTACTGTAAATTGAATGGCACTCCAGCTTGACGCAGAGAGGGAGGCGGATGGATTGAAAAGCAATGGATTGAGACTAGAAATATTTATGGCAGAAGATAACTAGCGCCTTGTTCCAGCTGCGCTTTGACGCGCAGCCACTGATAAGGATCTTGTTGGAGGTGAAATCAAATCATTTCGTGTTAGGGGACGTCATGTGTGTTCGAAGATGTTTCATCAAACATAAAGGCTTCTCTTTTCAAGCTTACAATTGATCCCATTCCAACAAATGCAATACACAAGCAGACATCCATTATTTTTTTCCCACTTCTTTTCTTTTTACTGGCTACGGCTACGATGTAAGTTATGGTGCCGTGAATAGCTGTGAAATGGAGCTGTATAGATTATTTTACCCAATACAAGAATGTACAGCAGAAGCAGTGTTCTTCTTTATGTTTCAATTAGGTTACCTGATTTAATAAAATAAAATAAAATAAACAGCCTCAACTTTCCTCCCCCCCTTACAAAAAATACTTTCAAAAATGTAACCTCTGATCCTTTCATTATGGGGTGGGTTTATGAATAATGATGGACAATTGCCAATAAAACATTGACTATATGAAACAGGTGGATATTAATGAATAAATCTCTCTAGTATGTGCACGCAGGTAAGGGGAAAATGCATTTGGGTGTCATTGAAGTATAGAATGTCCTAGGAAAGACATAAACATGGGACAGAGTGTGTGAGAGGCTTCTCACTGCAGAGCAAATGGGTGGAGCTTAACATCCATCTCCTCCTCTCTGGACCTTATCATTGGAGCTAGAAGGTCCAAACACACCCTAACCCAAACCTTAAACCATCCCTAAACCTAATTAGGTTAAGCAACCATCCAAAACCACTACTATATTCTAGAAATAACCTAAAAAAAATGCAAACTGTGACTTCTTATGTGCAATTTTTGATGAAACAAGCCCTAAAGTGCTGTTCACACCAAGGACGATAACTATAAATAAATAAGTATGAAGTTTGAATAATCATTCTAATTCTATGATAATAGGGAAGTCTACACCTCAGCTATAATGATAATGACACAGAGGAAGGTTATCGTTGGAAACACTTTTAGAATTTCTTTTTTCCAGCCGATGAACAACAAAAAAAAATAATTCATTAGCCTACATTTTTTTCATTTAAACAGAACTTTATCGTTCCTTGGTGTGGACGCTAATACAGTTATCGTTATAGTTATCTTTATACTAATCATTCCTGGTGTGAACACACCTCAAGTTGCTTGTGTATAATAAGTGTAATTCCTTAACCAGAGCAGCTGAACAGCTGTGATTTCCCTTATAGTCAGAATGTACAGTATATAAGGGCTGATGTTTGTTTTTAAAGTAGGAAAGAAAGATCTTAATTTTTAACAGTATTTATTTTTTCTAGGAAAAAAATGGACTGGCAAGGTGACTTCCTGCATGACCATGCATTTGTGGAGCTGCAGGTGGAAGGAATCCCTGGTGAGGTGGACATCCAGAACCTGATCAGAGACACAGAGGAGAAACTCAGACTCAATGCCTGCAGGTCAGTGGACTAGAGGACTCACATTTTTACACAATGTTGTCCTTGGAGGTGAGGTGTGCAATTTAAGTGTTAAAATGCATTCTCCCATCCCAATTTAATGTGCAGAGATAGCTACAAACAGGGCGTAATAACAAATAAACAAATATGTTATAGTAATGGACCAGTGTGGCTGAAGATACTTCATATTGTATTTTGGTAAGTAATTTAGAATGGGGACCTCCTGTGCTGAGAGATTTTATAAATGCAAACACACAGTGGAAATAAGTTTGAGAATCCATCCTGTCCTATATTCCACCATGGGAAATCTGGTCACCCTATTCAGTCTCAAAGGTGCTGGTTCTATAGAAGATTATTGATCTAAAAACGGATCAATTTACAGATATATTCCAACATGCTTAAAGTTCAAGTATACTGCATGAATTGCCTATTTCAGCACTGTTTGAGAAGCTTTTTTTTTGGAGATGTAAATGCAGGCTGGTAGCAGTTGTATGGTGCTTGAGTGGACATTGTATGGCACTTCATTTGCAGAGCTGTTATTTCCACAGATGCTTCCTCCATTGTCGGTAATCCTAACATTGAGACCACATGATTAATTGAGGCTTGATGAATAGCTTGCCACTTCATCTAAAATCAATAAACTTAAACACATTCTGAATGCAAGCTAGAGTTAGGCATCCTTTTTTTTCAATTTGATGGAAGGTTGTGGCATTATCAGATATTGAGGTTTTGTTGTCGATGAAGGACATGTTGTGGAGTGCCCCTGAACTTGTTTCTCTCACTCTGTTTTAATTCGTAATCGCTTTATGCAGATAATACATCATAGAATCTCACCCGCGTCGGTAGTTTTGGAGAACATTCTTCTCATGACTAGATCTCTGTTTTTTTCCTTCTCCACCTCACCTCTTTCCATTGTGCCGCCCGCCCGCTCTGAAAAATCTATCTCTGCCATGCTTTTATCCTTTATGTTGCTCTGAGGACACGCGCAGACCAGAAGGGTCTACGCTAAATGTGTTGTGCGTGAACAAAGGCGGTCTTACTCCCCCCTGCCATTAGACACACGTTCTCATTCCTGTCTGTCCGGCCTCTCTCCTCTCCAAATGGGAAAGTAATAATTGAAGATTCCACATCTTGAAACGAAAACCCTTGTGTGGGTAATTCAAGGATTATTACTGAAGGCCGAGACAATTTTTATGCCTCTCTAAGCATTAAAGGGTTATTTTGTGTTCTTGGAGAAAGGTGGAAGATGGGGAACCATTATAAGAACAAAGAACTTGGATAATAGGGAATTGCGCTGAGAAGAGAGAGATAGAGGGAGGGTGGGCAGGTGGGCGGGCGGGCGGGGTAAGGATCTGGTGGTCAGTCGGAGCAGAGCCGATGCGGATGGAGGTGGGCGAAGACTTCACCCTTCTCCGTGACCTCCACTAGGGTGGGCCAAAGCCGTGCAATACACCTGCTTCCTAATCCACTTATCCGAGGAAAAGTTCTAGAAAAGAATGGGAAACTAGAGAATTTGCGACTACCCGCCTCATTTTGCGGTCCTAACCCATTTAAGGGTCAGCCGACAGGCTGCCTCCTCTCGGCTCTAGGATGTCGGAGATTTGCCTAAGAGCTGTTTCCTAATTGAAGGAGATTAAGATAGCCTGTCAAACAGCCTGGAATCTCCCAAATTGAAACACTGTTATCCATTAAGCTTTATCAAATCAGACACTCAGGGAGGCCACCGGCAGTACGCTGGCCCCTAATGAAGTGTCAGGCATAGTCCAGCGACGGGAGGCCAGGCTTCGGATTTCACCCCGGCTTACGGAAGATAGCCGCAGCAGCGTGCCAATTTACCTTGTGTGTGTGAGTTAGTGTGAGTCCTGACAAATAACCCGTTGGGGGTTTGGCACTAGAGGAGGCTAAGCGGGCCAGATCTTGAGTCGACGGGATCCACTTTCACGGGTCTCACTGGGTACTCCGTATTCGGGGAAAGAGAGGCCTTCTTTGATAGCTCCTAGATAGGCTATTTGTTTCCTGGGCACATGACTTGGTGCTCACTGAAGCTGAGGCTTATTTGAAAGAGATCTTTTCCTCTCCCTGCCTATCACCCTGCTATTTCCTTCTCCGCTTCTCTCTCCTGGAGCGCGACAGCCCACCCACACTAAATTAATTTTGACAAGGAACTTAAGATAACGTCAAAGCGCTGACTAATCAGTGTATTGGGTTTCTGTAAGGCAGAGAGCTGTGAAACATGCCATCATATTTATTAAAAGACTCCCGTTGCCTCTCTTGCTTTCTAGTCCTCTTGTTCTACCCCACACCCTCTCTCTCTCTCTCTCTTTACCTGGTCTGTCATGTCTGGTTTGTGCGGATTTGAAAAACAATTACAGTTTTTGGAAGCGTGATTGGCAGACAGGGAGGAAGCAGAGAATGGGGCTTAAGGGAGCTTTTGCTAGTCTCTGCGCTCAGGGTTTTGTGTGGAGCTGGTCTCCCTGAAATTCCTTTCAACTTCTCCTTTTGTTGTTGTTTGATTTAAAGGGTAGATTAATCAGGGAATTTTTTTGTGTGCTTGTGAGGCTGTTGACTGCCTTTTTGGCTTTATTCAGTGTGTTTCTCTGAGACTCTTTCTGTCTGTCTGCCTCTTCTTTTTTCTCATCCTGTGTGGCTCTCAGAGTCAGTGAAAATTGTGTTATTGGATCTGATAAATCTGGAGGGGGTTAGCACACCTCGTCAGGTGAGGTCAGATGAAAGTCTGCTTTGTCTTTTTATCAGTGCTTTATAGCTATTTACCTATATTTTTTATTTAGATATTCTTCAGTATATGGAACAATAAGAAATCATAACTAATTATGATCACAGTTGTATTATGTTTATGTTCATAATTATACCTTAAAAGAGTAATCTATTAAAACACATGATCAGTGCTTAATTTCATGTGTAATCATGTGTAATCAAGTATTTTATAAAGTGTAACGAAGAATGGTAAATACTATAATGTATTTTAACTGTGGTTTCAAAACAGAGTTAAACAGAGTCAAATCAGAGGGCTAAAATGAGGGTAAATTAAAATTAAATGTAAATTTCATACTAACATAAGTGCACCCCAGAAAACATGATAAAACAATGCTGTGACCCATTTAAAATAGCTTGACTGTAACTCTACACCATTTAGTAAATGCGGATCTATGATTATGCAAATTAGCCCCACCTCCACTCACTCACATAAGCTTTACTCAACTTTACTGTAGAAAGCACTGCACAATTGGCAAGTGAAAATACTGGTTTAATTCAGCCATATACCTTTGAACCAGAAACTGATTCAGAAGAAGAATTGGAAGAGTGAATTATACAGGCTCGTCTACAAGCCGGTGTCAGAATGGTAATGCGTTTTATGTATCGCTCTCAATGTCAGACACATAACGGTAATTAATATGATTAGCCTTTTGCTTGACTACATTATCAAACAGCTAATAATGTGTTGCTAATGTTACACAAACAATGTTCCTGTTCGCCATCTCAGACTCAGTCAGCTGCCTTCTAAAATCAGCATCCTAAGAAACACTTATCATAACATCGTAATATACATCATATACATAATTCACCCGCTATATTGCTAAATGTACTAGATTTTTCATATCAACAGAAAAATATACCTGGATAACCTTGCTTCTCTTGAGACTTCGCAGCATAGTAATGATATGCTTAAGCCCGCCCACTCGTTATGTGATTGGTTACAAGATAGTTTGTGACATAAGAAACACCAGCGAGGCGGTTTCAAACCTTCTTTTTTCACTGCAGTTTTAAGGAGAAAACACTCAGCAATGGTGTTGACTTTTGAATTTGTACATGGTTTGTCTTAAAGCATAATAAAAACTCCACAAACAACATTATAAACTTGATTTTGCATTGCATTGAAATGCACTTTAATGCATTGTATAGACTTAATTGAAAATGTTCTCAAAACCGTATTTATTTATTTAGAAAAAACAAATAATTTCAAACCCATTCTCATGATAATCTATTCATATTTGAGGCATGTCCTTTTAATATTTCTTGTTGAATTTGAAACTCTGACACATCATCAGTGGCAGTCGGGCAGAAGTTTGACAGCAGCTGCTCCTTTGATTGATGCCAGTCCTCATGAGTGCTCAGACCAACACTGTCTGTGACTCGCCTTCAGTGATCGCTGACCCCATCCAGCGCCAATACACAAAGGATTACGCAAGCGTTGGCGAGTGGCAGGAGTGTGTGCGGATGAGAGATGAGACTTTTATGAAGTTTTAGCGCTTTGTGGCTGCACAGATGGAAGCTCGTTTAGACCCTGCTGTTTGAGCAGAGTCCTGGGGTGACGCCTGGCTCAGCACCGGCTCTGAGCACAAATCCTTATTTTATTAGAAACATTAAACAGACTTAGTCAGTATATCTGCCTTTCTGCTAGCTCTGGATGGCTACACTTAACTAATGTATGAGAGCTAAGCTAGTAATATCCTTGAGTTAACAATGTTAACAAAAAAAAAAAAAAAACAGGGCAACAAATAATTGGTGTGAACTTTTTCAGAGCTCCCCATAAACACAATAGTTACTAAAAAAAACAGCTCAACATATACTAAACTGATAAAACAAACACTAAAATTGAAGTAAATCCACACATTTTTACAGAATTTGGCTGCTTTTGTCAACACGCAACGACTATAAGTGGAATTTCACCTATAAAAGGGCGGTTTTGTTTGTGTCTGTGTCGACAGCATCTTTAGTGTGTAAAACAGAATTTTTATGCTCCCTGTTAGCGCTTGTGTTTTTACAGCGAGCTTTAGGCTGTTCATTAAACAGAATGGGAATATTTGCTTTTCCAGCACGGTCTGTCAGCACCTTCATGTCCTCTCGCCATACATATTTCCTTTTTACTACAAAAAGAGACACATTTGTTGGATTCCTGTCGGCAACCTTGCATTTTAACCAACGGAAAGAGCCCTCTTCATCTTTGCTTTCTACATTATTCAGCTGCGTATCGTTAAAATTAACAACCCTTTATGTTCACTTTATGTTTGCTCTATTTTTTTCGAGGAAGTAAAATTGTGTCAGGTTTAAATGGAATTTAATAAGCTGCCATTCGAAGGCATCTGGACTCGTGCATTACCGTAGTGTTTACAGCAGTGCTTTATGTCACTTTGTAAGAGAGTGTGTGTGTGTGTGTGTGTGTGTGTGTGTGTGTGTGTGTTTGTGTGTGTGTGTGTGTGTGTGTGTGTGTGTGTGTGTGTGTGTGTGTGTGTGTGTGTGTGTGTGTGTGTGTGTGTGTGTGTGTGTGTGTGTTTGTGTGTGTGTGTGTGTGTGTGTGTGTGCGCGTATATACCTGTATGGCTTTACGGCTTTGTGCCATGTCTCATTTTTCATGGACGGAAGGAGACAGAAGTGCTGATGCTTGGTGGTTATGAAGAAGATCGGCTCATCCTGTCCCGTTGAGAGAGACGTGACACATGCAGACACACACGCACACACAACTGATATATTGATGTCTGTGTTCATTAGGCCTGATATGGCTGAAATCAGCTGTAGAGTGAAGAGTAACCGGAGGATGCTGGAGTATAAAGAGACAGCTGACATGTAACAATTTGAAATGTTTCTTACATTTTGAGGGGGTATAAAAGTTATTTAAATCCTGAAAGTCCATCAACTGCACAATATATTGTCAGACAAAGATTGTATTTAGTCCATATTTAGTTCATTTGTCATTTTATTGATAGTGAAAGCGGGCAGGAGAAGGTGAGAGAAAAGGATCAGGAGAAAAGTTTTGTGTCTCCCAAATTATTAAATCAGTTCAATGTGTGAAGCAGCATGTGTGTGAACCACTAGGCCACAGCTCCAATTGCTACTGTGCCAGCAAAGCTCCCCATAAATGAAGCATATTTCAACATAAATGAAATGCCTGTCATTCACGAAATTATACACATTAATTTCTCATCTTTTCTTTTTTCATTAAATATTGTTGACTATATCATCACGCTTTGAGGTTTTTTATTGTACATTTGTATTATTTATTTCAATACTTGTTGATTGATTGATTGATTTAAATAGTGCATAATTTCGCATTTTCACCCAAGGACAGAGCTGCTGATTATTTGCTTGAAAGGACTTGCTTATCTCAATTGTATGTAAAAAATGCTTCAATTTTTTCTCTAGATTTTTCTGTATACCAATGCTATATGGCGCTAAACATGACTCATTCACAGCTATTGCTGCGAAATTAGAAACTTGATAAATTATTACCTTTTTTTTCGGTTGTAAGTTGAAATTTGCAACTAGTAGTAAATTAAATGTTTACATTTATTTATTTATTTTTTATTTTATTTAGTTAACTGTGGCATCTGCAAACAAGTATGCAGGGCAAGTAGGAATCTGAACTACTGACCCAACTGAGCCAGGGGAACAAATCCTTTAACACTGTGACATATTATGACTACTTTATTATTCCAATAAGATGCTTTTGTGTCATTAAGATAGTAAATGTAAGCAATGGAAAATACTAGTGCTGTCAAATCAATTAATCGGATCTAACGTAAAAGTTTTCGTTAATATATATACACTGTGTATGTATGTATGTATATATATATATACAGTGCTCAGCATAAGTACACCCATGCTAAAGTTGACTAAAAAGAGGATTAAAAAAATTATCTTTTGAAAATGCCTTAATTTTTTTTTTTTTAAAGAGGAAAAATCCAAGCTTTAAGGACGCCAATTTTCTTTGTGACTGAATAATGTATTGTAAATAAATAAATAAATGTTCTTCCTTAAAGTACAGGGCGAATAAGTCAGTACATCCTCTGTTAAATTCCCATAGAGGCAGATTTCTATTTTTGAAGGCCAGTTATTTCATGGATCCAGGATATTATGCATCCTGATAAAGTTCCCTTGGTCTTTGGAATTAAAATAGCCCCACATCATCACATACATACCCTTCACCATACCTAGAGATTGGCATGGGGTACTTTCCATAAGATCAACTCTCAATGCAAATCAAACCATGCTAATCTCTAGGTATGGTGAAGGGTATGTGATGATGTGGGGCTATTTTAATTTCAAAGGCCAGGAAGAACATGTATTTATTTACGATGCATTATTCATTCACAAAGAAAATTGGTGTCCTTAAAGGTTGGATTTTTCCTAATTTTTTTAATTAAGCCATTAAGATCAATTACCAAAAGATTATTTTTTATTCCCCTTTTTAGTCAACTTTAGCAGGGGTGTATTCACTTATGCTAAGCACTGTATATATATATATATATATATATATATATATATATATATATATATATATATATATATATATATATATACAACACATATATATATATATTTTTTATCATTTTTTATAATAAAAAACATATACACATTTATATATTATATGAACAAAAACTTTTATGTTAGATGCGATTAATCGCGATTAATCAATTTGACAGCACTAGAAAATACATCACTGACATTCAAGACTGGAAGTTTTTACTCTTGAGAGTGTGTGTTTGTTTGTTTATTTGATTCTAGTATTGAGCAGAACCTTAAGGAACTGCAGGCCAAGGTTGGTGAGTCCTGCAGCGGAGAGAGAGTGCCTAGTCCAGTAGAATGCCTCCTGTGGTTTAGTCAGCGTAACTTGAGCATCCTGAAACCAGTGGCTACGGGACACCAAGAGCTGTTGGACTTCCTTCGAGCCATGGTAACCAAAGTCATACTTAACCTTAACGCAATCTGTCTATCAGACATCATCGTGACATGTTTAGGAATAGTACTCCACATTTATTTCTTAACATTATTAACTCTTTATTTCATATATTTTAACAGCAAAACTTGCTGAAGACAGAGGAGGCTTCTGAAGAGGCCATTCTTCAGTTACTGCTGAGCATTTCTTCTCAGTGTGGTGTTGCTTTCCCTGCTTCCTGCCCTGCATCTTCCCAAGAGCACTCCCCAATCCCCGCCTTGTCCACGCCATGCGATGACCTCGCTCTGGAGGTCCAGGAAGCATGGGATGATGTTCGTTTCTCATTGCGGAACCACTTACTTGGCAAACTCCAAATGATGGCTGAACCAAGCCAAACTGAGGGAGAACTGGGTGTTGGGATTAAGGTTCCTCAGAAGGTCCTTTACCTTCAGCAACTGTTATTCCTCTACCCTGATGCAAAGGTCCTCAGCTGGTACCAGCACCTTCAGATCAAGGCTGTAATTCGTGTTCTCGGGAACTTCCAGAGCTGCAGCCCAGGTGGCGAGAAGGGCTTCGAAAGACTGACTCTGGGCTTTAAAACTGCCTCGCCATCTCTTTGCTCAATGCTTCGAGAGGAAATACAGGTGCTTAATGGGATTGCAGAACCACATAACATCCTGGCCTTTCTCAACCACGTCTACCTGAACACAGTGGCACAGGAACTAGGCGTTCTGATGGAGAAGGAGATTGAGACGGCACTGAAAGACAACACCACGCACAGCAGCAAAGGAGGCAAGATGTCCAGCAAGAAGTCTGCAGTAGGTCAGTGTCTTCATGTCCTTCTATTCATGTTGCACACAAAACTGGAAATGATAAATTGATTTATAAACTGAAACGGCAATTTCCATTCTTTTTGGCTGACTGCTACAGTACTGGTCAAAAGTATTGTTACTGAAATTTACACAGTTTAATGTCTCAGTGTACTTTGGAATTGAATAATTCAACAAATAAACAGTTGGAGAATCGACTTATTGACCAAATATTGTTCTGAAAGTTTTTCCAAACACTGACACAGAAGTTTCCACAAATTCCCCTTCTGTGCAGTTTATCCCAAACCAGCTCGATAGAGTTTAAGTCTGGAGAATGTGCTGGTCATTCCCTGATTTGAAACCTTTACTTCTGAGGTAGTTCTGACATAGCCTGAAGGTATTTTGTTGGTCATTATCTTGCTGTAGGTTGAATCCCTGAATGTATACCAGAGGGCATTGCATGGCTTCAACTTGATGTGGTAGACTTTTTGGTGCAGGGTGCCAGGGTGCCACTTACTTTTGAACCGAAGAGTTCAGTAGTCCACTGGCAACAAACCACTTTATCTTATTCAGGATTTGGAGGTGTTCTTTTACAATTTAAAACTGGTAGAGTATGTGATTTCTGGGAGTCTGGGTGCACACTTTTTTATTATTGTTCTGAGGAATAGCCTAGCTAGTTACTTTGTGAAAATATTTGCAAGATGTTTAGATTTTAGAAAGCATAAAAAAAAACTTATTGGACAGAACTTATAAACTTATTAAGATGAAGAAACTATGGGTCTGTGCTCAGGCGTTAGCATTCTCAGAACTGTCAGATTGAAAATCCCAGAGCTGTCAAAATAAAAGTCCTCTTCCAACACTCTTTGGCGTAACAGAAAAATCCACAGATACTACTAATGATTTTTAAAAAAAGCCTAAATATCAGCTGATGTATTAGCCTAGGTGATTTACTGTGGTTGTGTGTAGATGGCCTCTGGGCAGTTCTTGTCCGGAATAATCTGCAAAGTGAATCAGATTTAATGCTGATAACCAAATATCTATCTACATAAGACTAGTACTATACATTTTCCTTACCTACGGGTATCTTGATTTCATTGAATCATTGTTAATTTTTTTAATGCACCATTTGCAAAATACTCTTATTTTTTTAAAGATAGTAACAATCACTGTACTTATTTTTACTCTTCTTCTGATATAACTCTTTAACCGACAGATCCGTAATCGCTTATTGGAGCTCCTTGTACAGATGTCAGCGTCCTTTTTGAATGGACTTATTAGGGCTTCGCTTCCATTTAATTCACCTTCTTGACAGAATTCTCACATTTTTACATGCAACAGACACTCTTATTCAGGGCTGAATAATTGGCCCTATACGTCTGCGGGGTCGCTGGATTTGTGTGTACAGACCTTTACATGGGGCCCAGCAATCCTTCAAATTAATTACTAGAGACACTGAAGGTGTGTATTGCTGGAAAGTGACTGGAATGTGTGTCAAATACTTGCGACTATGTATGTAATGTACAACACTGTATCAAGAAGCCCTCAGGAAAAATGTCATGATTGAAATAGTTGTTTTTCTATTAGTCGGTTACTAAGTGCAACGCACTTAGTTATTGGCTTCTTTATGGCTGGTTTTCTAGCTGTCTTAGGAAATCTGAACATGATGCAAAATCAAACAATGAGGACTTTTACAGTTGTTGTTGGTTGCAGGGTTTGTATTTGAGCTACATAGCTGAATTTTATTAAGTAAATGACAAATATAGGTTTCGCTTTCAATGGAAGCTATCAAAACAACCTGGCATTTTTTTCTTTGTCTTGTTAGGTGTTATTTATTGTGCTTTATACATTCTCCATATTTTGTGGAAAGCTCGTCTGGGAGAAGTGATGGTAGGGGTGGGTGGGGGGATCTTGACGCACTGTCCCACGGGAGCGCCACCGCTCCTGGCATCACACACTGTCAAAGCACTGAAGCATTTAACAGCTTTTCATGCGCAGATATGCCAGTTTCTTTAACCCCTCCATCTGAAAGGGATGAACAGACTTTGTTCCCCCCTCCTTCACCAGATGTGGGAGTCTCAGCCCTTTGTACCCATCTTCTTCCATCCCTTGCTTTTCATCCCTCTCACTTTATGTCGTCTTTTTCCCCCCTTGACTTTTTCTTAGAGGTAATGGGGTGAGGGCTGGGCTCAGGAGACCATATAGGTCAGTTGATCTGGAACAATGAGGAGTTTAAACCCTTACTATCACACCTCAGTGGATTTGTAGCAGACAGGATAAAGAACTGAAAAGGTGGAAGTGAGTGTGTCTGTGTGTGTGTGTGAAAGAGAAAGAGCTGGCTGATGTTATATGTTCTTGCACATACAGTTTATGTGCACATTACATAATGTATTTGACACTCACAGACATTGTATATTCCACATATATATTTTCTGTCATCATCAGTTCCGCCAGGAAAAAAAAAATAAACAGTATATAGCTTTCTCCGTTATGCTGCATTCTCGGAGGAGAATAAGAGAAAATCAATACAGAAAATCTATATTATTTTACTCACTTTTCTGTAGGGCAACATTTTTTTGTTTGTCAGACATAGGGTCCAAAATATATCCAACATATACACACACATTACCGGTCAAAAGTTTGGAAACATTACTATTTTTAATGTTTGTGAATCAAGTCTCATCAAGCCTGCTGAAAAGAAAGTATCACAGGCTATGCAAAAATATTAAGCAGCACAACTGTTTCCAACATTGATAATAAATCAGTATATTAGAATTATATTAAATTATATTTTAAAGTATATTAAAATAGAAAACCTTTCTTTTAAGTTGTAATAATATTTCACAATACTACAGTTTTTTTCTTCATATTTGATCAAATAAACCCAGCCCTAGTGAGCATAAGAGACTTAAGCATAAGAGACACAATGAAACAATATAACAACTTCACAAGTCATAAGTCTCAATTTCTAGGTCACTAATAAATTTAATTTATTATTTATTTATTTAATTTTTAATTTGATTTCAAATCATGCTGGAGAACATGATCATCATGTTTCATGTAGGAGTTCATGCAGTTCAAGTGCTGTTGTCATAAAAGCAAAAGGGGGACAAACCAAATAGTACGGAAACATTCTGAAATGCTTTATTTTTTATGTCAAAAGCATCAATATGCAATGAACAAAATTGTAATTTAAAAGAATTTTCACTAGTTAAATCCGACTTCTGTACCCCACTGTTACTGTATATAGTGTACCCAGTGGTGGAAAGAGTACTGAAAAAACATACTCAAGTAAAAGTACCATTACATTCCAAAAAATGTAGTGTGAGTAGAGTAAAAAGTACTCGTCCAAAAAACTACTTGAGTAAGAGTAAAAACGTAGCTTATTTAAAAGTACTCATGAGTAGTGAGTACTGAGCTGTGGATTCTACCCCTTATAATAAACACTGTGCACTGCAATTTATAAATTAAAAAAAATTGCACATACTGTATTCACATTATATTTTGTTCTTTGTCAGAAAGATTGAAGAATATCTATCATCCATATTTTTAAAATGCATCAAATCAGTACACTCATCACTATTTAAATCATATTATTTGGGGAAAAAAGCATTTAAAATTACTAATCACTAATATTATCAGATTACCTCACCTAATGCACTGAAAAAGGCTAAGATAGTGAGCTAATTACACACTTTAATTCCATGCTATTAAATGTGTTACAATTTAAACGTAAATGCATATCGTTCTAGAAGGGTGGCATCATCCCTTAGATTTTACACGTCTACATTTACTCACATTGTAATGCTGATAATATAATTTGTAAGGAAAATTGTGCATTAAATAGACAGGGAAGTTATATCCAGGAAACTTTTACAAAAGAAACAAACACACACACACACACACACACACACACACAAATGCATGTCTCTTTGTAGTCTCGGCGAAGCTGTTTTATCAGCAGCATCCACACACAAAAACAAAAACAAAAGTTGAACATGAAAATGTAGTGCACTTGCCAAATGAAGACGGATTGTATAATGGATCAATCAAATAACGTTGTTTATTAACGAGCTGTAGTCACGCACTGACAGAAATGCAGTTCAAGTTAACGCCATGGTTCATAGAGTGCACTGATTCTGAATCTGGCGGCATGGCGAGCGCGAGACGCGGCAGTGCACAGATCATGACGCGCGTCTCTCTATAATTGTGAAGTAAATGGGAGAGGGAATTCACCGCATTATGAACTCGTCACGCAATACCCCCAACCTTAGACCAAATGTTAGGCCCTGTAGACAGGCCAGCCTATATAAATATCATATTAAGCAGAAATGTGAAATGTACCTTAGCATATTAGAGGAAGAGCTGATATCTGGATTGAATTGATGCGTGAAGAATGCACTTCCACAGCAGTCACGAATAACAGCAGGAATAGGCGGTTAAAGTTTTCTATGCTTAATTTGATTTGATGACAGTCACGAGACCGATTACTCGATCCAATCACGTTGATGGATAAAAATAAAATAAAATTAAAACAAGCATGTAACGAGTAACAACCACAAACAAAAGGAAAAAAAGCGGAGAAAAAGTACCGATACATCACTTAAAATGTACTCAAGTAAAAGTAAAATTACACAATTTTTAAACTACTCAAAAAAGTACAATTTCTGAAAAAAACTACTTAATTACAGTAATGTGAGTATTTGTAATTCGTTACTTCACATCCCTGACTGTACCTTATATACAGTATGTCTTACCTTAGCAGAGAACTCTCATCCTGCAGTATCTTCCAGGAGTGTTAATGTTGAATAAAAGCACGCTTCCCTAAATTGTTTGTTTCCCTGAGTTTACACAGTGTCAGCTGTGGCAGGAAGGTGTATACTGCAGTAACGTGCGGTGACATCTTGTCATGGGTAGGCTGTGACATATCAATGTGGCATAGGCTATATATATTCATTCAGTTAATGTAGCAACCTAAGTTCATATCAGGCATCATCACATCGCTGCCTGCATACAGCAAAGTCAGTCATGTGAAGAATGCACAATCAAATCGAATAATCAAATTAATAGAAACATCTATCACTTTTTGCCAGGGTCGATATTGTCCCCACCACTTTTTAAAACCTCTCACGGCGACATGGATGTACCAATAGAAATAAATAAAACATCTCCAGCTGGCAGAGCATTCATTTCGTTTGTTTGTTAAATAAGAGGCGATCTAGCGCTGAAATACGTCGTTTTTTAAATCAAGTGATCAAAGTGGCGATCGGTGGCGCGGTTACAGTGTTATCTTGTGGCTCACGCACAGTCTTCACATGCACGCGCGCTTCAATCCATTTCGGAGACTCTTTGTTTGTTCCGGTGAAATCACAAAACAAAAATGCACACAAACGTGTCCCTGGTTGATATAATACAACCACTGATGAACTTATTCGGTTTTGATAAAAAAAAAAAAACTAAAAAAAAACTCAAAAAAAAAAAACTATACGAGTGCGGATTCGAACCAGTAACCCAGAACATCTGACATGCTCGGCAAAAGTTTTACCTCTGGACCATTAAAGGACATACGTTAAACAATCCGATATATGTATTTATTCACGTGATTCACTTTTTTCCCCCCACTTTTCAAAACAAAGTTACGCCACTGATTTTAACCCTTACGAAATGCACCATAATCGCACAGATAGACATACAGTACAAATGTGGCAGAGGTAACGGCTAGATGCTAAGTATCGGGAAGCGCGGAGTCAGTGCGAGCGAGTGGATCACGTGACATAAAGCAAGCTCAGTCTCTGCCTCAATGTTGATAATTCAAGACCATAGACATAATAAATACATAGACGCCCTATTGGCCACTTTGGAACGTTGCTGTGATACGTCAACGGGTCCGCCATTTTGCGGAGGGCAAGACTGCGCTGTGATCAAATGCAAGTAAACGGGTGAGATGCATTTTTTTCTGGATAAAAACAAAAACTGTTTTTACATTTATCAACCGATTTCAGTGGTTTGTATGTGGTGTACAAAAAGTTCCATCTCTAGTTGTTTAAAATCTCGATAGTTAGACTTGTAACATTTTTTTTTATTTTTTAAATAATGGTCAAAGCTCAGGCTTGTCATTTAGGCCTATCTGGCTCTTTATTCTTGGATAAGAATGGGGAAGACCCCAATACTGATATATAATTTAAGTTTTCTCATTGTGGAGAAAAGCATTTTCTCTGATTTACCTTATTTTAGCAATAACAAAGATAACTGATGGATCCTTTATGATAATACATAATGTTATGGTACAAATAGTAAATATAACATAAAGTGAGAAGTAATAGTAAATAGTTTAGTCAAAAAATAAACTAATAGTATACAGCAAATAAAATAGTAATGAATAGTATAATTATAATATCATAAGTACAATAATACAATCATAAAATATTGATAATAGCATATAGTTTATTAATAATACTATAATAATAGCAATAGGATAAGAAATATAAATTACAGAATATACACAATAAAAAAATAATTTAAATAGTGACTTTTGATAAATGTCAGTTTTATTGATCAGTAATAGCCATTATAACAGAAGTAGCTTCAGTCAAACATACAGCAGGATACAACGTTAAAATAGCCTAAATATAAAGTTATGAAACTTCACTTTCTTCACTTTGCCCTCAGCCAAAACGATTTACCAGGGAACCATTTATAGATTAATGAGACCAAAGATTGCCTGTTAGATATACACAAGACAAATTATATCTCATTTTTAACCACTAGACTAGAGACATCCGAGCCAGCGGCAAACGTCAGAAGCACTGGCCGAGGTACGGCAGTTCCAGGCGGTGTAGACGAGCTCTGAGCGCCCGGTGATCGCATCTTACAACTCCGAAAACGTCAGATCAAATTTTTAAATAGGCGCTATCTTTATAAACAAAGCACATATTTGAGCTTTAAAAAACTACATTGTCGACTGAAAAACGATTAAAACTACATTTCGTGACACAATAACAGTAGTATTTTTAAATGTATCCTCTGAATGTTACTATTATTACTAATTAAATCATGACCAAATAGAACCAAAAACAAACGTTTGTTCTTGTTTGGGAAAGGTAATTCCTCGAAAGCTGTTTTCAATTGTGTGGCGATTTGTAGGCCTACAGCCGCAGGCAGCACACGAAACAGGCATTTTTCTCAATTCCCGGTATGAGAGGATGGGAAAGTTGCCATCCCCAATATGGCGCCGTTGACGTACGCTCCAGCGGCCAATAGGACATCTATGTATTTATTATGTCTATGTTCAAGACAGCATGAGAACTGACTGCGCATGCGCAAATCTACGTAAACTACGGTCTATGGACCAAAGAGGCACTGATAACCTCTACCTCAATGGCAATGGCCTTGAATTTCCTGCATGAAACAATGGTTTTTAGAAGCGAACAATGGCAAAAGGAGTATATTATGTGTATTCCTGAACATTTTTGTTACAAAAATTAATATTTTGAATAAAATTAATGCAATTAATAATGTGGTGAATTAATAAAGCTCTTGGAATTAATAAATGTAATGTCAATATTTCCTTTGGTGAGGCACTGCCTAACCTGCCTACCCTGACCGCACGTCCCTGGTATACTGCATAGACTTATGCAGAAATGGCAGTCGAGGGGGGGGGTATCTGTTCTGCAGGTACTTTTATTTAGTCTTCAGTGTGGACATAATGTTTTGTTTATTTGATGTCAACCAATTCTGACACACCAGCCACTGATTTAGTAAATTTGACTAACCTGCTCAACCTGTGGAACATCAATGAATGCATGCAAGAATGGACAGAAGTGGAGACTCACAAATCAGTTACACCCCTCCTTTTTTTTCTTTTTTTTTTTACTCAAAGAAGGGCCGCCCAACCCCTACTGCATCCCAGCTGGACTGTACCTCTGGCATTGACAGAGCCGGTTTAGTGTGTGTCAGTGAGCAACGGGCTGCAACAGACAACCTACTGCACGCTACAGCACTCAGACTCCCTCAGGCCATCAGGGGGCTCCACATGTGGTCCGTTCGGGCCCCGGGGCCCCGCCAACCACAACACCACCTAGAGCGCAAGTCCTGTTTTGTAAGATGGACCGATCTTTGCATTTCCATTTGCATTTAGCTACATGGTTTTGCTTTTCCCACCTCTCGCAGCTCCTTCCCACATCGGACGAAAAATAAACCAGCACATATAAAAACAACTCTAATCCCCAGAGCATCCGCATCTATACGGATCTCTGTGACACTTGGCAGAGTCGTTGTCATGCTGTCACTCGCAGGCGACGGAGAGCGCCGTCATTGACGTGGCTGGTGGATAAATTAGGCTTTTTTTTGAATGCCTAATGTTCTGGGTGAAGTCGCACGTCAGGAACAGGAACGTCCGCCGTTACTTTTTTAAGATCGGCCTCTCTCTTTTTTTCCTCACCTCTCTGCCAGAGAGGCCAATCAACATAGAGAGTGAGGAAATGAAATCAGTGGCTAAATTGTTGCGTGATTGCCCATTCCCTAAAGACGCTGGGCATCATTTGGAGAAAAGCATTTAATAATTGCTTTTAGGGCCATGTCAGACACATGCAATTCCCCGCACTAATGGCCCAGCTAGGCAGAACACGGCCCCAAGGGTCAGTGCAGGACAAGCCAGCCAGCGAGAGCTGGAACCGCACGTCTCTGTTTGTGTGTGTGTATGTGTGAGACGGAGGGAAGGAGAATGAAAGAAGGAATGAGGGAGCAGGCATGGAGGAGATGAAGTGGCAGCAAGTGTAACCCAAAGGGGAAATGCACTTCAGTGTGAGTTTAATACTCCAGGCCGGGGATTTGGCAACCTGCCACACAGCAATTGTTTACCTTTTTGCTCACTGGCTGCATCTGTTCTGTTTTGTAAACGACACTAAACTATCTGCCCGTAAACACTGGAATCAATAACAACTGTTTGGGGATTTCCCAGCCTCCCCTACGATTCTTTCTTCTTCTTCTTTCTCTCTCCCTCGCTCTCTCTCGTTTTCTTTGTGCCATTTTTCACTGCCCCAGCCCAACACCCCCCCCCCCCCCCCCCCCCCCCCTTCTAGTCAAAGCAAGTGTGATGTGAATAGTTTACAAAAGGTTTTTTTTATGCTGGAGAGCACATTAGAGAGGAAAAATTAAATGGCTTTGCACTTATTTTATATATCACTCCTTGTTCCTCACTACACAACCATGCGTGATGTACTGTAACTTTTCTGTGATGTTGCTACATCTAAAGATATAGTTTTTTTTACTGGTGTCTATTACTCCATATTGAAACTTTAACATCCATGGAATCTTTCCATTGCACAAAGAATGTCCTTTATAGTGGAAGACGTTTCTTAAATTTTTTTTAAATTTCTTAACACTTTAAGAACTGTTCACTGAAATGTTCTTTAGGGAAACCCAAAGGCTACTTCTATGACATCACTGCGAAAATTCCCTTTTGGAACCTTTCATTTTGGAGTGTACAGGGACAGTCCTCCTCCAGGAGTTTTTTTTTAGTCATGTCAAGCTCTAAAGTATTTAATCAAGTAGAAATTGTCAGAAAAAAGAAGAGTGTAGGCTATATCACTGTAAACATTTCACTGTATATAGTCTAAAGTATGAAATAAATGTATGTACAGTTTTAGAATAACTAATTTCTACATTAAACACATACGCAATCGCATTCGCGACCCTCCTGTGATTAAAGGCGGAGCTTTCGATTTCAAAATACCGGCTGCGTGAAATCAGCGTATGGGATGAGTTTGTTGGAACAATAAAGCATTTTGAAAATAGTTCTTTTTGCAATTAGTCACCAACTTTTCTTATGTTTTACAATCATAAGAAAACATGTTTTACAAACATTTACAACAAATCTTTTTTTTTTTGAAGACTTAAAATGTAATAATATTTTGTAGCTTGACTGGCCCTAATACCATTCACCGGTACAGGGTTTGTATTGTGTTACTGTTGCCCACAATGCACTTGGAGCTCTATAAGCTTACTCAGGTCATCCTTCACAAAAGTAAATGCAACGCTCTTACATTCTTGAAAATATTGTGCACATATACAGCTTTTAGATCTCTATCTTTCATTATAACTGTATTATATTTAGTTTATATTCCCTGCTGCTTTTTAATAGATTTTTCTCAAACACTTGAGTGATGTTCTGTTAAACATTTCTGCCTCATCCGCTGTGCTCACATGTCTTCCCTCTTTTACTACATCTGATATGAGTGTGATGCCCTTTTAACGACCCTGGCGAGGCCCTGACTCTCAGCTCTTTTCACAGTAAACGACACGTATCACTGCTCTCAACACCTTCAACACCTCCACCCCATCAGCGTGTTGTAATAACCCCCATTATGGCTTCAGTGGCTGAGCCATCCTCCTGCAAGACTCCTAATGGTTAGCTATGAGAGAGGCCTTAATAAGCCGTTAATGGCGGGGTAATAAATAGTCCGACAATGGCTGGGTGGGAGGAAAAGACAAGATAGAATGACAGTGGAGCATTAAACATAAAGGTGAGATGCCCGCTCTAAGTGTGAGTTAGTGCAGGGTGTGTTGTAGAGGACGGGTGGGGTTCAAGGACACCTCTGAGAGGGATGGAGACTGAGCAAGGGGCGGATGACTAGTTTGGTGGATGATAGGCAAGTGAGGTTTGGTAACATTTTGCATTATAGCCTATGAAGAAGACAATGCCATGGAATTCATAGAACATGAACATTTATTGTCACAGTGATGGACGTTGTAAGGGGTCTACTATAGAGAGGAATTAGTGTGTGCAGGAAAATCAATGCGTTGTGCGTTTCTAAAAACACAAGGTGACAACTTTCAGAACTGTTCAGTATGTCTTTTGTTTTTATTAAGGATATTCTCTCTTATTAAAAGGATAGGTCACCCAAAAATAAAATTTTCTTTCATTACTTACTTGTTCCAAACTTTTGTGACCAACTTTTTTCTGGGGTACACAATATAAGATGTTTGGCAGAATGTTCAAGCTGTTCTTTTCTATACAGTATAATGTAGGTGATTTTATAATGTCCATGATGTCAAAAACACAGTAAGGGTGTGTTGACAGTTGACATGTGTGGTTAGATTAAAAGGAACCCTGGTGCTATTGCTCTGTTAGTGCGGTTCATTGGAATAAGTGTGAACGCTGCCATCCAAACCCTGGTGCGCACCAAAAAAAGGGGCCGAGACCCCTGAAAAGATGGGTCTTGGTCCACTTCTAAAAAAACTCTGGTTCTGTTTTGAATGAAATATGAACTTAACATGGACCAAAGACACAAACTAAAAACAGGACATGATGTTTCAAGGTGCGACCCTAAAAAGGACAGAATGCTCAAGCATACCTGTTTTTTCACATCATAGTCACGATGTTGCCCATCACACAGCATTGTTTTGGATGTTCAGTAAGTTCTGTTGTGAATATACATTATAAAATCGATCAGGTTGTGAACATATTTCTATGACTTTAGGTTTGGTATCTTTAGGTTCGGTGTTAAAAAAAATATTTTGAACACTAACAGGACCAGGACTAAATGTTTTTGCTTTTTTTTTTTGTCCGTACCAAAAGAACCAAACGAAACCGAACTACTAGTGTGAACGCACCATACAATTAATGAGCTATATTCCAAGTCTAATGAATGTTTAATATATTTATATCATATACAATTTCATGTTATTGTGTGAGGAATGGACCAAAATTTTAAATTAACTTAAAATCAATTTCCATAACTTTCCATTTCATTACCCTTCTATTTTCATAACATTTTAATAAGGGTTTGAGGCAAAATGAGACTTTTTTTGTGAGTGAAAACTAGTAGTTTAAATAGTAATTTGTAATTAAATTGAATGAAATTTCCCCACACAGATTTCACAGCAGTTTCAAGTTGGTCACATGGATTTGTTGTGTTGACCAATAGAAAGCTGCTTAGTTTAAAAGTGAATTCTGTGTGAGCTGTGCTTCATTAATCGCTACACTATTGACAATGGGAAATTTTCACTTATGTCACCACAAAAGTGATGATAAAATTGTAATTTTTGGCTGGATAGTTTTTGTTTTGTTTTGTTTTTAATCACAGACCCCACTCACCCAGTTTACAACTCTTTGCACTTCTGGCCTCTGGCTGGCATTGCAGAGCACTGGGCATCAAAACATCAAACACAAGAACTGTTTCTTCCCACAAGCCATATAACTGTTAGCACACCAACTATTGTCTTTTATTTACAGTGCATTGATCTCTAGGGCATTAGTAAAGATGTCCATTATGTACATAATGTATATAATTTAAGCAAGTGCTCACAGTTCTTACAAATCCTAGGCCAATGAAGCACTTAGTAATTCCATCATGATGTGAATGGATGTCACTGAGATGTTTATTGTTAATCCAGGAGTTGTAAAGAGATACAGATGCTACTATTGGATTCACATAGACATTCCCAGTACACATGTGTTTCTTGTGTGCTGCATGTGGCGCTTAATGCACAGGTCTTATACATAATGCAGTATGTTTGGAGTTATTTTACTGACAGGCTGATGTGCTTGTATGAGGGGGAGCGAATCTCAGTGGAGTGGATCTCCATGCATTCATGTAGCTGTTTTCCCAGTTCTGTCTCACAGTCTCCCTCTGGACCCCATTAATGAAGAGCCAAGATGCTGGTATGACATACTCACCCGTGAAAAAAGTGCACACACCTACACACACATATACATCACAAATGCATGAATTCCAAGGCGCTCTGTAACTTACCTCATCGGGTTAGTCTCTGCATCTCTATAATCTACTAGTTCGCGAAATTATAAAATGACACCAAAAAAAAGCTAAACAAATTTATGGACGATCAATGTATGTGCCTGATTAAGTGGAGAGAAATGAGAGAATAAGATTGTTGGCATGTTGTCGGCTTGGCGATAACAAAGTGACAGTATGGTGTTAGAATCCAGAGGCGATATTGTTGCAATTATTGGGGCTCCTTTCTTTTATTTCTCCCCTCCCTCCATCGCTTTCCCACTCAATCTTCCTGGAGCTTTCATAGCTGGGGCTAATGCCTTCCTGATCCACTCCCCAATGCCTTTTCTGTCAGAGGAAGTCATTTAAGAGCACACACAAAAGTATTTGTCGAAGTGTCTGAAAATACCGCAGCCCTCTTCTCCGCGGCCCATTCTTCAGGCCTAATGCGGAACATCCCCTGGGTGATGGCTTTGGCAGCTGCAGAAATGGGAGAGCCACGCTGGAGATGAGGGTCATCGGCGGGTTACAGGAGAAAGTTTGTACCCAGCAATGTTTGACTGTAGATTCGAGAGGAAACTTTACGGCCTCTGTGGGATCGGTGTAGATTGCGAAGCCACGGTTCACAGCCCCCCTGGTGTCAAATGCACATTCACAAAGTCTTTCAGTTTTTATTATTTCATTTATTTGAGAAAGGTGCAATCTTGGATTCCAGTGTTACATATTGTTGGAATGTCCTTAAAGTAACCTTCAAAAAGTTTTACAATATTAATTTTCTAAAAATGCATCATGAAATATTAAATATTATGTTTAAAATAAAGAGACCAGCTTGGAGGTCAAGGTTTTGGTTGGTTTGCATGATCTGATTAGCCCCTGCTGGTAGATACCGTATACACTACCATTCAAAAGGAGTCGGTAAGATTTTCTAATGTTTTCGTAAAAAGTATCTTATGCTCATCAAGGCTGGACTTATTTGATCAGAAAAAACAGTAAAAATTCCGTATTTTCAGCAGTCATTACTCCAGTCTCCAGTGTCACGTGATCCTTCTGAAATCAACTGGGCCTGCTTACTGGTCACTTCATGCGTTTTCAGATAGCTATCCGATCGTGAAAAAACTAGGTGTAAAATGCCCTCCGAAACACTTTCAAGACTGATTTAAATCCGATCACTCAAACCACTTCAGGACGTGTTCTAAGACCCATTCTAGACGAAACTGGACAAGTGTAATTGCATCTGGTTGTTGAAACATTTTTAAACGTACATTTTGTTCCTCCTAAAATGTTTTACAATAAACATGTGAGAGTGTCTTATAGGCCAGCTATGACATCGCAGAAGCTCAACAGACAATAATTTACATTAAAAGTATTGAGACTAAGGGTGTATTCACACCAGGAAAGTCCGATAGTTCACGTGCTTTGGTCCGGACCAAATACATTTTTTTTTTGTTTTTTTTTTGGTATGGTTCGCTTTCACACTGCTCTTTTTGCAAGTGAACCAAAATTTGTAAACAAAACCACACATGTGCTAGGGTGCTTTCTTGCAATTGGGTCGGTTCATGTTCACACCGTAAACGAACCGTACCAGAGTTCGTTTGGAGACCACCTGGGTCTCGGTTTGGTTGTTTGGTCCGCACCCGAGTTCGATTGCTGTATTCACACCTGCCCAAAAGGTCCGCACCAAGGGGGGAAACGAACTAGAGTTCGATTCAATCGAACCAAACAAGGCAGGTGTGAATACACCCTAAATGATCTTACCCGTACTGGTGCCGCCTTTTCTCATATTGCGTTCTTTGATCTTGAAATGAGCAGATGATAAATAAAATGTTGCTTTCGTTGACGTGACCTCTGTTAAATTTGCATATAGCGTGGGAAGTAAATATCATATTTATATTCATTTTGCGGAGACACATTTATGTGGCAGAGTGTAGATGGGACCGTTTTAACAAATCAGATAGTTATCCGATCAGTAGAAACCAGGTGTAAACATGCCCATTCTAATCTGCTGATTTGGGGCTCAAGAAATGTTTCTTATTATTTTCAATGTTGAAAACAATTGTGCTGCTTGATATTTTTGTGGAACCTGTGGCCTTTTTTTCGGGATTCTTTGATGAATAGAAAGCTCCAAAGAACATAATTTATTTGAAATTGAATATTTTTGTATCTTTACTGCAACTTTTGATCAATTTAATTCATCCTTGCTGAGTAAAAGTATTATATTCCTGCCTAAAAAATCTTACTGACCCAAACTGTGTGTTAAAATTGAATTGTAGTATATGTTTCACCTATGGGCAGATTCTTTTGAAAGACTCCTAAATGTGTGAAATGGACTGGAAATGGAGAATTTATTGAAGGCTGTTGTGTAGTGTAACATTTCTGGACTGATGTTGATGTGCTTACATTTCAACCTTCTAACTCCTTAACCCTGTATGACAGACCTTCACATTTGGAGTCTCCAGAGAGGAACCCATCAAATGAGATTCTACAGATGGATTCATTTGATATATCTGTCCCTATATAGTTCTGCACATCTTTAAAAAAAAAAAGAAAAAAAAAAGAAAAAGATCTGCATCTGTCATTTGCATCTGACTTGTACAAACTAAATAAATGCATAATGCACATCCTGTTCATCTTCAAAATGTAGCTACTATTGTCGACAAGTATGGTCTTTTTTTTTTGCCATTTGACTGAAGAAGTTAAACTAGTTTACATATGTCCATGTATTTTGTATTGTATTTGCATTTAATCATTTACCAAGCACTTTTATCGAGAGTAACTTTCAAATGAGGAGCATCACAAGCAATCTATCATACAAGAAACCACAACATTTGAAGTACCACAATGCCAAGTTTTAAGAGTAAACCAGAGTTGTGTAGAAGTAAAAATGGACAAAATGTTTTAGCTAATTTCTAGGAAGGGCCTTTGTATATGGTTGGTTCTCACAAAAGAGTTCAACTGCTTCTTAAAGTTTGTGATGGACTAAGCAGAACGAATGGAAGTTGAAAGCTCCACCATAGAACCGCAACACAAAATACACTGTTTTGTGCATGACTAACACTTTGTTTTGTCCATTTACAGCTCCTCAGGATCTTCCCCGAAAAGGGCGAAACTTCTGCCTCACCTCCCATCAGCTCAGGTGCCTGACCCAGCTGACCTCCACCTTACTGGAGCTGGAGCAAACTGTGGAGGACATGGCAACCCATCTGGGTTTCCTTAACTGCGCTGGAGAATCAGTCTGCAGTGTCAAAGGTACACTTTAACAACCATCGCTAAACATTACCACATCCAAATGCGAACTAGAGTCAAATCCATCCGTTGCAGGTCAGTGCATCTCAGCAATCCTGATTTAATAGGGAAAATTCTGTCATCATTTACTCACACTAATGTCATTCAAAACCTGAATAACTTCTTTTTGAGAAGATATTGTGAAGGAGATATTGTTAAAATGTCTACAATGAAGTCGTTGTTTTGAACAGCACCGTTCAATTTTTGGGAGTCTATTAGATTTTTCTTTTTTTTTTGAAGGAAATAACTAGGCCTACTTATTCAGCAAATTGATCAAAAGTGATTGTAAAGACATTTATAAAGTTACAACAGATTTATATTTCAAATAAATACTATTCTTTTGAACTTGGTTTTTATCAAAGAATCTTGAAAAAAAAAAGTATCACGGTTTCCACAAAAATAGTAAGCAGCACACTGTATAATAATAATAAATAATAAATAACAAAAAAACAATTTGAGCAGCAAATCAGCATATTACAATGATTTCTGAAGAGTCATGTGACACTGGAGTAATGATGCTGAAAATTCATCTTTGCCAGCACAGGAATAAATATGTTGATATAATAAATATTGTAATAATATTTCACAATATTACTATTTTTACTGTATTCTTGATCAAATAAATGCATCCTTGTTCTGCATAAGAGACTACTTTCAAATACATTGCTTATTCGACAAATCTTACCAACCCCAAACTTTTGAACGGTAGTATATATAAAAAAAAAAAAAAAAAAGATTCTGATAACCACAGAAGAAAGTAAGGCTTGAAACAATATGAGAGTGAGTAAATTTAATAACAGAGTTTTCATGTTTGGGTGAACTATCCCTTTAAATATCATAGTTTCTGATCTCCTAATCAACGAAACACCCATAGTAAGCAAATATCCCCCTGCAGCAACTGTGAAAACATACACAGATAACTGGTTTATGTTGCTCTCAGACTGAATGTGATATATGCCAGTCAACAAGATATATGGTTGTTGTTTTTCCCCCCGATGAATATCACCATAGTGGAAATAAATGGCAGCCGATCAAGATTTCTGACAACAGTCTACTGCAAATCTGACATGTGAAATGATTTGTCACCATGGGAGCGGAAAACCTCCAGCTATATTGTGCTCGACGGAGCCTTTAAATACGACAAGCCTCCAATTCCTGCGTATAATAGCGTCAACTCTACAGGCAGCTTATGAGACCAGACTGCTGGCCTGTAGCAGTACCTTGTATACATGTGCTTTTTTTAATGGGAGTTTTCTGGCCTTTCTTTACAGATTTTTTACCGTTCCTTATGTGTGTGTGTTTTGTTCTCGCATATAGAAACACTTCTGCACGCACAAATTGAGGAGGCCGGAAATTATTATTATATTTTTTTTTTTCTGCTATGAAAGTGACTGGTGCGTATAGTAATTTCTGAAAAGGTTACATTAAAAAACAGGACAAGCAGAAAAGGGCTGGATTTACTGAGAAGTAAACAGCCTTTAAAGGGCAGTTATCCAAATCATTAATTCAGCCAATCAAACGACTTAATTACCAGAAATTCATCAGATGGGCTTAAAGGTCAAAAAGTGACATGCTGGCTGCTTCTCTCCTCCTTTGCCGGGCTCGGCTCTCTCTCTTCTTCAACTAAATTGCCTCGCCCGGGGTCTCACTTCCGAAGCGTCTGATTAGAAAAATGCGGCCTTGATGCATGCACTTTTAATTTGCCCACAACAAGCACACACACACACACACACTTATCCTCCCTCTAACCCTTCCATGGATTAGCCCAGATATGGCCATAGCTATCAGGGGTTCAAATCAACTCCAAAGCCTCCGAATTTAACAAAGCTTACTGTTGCAATTACTGCGTCCGCTTTTTAGTTTTTTTCACCCGCTTTATTGGGTGAATCACGTTGTTGTTTGTAGGTCGTCACTGCGCAGAGGAGTTTAATATGTTGGCCTGGCCTGACCCTGGCACCCCACACATTGACTTCTTTTCCAAAGGATACCATGTAGAGCGTGAATGCATATGCTAATATGCTAACGGAACATATGAGATGTTCCTGCGTGAAATGTTTTAATGAGCTGGAAATTAGAGGATTTGGAGCTCACTTCCTTTCGTAAAGCTGTAGTGACAGTTTACTGTGGATGCATTGTGAGTGTTTTTTTGCTTTTTCCATGCAGGGGTCCTGAAGAAGGTCAGGGATGATATGGAGGTGACGGCAGCAGAAGACAAAGCCGCTACTGATCTTGTTCTGCAAAGCACAGAGGTGATACACATCCCTTATTTATTCACTTCTGGTGCAAATACTGTAATACTATTTTTCATTGCACCATTATGATTTTTGAAACAACCCTCTAATATAGAACTTTACTGAATGTGTTTTTATTGTAATCAACATGTCTATTGCTCTTGCGTGAGGTTAAGGGTTTAAACAAAACCCTAACCCTAAAAACTCCAAGAACACCATATTATTGAGTTGGTGAATCTTGCATTGGCTAGCAGTACTGTACTTTCTATCCTTAAATGCATGTTTTGTAACCATTAAATACTGTATATTCCAGTCTGACCAGATTTTGCATGGTATTTATGTATTTGTGTGTGTGTGTTTAGGTGGTGTCTCTTGAGTTTGGGTGGAGGGCTACATTTAGAGACCTCATTCCTCAGATGGCTCACTGTGTGAAGGTGGTGTTGGATGACGTGTGCAATAAGAATCTGGAGCAGGAGGAAGCCGAACATGCATCGAGCTCTGCTAACATCTCCATAACCCCCGTTGACCACAGACACAGTCCAGAGAGAGACTCTCCCAAGATGGTGGCGAAGGTAAGGTAATAGTAATTTAAAGTCACCTGCCTGGAACTACATTAGCCGTGCATTTCCCTGAAAATAATTGCACACCTTAGAACGTTCTTCAAACATTCAGATTCAAGCATTCAATAGCCCCGTAATATAATTAATGTAATGTAATGTAACGGACAAATGAGAACTAAAACACAGCATATATATAGCCTATACTAAGTAGAAACAAAGATGATTGGATTAACACAGGTAATACAAACAAGGGAACCAATGAGTAACCATAGAAACAAACTGGAAGGCAATGAGTAACCTAGGAGACAAACAAGTGGCGGGAAACTGAGAAGAAATTAGACATGTGACTGAGGGATTCAAGTCCATGAGGGAGTAACTAAGAATAATCTAAATTATATAATATAAAATGATAAAAGGCCGCACAGTATAAGTGCTTTTTGTGTATGCGTGGTTCCAGTTGTTCCTATTTGTTGCATATATTTAGTATAATTTTGAGTACGATAGTGTCACGGTAAGACACGGAGATGAACCCAAACGCAGACAGTATACAATAAGACACGGTTTAATGACAAAAACAGGAAAACAAAACCCATGAGAGGGCAAAACAGATGGAACACAGAATACCTGACTGACTAGACTGGGAAACAAATGAACAAGAAACCAAACAAGACTTCAAGAGACGCTAACAATGACTAGATGTACAGAGGGTACTCACGATCAATGTATAACAATGAACCGACCCAAGACAGCAAACACAAGGGGATTAAATAGGAAGACTAATCAAACATAACAGGTGACACGGGTGAAACACTAATGACAGAATCAGGATAACAAGGGGGCGGGGTAACGAGACAACACAAGCACATGACCAAAACACAAGGCCATGTGCTTGCACACAGAACATGGGTCTGTCATGATCCTGCCAAAATACTAGAACACACAGACCTGATGGCAGAATCATGACAGTACCCCCTCCTTAAAGAGCGGCTACCAGACGCTCCCCAAGGAGACATTAAACGCGGAACAAGACTGACAGAGACATAGACCAGACCCAACAAAACATGACAAATAATAACAGGGGCATACAAGCGTGAACAATGACCGGGTTAGGGTGAAACATCAGAAAAAATAAACAAGGAAGGGGAGGCGGAGGGACAACAGAGTCTTTGAGCGAGAGTCCAGGGTGGGTGGGCGGGACGGTGATCTTGGAACTACAGGGTGTGGGCTTAGGACGGGGGACCCGAACGGACTTGGGTGGAGTGGTGTGAGTAGACGGAGAAACAGTCCTAGGTTGAACCATGACGGGGGAAACAAACGGGAGTCCGGGGGCAGTAGAGACAGGGACACACGAGGAGACAGTCCGGGGACTTCTGACGGGGAACATGGTTGGTGACGGGACAGGACTGGGTGCCGCGCTCACGGCGACCGGCTCTGGAACAGCGCTTGCCGTAGCGGGCTCTGGAACAGCGCTTGCCGTAGCGGGCTCTGGAACAGCGCTTGCCGTAGCGGGCTCTGGAACAGCGCTTGCCGTAGCGGGCTCTGGAACAGCGCTTGCCGTAGCGGGCTCTGGAACAGCGCTTGCCGTAGCGGGCTCTGGAACAGCGCTTGCCGTAGCGGGCTCTGGAACAGCGCTTGCCGTAGCGGGCTCTGGAACAGCGCTTGCCGTAGCGGGATCTGGAACAGCGCTTGCCGTAGCGGGCTCTGGAACAGCGCTTGCCGTAGCGGGCTCTGGAACAGCGCTTGCCGTAGCGGGCTCTGGAACAGCGCTTGCCGTAGCGGGCTCTGGAACAGCGCTTGCCGTAGCGGGCTCTGGAACAGCGCTTGCCGTAGCGGGCTCTGGAACAGCGCTTGCCGTAGCGGGCTCTGGAACAGCGCTTGCCGTAGCGGGCTCTGGAACAGCGCTTGCCGTAGCGGGCTCTGGAACAGCGCTTGCCGTAGCGGGCTCTGGAACAGCGCTTGCCGTAGCGGGCTCTGGAACAGCGCTTGCCGTAGCGGGCTCTGGAACAGCGCTTGCCGTAGCGGGCTCTGGAACAGCGCTTGCCGTAGCGGGCTCTGGAACAGCGCTTGCCGTAGCGGGCTCTGGAACAGCGCTTGCCGTAGCGGGCTCTGGAACAGCGCTTGCCGTAGCGGGCTCTGGAACAGCGCTTGCCGTAGCGGGCTCTGGAATGGGCACTGGGTTCAGCTCCGAAACACCGAACACCGGCCTCTCTAAGATCCGAGCCAGACGCTCCAGATAGTCCCAGCTCAGGAAGGCAGACGGGGCGTGAACGGTCTCTAGCTGGACAGACGGGGCGTGAACAGTCTCTAGCTGGACAGACGGGACGTGAACTGGCTCTGGCTGGGCAGACGCAGGTCTCCTCTTCCTCCTCCTGATTCGCGGAGCCGATGATGCCTCGGGAGTCGAACTGGGACGAGTCTGTTCTCCAAGCCTCACGAAGCCTAACCTCAGATCCTCCGGGATCACCGGCAGACAGGCAGGAGGTAACGACACCATGGGACCCTGTGACTCCCGACGAACCAAGCAGTCCACCATGTCCCGGAACGGGCGGTGGGCCAGCCTCTCCCGTTCCGCCAGAGGTGGAGGAACTTTGAGACCCGCGATGAGGTAACGGTTAACCAGGCTCTCCGGTAAAAAAAATTCTCTTTGCCTCCACGGCCTGAGCATATCCTCTCAGGGACCTCTCTCCCTGGGGAGGGAAAGGAAGCCTGCCCAACTTGCTGTCGTTGATAGCTGACTGCCACCATAGTTCCTGGTCAGCTGATTGTTGTCTTAGTGGGGATGACATACTGTCCGCTGGGTTCAGAATGGGTCGGTTCATTCTGTCACGGTAAGACACGGAGATGAACCCAAACGCAGACAGTATACAATAAGACACGGTTTAATGACAAAAACAGGAAAACAAAACCCATGAGAGGGCAAAACAGATGGAACACAGAATACCTGACTGACTAGACTAAACTGGGAAACAAATGAACAAGAAACCAAACAAGACTTCAAGAGACGCTAACAATGACTAGATGTACAGAGGGTACTCACGATCAACGTATAACAATGAACCGACCCAAGACAGCAAACACAAGGGGATTAAATAGGAAGACTAATCAAACATAACAGGTGACACGGGTGAAACACTAATGACAGAATCAGGATAACAAGGGGGCGGGGTAACGAGACGAGACAACACAAGCACATGACCAAAACACAAGGCCATGTGCTTGCACACAGAACATGGGTCTGTCATGATCCTGCCAAAATACTAGAACACACAGACCTGATGGCAGAATCATGACAGATAGGTTTTGGTAAATCATAATTTGTTCATGAAAACTTTGGTATGTAGCTTTTACAACAAATTTGTGCGTACGTATGTTTAGTGAATGAGACCCAATGCATCCTGGCTGAAACAAGTATTAATTTCTTAAAAAAAATTAAAAAAAAACTTTCTGACCCCAAACTTTTGAATGATAGTATACTATGCTTATTATAGTATCACGCTAGCTTAGCAACTGAGTACTATTCATGCGGTGCACCGAGTTTCTGCCCATGGACTTTAGAGCATTCCAAATAGTCTCTTATGAATGAGGGAGCTTGTAGGCTGTATGCATCAAGGCAGCTCACTAGGTTTTGAAACAGAGCTATAGAGGAAGGTATTTGTGAATATTTCCTTACCTTTCCAGTCTCTTTTGAAATACTCCATACTCCAGTGGTTCACAGTGACATGACATGTCTGGCATCCTGGCTCCAGGAGCCTCTCTGGTCCTGTGAGTTTGCTCTGTGGCCCAGTGTCTTGCCTCATTTTATCCCTCATCACGGAGGTCCCCGTCTGAGACAAGCTCCACTCGCTGCAGCTCAGGCAGATTGATGAGCCATCACAGCCCCAAAGGATGGCCTCTGAGCTTGGATAGGATGCAGGTGTTTCCATCCATGCATGCTCCATTCACCAGCCTTTTTTTTTCTAGTTAAAAACATGTTTTTTTTCATGTCCACACTAGACAAAAGTCTTTTTTTTTAAACGGAACTTAAGTGATTAAAACACACACACACACACACACACACACGCACGCACACACACACACACACACACACACACACACACACACACACACACACACACACACACACACACACACACACACACACACACACCCGTTTTGATTTTAGATTGTAACTCTTTAGAACTTTCTATTCATCAAAGATTCCTGGGGGTGAAAAAATGCATCACGGTTACCACAAAATTGTTAAAGGGATAGTTCACCCAAAAATGAAAATTACCCCATGATTTACTCACCCTCAAGTCATCCTAGGTGTATATTACATTCTTCTTTTAGATGAATACAATCGGAGTTATATTAAAAAATGTCCTGGCTCTTCCAAGCTTTATAATGGCCATTAGTGAATGGGCGTTTCTGTTTTTAAGTCCATAAATGTGCATCCATCCATGATAAAAGTGTTCCACACTGCTCTGGCGGGTTAATAAAGGCTTTCTGAAGTGAAGCAAGATAAGAAGTGATATCTTCGTGTAAGATGATAAAACTTTATTGACTAAAATAACTAGCTTCTGGCAGACGGCCTACGCCTATACAGTCTACTTGCATCAAAAGAGTAACATTTGACAATGTATTAATCTTGGAAGAGCCAGGACATTTTTTAATATAACTCCGATTGTATTCATCTGAAAGAAGAATGTAATATACACCTAGGATGGCTTCAGGGTGAGTAAATCATAGGCTAATTAATGTTGGGTGAACTAACCCTTCAAGCAGCACAACTGTTTAGAACATTATTAATAATAATAAATGTTTCTTGAGTAGCAAATCAGCATAATATAAAATGATATCTGAAGGATCGTGTGACACTGAAGAATGGAGTAATGATGCTGAAAGTCATTTTAGATTGTAATAATATTTTGCAATATTACATTTTTTTCTGTATTTTTGATTTTTAAAAAATGCAGTCTTGGGGAGCATAAGAGACTTTCAAACACATTTAAAATTCTTACCAACCCTCAATTTTTGGAGGTGTACACATACAAGCACCATATTTTCTGGACTTTAGGTTGCAATAATCTGAAACATGCTGTGACTCATATTCCAAAGCGACTTACATAATTCTATTAACTTCAAACTTATTCTCAGGTACACCTTACTTTCTGGAAAACATGGTAAATTCCTTTAGAGTGTTTTCATATTCCTGCATTTTTTTAAAGAATTGACCTCCTGCATGCAAAGCTGCTTTAAAACCTTCGTCGAACATAGATATATTTTGCACAACATGGCCTCAACTTATTAAGTTTAGAACGTCAGCGTTCTTGTCTGATTTCCATACCATTTCATTGATGCTGCCGACACCCCTGGAACCACATCACTAACAAGTGTCAAAATTTGTTCACACTCAAGACCTGTACGACACATTTACGTGTAGGTCAGTGCTTCAGAATGAGCAGCCCTCATCTCAAAGGTTAGCATGTGCATTTATTTGCATTCTCTGCTACTCTGAGTGTCTGAGAACCCCTTCTTTTTGACACGTGTCACCGCGGCCCATAAGTAGGCAGCGTTATGCTAGCCCAGCCAGAACATAGTCAGTCCAGATGCATTACAGAGATCAATACTTCACCCATTCATATTCATACATTCATGCTTTGTTTCGAACTCTCAGAGTCACCAGACTTCCCGTCTGCATAATATTTCAGCAAACCATTTATCAACCTGAAACCGCGATCCAGCTATTGACCGCCTCGCGTTGACGATCGTCCTTAACCCTGTGTGAGGAGAAGGATTTAGCACTGTTCGAAGGTGCAAGAAGACTGCTGCAGAGTTGAGCTCTTAAATGTTTTAAAGCTTTGCTGAGAAATAACCTTGTGGTGGCTGTCCTGTTGGAATCCATATCTTTGATCTGCTCTAGTTAAGGGTTCTCCGAACCGGAGCAGCAGGCTTTAGAAAGCCATAAATCTCACCGACACCTCTCGGGTGCTCATCACCTTGGATTGGGGCGAATCTTTGCATTCTCACCCACATCTCTCTCATACTTCCCACTAAGCTTATAATAACAACACCCAGTCTGTTTTCGACTCGCTGTCCAATCGGCCGATTGTTTCAAGACCTGTTCAGCCTTTAGGGGGTTCCGGTTTGCATGGCTCATGGCACTTTAGTGATGTCAAAAGCAACTCTAGTAAAAAGTATACCAGTTTTCGTATCAGTCTCATAATACAGAGTGGCAACATGTGCAACAGGTCATGTTGTAATGTGGCTATGCAAAATCCCCCCTTTTTGTCTAAAGTAAATGTGAACAGGAAAGAAACATCAGATGTGTCATTTTTTTTTTTGTCTGTTAGGCCTTGCAATGAAGGTCAAGAGACCTGCCTATGACTCTTATGATGTTAATATGTTCATATTTTTTTTTATTTGTACAAACTTGAAGCAGCATTTATTCAATTGATAAATATGTGTCAACATTTCATTGTTTTAATTTAATTAGGCAATATTTATTGGTATAGTTTATTATGATGATATTACTTAATGAAATGTATTCTAACGTACTAATTATACTAATATAAAAATGAATTATAAAATAATAGTTAATAATATAAATAAACATTAATAATTTTCTTTTATTATTATAATTTCATAGCATTTTTACTGACTTTTTATTTGTCAGCAATAATTACCTTATTGATAGATACTTGCAGCATACCACCATTTGAGTTTTTATTTAATATTTATAGTTATAGTTTATTATAATAACATTATTCAAATTTAGTAATAATACAAATATTAATAAATTACTAACTAATAATTGTCTTTTATAATTATCATTTGATTATAATAAGCTTTTTTTAGTGACCTTTCATTTGTTCAATTACCTGGAAATCAATATTTTATTAATTTGTGAATATTTACAGCATGCATTTACATTTTTTATTACATTTTATAGTCTATTATAATATTTTAAAATAATAGTCATTAAAATGTACAAATTATACAGAAAACAATTATTCTATTACAGTTATACTAATATAATCATAAACTTTTATAAATATAATTGATTATAATTAAGTATTTAAATAAAGGAGTGATTTGTTTGCTGTTGTTGCAATATTGAATACAACACCACTTGTATTGTGAATAGTGAAATCTCACTGGTATTGCTACTAAAATGTTGTAATGGTGATAACTCTAGCGTGCTGCATCTGTTGTGTCTGAATGGCAGGCTGTGTAATGCAGATGCTGGAGTTTAGTTCAGAAGTATGAAGTCACCTCTCTCTTGCCTGTCCATGCTTGATTGATAGACCTGCTATTGGAAAAGTTTCCATTTAACATGTGCTGGGTTTTTTCCTCTATGTTCGCAGAGGCCTTGGGACACGGTAACTCCCTGTGGAAGGGGGAAAGGGTGGAGTGGAGGGAGATATATACAACGCACACATGTATTTTACTGCTCTCGAATAGCCCTGCGCCGTAACTCATTTCTATAGGTATATAAATTCGACAGTGAACCCAGCACGTGCGTCTGGCTCTTCGGCATGGCCCGATCCGCTGCCGTAACTGCTGATCTGCATTAAACGTGTGGTTGGAAGGAGGGATGGAGAAAGGGATGAATGGAGGCGCTAGATGGGGATAGATCCACAATGATGTCTTCATTTGTCAAGTGTTGGAGAAATATGGGTGGAGGAAGTTTGGTGTATGTTCCGTTCCAGGCCTGCCTCTTTTTGGTAATAACCCTTAGGGGTCTTCCTTTCAAGCAGCGTGTCTCCCGAGGCAATGTAAGGCAGATGTAACAGGCACACACACTTTCGTAATCATTTTGAAGAGAAAATACCATTGCTGATTCCCTGTTTCCTCCAGGACAAATGTGGAAAAATGAGATAAGTGTTGCTGCTCTCTCCAGGCTCCACAGGAGGGGAACTACAGGTATTTGAATCTGAAAAGGGCCCTGAATGTCTCTCACAGTCCTATCGGCATGGATGATTCGGTTATTCTATTGCAATAAATGCTAGTTGGTTCGCATATGGTAGAGTTGTGTGAGCTGCTGAAATGCAATTTCGGTCTTCAAAAAGGGAAGTTTGAGTGTAGTACGATAAGGAATTTCTTAGTGTATAGCGCTGAATGCTTTTTGTCGGATTTAAGAGGGACAGGATGGAGTACATAAATGTTTTTTTCCAAAGTTACTATCTGGAAATAATTCAACTGAATGGTCATGAGAGTAAAGAAGCACTGCCTAGTGTGGATAACAGTAAAGTTGCACCAAACAAGTTCTTAAGTGTTAAATAATGAATCCGTCAGTGCCGGAGATGAAGCCTGTCAGGTTGTTCATGTACTTCAATATGTTGTGTTGTGTCATTTCCTAAGCCAACCGCTCTCTTTCACTCACTATTTCCTGTCAAAACTGTCCTGTTGGCAAAATAAAATAATCAAATCAATTGTTTCATTAATTATACACATGATTATGTTTTATTCATTGTCTTTAATAATGTGGAATTTTGCAGGGGCAAAATAATTGAGTTAAAGTGGGGGACACATTAAAGGCACAGTATGTAAGTTTCGCCACTAGAGGACGCATATTCTAAACAATTACGAAGGCATAGCCCGATGGCGCTGTGAATGAGTGTGGAATCATGGGAGTTGTCGTCTTCACCTCCACAGCCTAGAGAAAGCAATATGATAGGACTCATGTTCATGGATGAGCTAATGTGTTCAAGTTTTATTAATGTTACTGGTATGAAGTTGGGCAGGGCAGAGAGCCTGGGACATTTTACATTGCTGTTTTTATAATGCTTATATGCTGCAGTCGTATGGGGGAGAAAGTGCAGTATTGTTGTTACTTTCTGATTTTGCTGTTAGCCACTTGACAAAATAGTTTTACTCGCGGCAAATCAAGAAAACTAAAGATTCAAAAAATAAAGCTAGTTGTGTTGAGCTATATAACAATGGTTAGTTTTCTGTCAATAAAGGTATCCAAACAGTTGCTCACCTGTCAAAAAACAAAACAAAAAAAAACATAATATATTGAAGCGTCTTTGGTATTTTCATGGTTTGTACCGAAGTTAAACCGATGCGCAATGCGGATATGACGGATATGCGGATATGACGCCATTGACAGGCGATGCAATGACACGGGCCGTTACACTGGTTTCATGGATTTAAACATTTTTGTAACATTTGGGATAATGTAAGTAAACAAGTAAACATAATATATAACATTGTTTTAGTGGTTTTTGGATATTTGAATCCAAAAATCATACATATTATGCCTTTAAGGCAGAAGTATTGATTATAGTGATCATATAGTATTATTAGAAAAACCTTTGAAAAACTATTCACATATTCACTGTATTTCCAGTTCTGTGCAGACATTGTGGAGCAGATGGATGCTTTTCTCCCTCTGGCTGTGGCGTTTAGAGAGGACACCCTGCTGCCCGTGTGCTCCAGCTACGTGGAAGTGTGTGGCCGTGTGTCTTCTTTCCTACTGACGAGGCTAGAGGAAAGGCAAGGGGAAGTGCCGGCCTCAGCTCCCCTCAAGAACCTGCCCATTCTGATGGCCACCAGTGACTACATTCACCAGACACTTACCCACTATGAAAGCAAACTCGGAGACATGTGAGTTAAACACATTTTTTAAAGCACTCCTGTTTTAACTGAATAATATGTAGCAAGGACGTATTCAATTCAAATTGATCAAAAGTGACAGTAAAGGCATTTATAATGTTTCAACACATTTATATCTCAAATAAATACTCTTTTGAACTTTGAATTAATCAAATAATCCAGAGAAACGTTCACACATAAATAGTACACAGCAAACTGTGTTCAACATTGATAATAATAAAGAAATTATTCTTAAACACCAAATCAGCATATTAGAATGATTTCTGAAGGATCATGTGACTGAAACAATGCTGAAAATTCAGCTTTGCCATCACAGGAACAAATGGCATTTTAAAATATATTAAACTAGAACTAGAAAAACTAGAAAAAAGCAATTTTGAATTGTAATAATAGTATTTTTGAACAAATAAATGCAGCCTTGTTGAACATAAGATACCTCTTATAAAATCTTATTGACCCCAGACTTTCGAAGGGTAGTGCTAGTGTACACTTTAATAATGTTTTGAGCTAGTCCAATGAAAGTCATTTTAATGGTAATATTAAGTAAAAAATATATAGTTTTCTTAATTGTTTTGTTCTGTATTCCAGTAACTATATAAATATCTTTAAAACAAGATAACATTTGTGTAAGTTATTAAGACGTGTTATTAGAAAATATACATTATTTTTATTCACTCATTATGAAGTTTATTTTTCTTATTTCTATTTTTAAGAAAATAATTGTGAAATTTGTATGTTTATGCTTAATACAACAGCAACAACAAGAAGAAAACAAATAGCCAGAATATTAGTCTAGATTCTTAACATTTCAAATGCATAAAAACCTGATTAAGATCTTAATGTTTGTCCAAAGTATACATTTATACTGTAGTATAAAGTATTTATACTAGGATGTGGCGTGAGGAATGACAGTGAAGTCTGATCCTCTATATTGTGGTAGCCCTGATTTCATAAATAACTCCAAATCTCTCCATGGATGATAGGTAGGCTATATAAAAAAACTCAGCTTGGGTTTGACCTGTGCATTTGTACATAAAATGAAGAGTGTTTGGAGAGGGTGAGCACTGCTAAAGTTCACCGGTTTATAGTGCACTTTGTCAAGCCTAGGTTTTCCTGGCCTGACAGCCTGTCAGGCGGATGTCAGATTTACTAAAATGCTGTAATTGGATTGTAAAGAACCGGAGTGAGACTTACATGAGCTGGTGGGCTCTGACAGAACTATTCACCTATGTGTTTGTAAGGTTATAGCCGAGAATGAGCAACAGAAAGAGAGTGAGACAGACAGAAAGGGGTATCAGACCGTATGTGTGGCCTTATTCTTAAAGAAGGGGAGTGAGAAAACATTAGGGGAGGAATTAGGAGGTGTTGAATGATTGACAGGTAATAATAAGAGCCATTTGCTGATATTAATCACTTAGTGGCTCTTTGACCTGTAAACTACACCGCTTTTGCTTTAAACCAGGCCTTGTGTCTTTGATGTCTCCAACACCAGGCCTCTAACTCTGCTGCCCATTCAGAGAACCCAGGATGTGTTGGCGGCCCTGAACGATCACCTGACCAGCTACTGCGTCCATGTGTGCGCCACTAGTATACTGCAGGATGCCGAGAGCCACTACTGGAGTGACCCCAACCCTTTTTACGAGGTACAGATGGTTGTAGCTTTTCTGGCTATATTTTAATAATAGTTCATGTTACGTGGAAGCCTTGTTGAGGGCTTCTCTTTGTGGTTTGGTTAGGTTATTTGAAGACAAAACATCCTGTGCTTTTAAAGTGTGCTCAAGGATAAAGCTGTTGTGAAGTCAAACAGCATAATCACATCAGAACTTAAGTGTATATGTATTGAAATGCAGTGACATTGGGCAATAAATTATACATTGTATTATTGTATTCTTAAGTAGTCGCCCTCTTAAATTCTTGGCTGTTCTTGCACATTGTCCTTGACTATTTAGTTGATCCAACCTCAATCCTTAGTTGATCCAACCTCAAGGCCTGCCATACTAAAGAGCCTTAAAAAAACATGCTTGAACGTTTGTGCATATTTGTAATCAAATTCCAGTCTCAGCAGATCTGCCAAATTTGAATAGAACCAGAATGTGTTTGTGTAAAACCTTCTTGTCTTTCCATTAAAGAAAAAGAACATTAGGTTGTTCATTGACTATTTATTTATTTTTTTGTGTGGGGGGGGGGGGGGGGGGTGGGGGGGGGTTCTAATGGATTGGAATACTTTAAAAATCCTATTTTTGAAATTATTCTATATTTTTATTTTATTTAAGTCTATTTGTTTTGTCGACGGGGATTATTTGGGAAAGCTTTTGGAGCTTTTATCTTGATTCAGTTGTAAGAATCAGTTAAAACGGTCCATTTTAATCAATATATTTAATCAAAATTTTCATTCAATAGTTTGTTTGCACCATCATCCAAAATGTTTAATTTAAATAACATGAAATTTGTAATTAAATTGTCTTATTAAAATGTTTTAGACATAAAACATTATGTTGGTACATTTGTTCAAATGTATAAAAAAAATAAAACACTTTACAAAAGGTTTCATTAGGTAACATTAGTTAACTACTTGAGTTAACATGAACTAAGAATGAACAATACTTCTACAACATTGATCTTAATTAATGTTAATTTCAACATTTACTATTACATTTTTAAAATAACGTGTATTTGTTAGCGTGTAGTTAATACACTGTGATCTAACATGAACAAACAATGAACAGCTGTATTTTTATTAACTAACATTAACAAAGATGAATAAATACTGTAACAAATGAATTGCTCATTGTTAATTCTTAGTTAATAAATAAATTAATGTTAAAAAATGAGACCTTATTGTAAAGTGTTGCCAAATATTCGTATACACTAAATAAATATCCGTATACACTAAACATTCTTTTGTTTATTTAGTGTTAACAGTTTGACACAGCCCTTAACTATTTTTAACTAGATTTTTACTTGCTGTAAGCATTTCAAATTGATTTGGCTGCAATTGTTAATAAAATAAAGAAATACAGATTGTTAATTCAAATTCAAATCAAACTTGTATGCCTTTTCAGACCAAATGAGAAGAATTGATGTTTATATTAAAAATGGTCAAAAGTGAAAAAAAAAAAAAAATCTCGCTATGCTTGCTGCAAAGCTCTCAGTCCTAGTTCCAAAATGACCCTTCCTCTAGTCTTTTCAGTAGGGCTTGTGTTGCCCTGAGGCAGCTTTAGACTAACCATCTGTGTGTCGAAGAGTCTAGCCGTTCCCGTAGCCCTAACCTTACCTCCATTAAGATACGGGCACACTCATAAGCGCTCTCACAGATGCGTACGCACACATCCGCCCGTCGCAGGGCTGTGGGGCAGACTGGCCTGCTGTGTGCAGGTGTGAGTCTGCGCCTCTGCTGACCTGTATCCCTCTTCCCCCTCCTCCCTTTCACTTCCTCCTGAGCAAATGCCAAAGGGCGCGAGTGCTTCCAGAGGCCCAGCCGCTATAGCGCTAAATCCCTGGGTCCGGACATGTGGTCATGCCTCTGTGTGTCCCTTTCTATGGCTGACTTAGCCGTGGCTCACTGGTGGACCACGTCCCAGCTCTCATTAGGAGATGTAGTACATGGTTGTTAATAATCTCTCTTTGGTCACACTGTGAACTCCTAATGCTGCTTCCTCTTTGCCTGAAAGTAATTAGCCTCTTAGGAAACCAGACTCTCTCTTCCTTTTTATCATTTTCTGAATTGTGTTTCCATTTCTTGCTTTTCCGTTAGAGCTGTTAAGCAAGTATCATACAATTCTGAAAGCTTCTCAGCAACATAAGTCTGAGCCTTTAGATCAGTCAGCTTATTCCTCTTATGCAATACATTTGTGCTCTGTAGCTTTATAAAAATAATATTGTCGCAAATAATTTCTTTAAAAGTGCAGAAATAGCTTCATACTTAAACTTTATTCATTAAATCTTGATTATTTACACAGTGACACGACTTTGCATAATAGGATTGAAGTTAATAGGATGCAAATAAAGAGCTGAAGTTCACTAAATGTGGCAATTTGAAATACATGTTTTATTTTTTCGAATCTTTTTGACATTTTTAAAAACATTATACAGATTTCTATAATTTTATCGAAGGATATAATGTTTTAGAGCAGGAATTTTTAAACTGGGTGTCTGGGGAGCCCTAGGAGGCCGGTGGAAGTACACTTGTTAACTTAATATATGTATCTTTCTTTTTAACGTACAACATTTTTTTCATATATTCATATATGCATCATCAAAAAGTTTGAAAACCTCTGTTTTAAAGTGAGACAAACCAGCTAATACATCACATAATTCATCAAATCTGTTGTTTATACTTGTTCATGTTTATGCTGTTTTCCCCCACCAAAGAGTGATATCACTTCCTGGAGGATGATGTCATGGAACTGGCTTTTGTTAGTTGCAAAAGTCTAACAGGATGGAAAGTAAAATTGAGAGCACAGGAAAAACCTATAAAATCAAATTAAAACAATATTCCCCCAAAAAAACATGTTTCATTTGAACTATTGTGATTAGAGAAAGGAAAAAATGCTGCAACATCTGAAGAATTTCTTAATGAATTCCCAGTTTTTAAAAGGTAGATTTGCTATGGACATGGTTAAAAAGCTACATTATGGAAGTAAAATAATGCCAAATGTTTTTGAAACAAAAAGCCTGTTGAATTGCACTACTTGAAAAAATAGGCATTGCATTATATGCTTGCATAGGTTCAAATTCGACCGTAAATTCAACATTGACATCCAGCAAAAGCAGTAGATTACCGAGCGTAATCTCTATCTGCTGTAAATCTACCACACCAGCAGGGGGTGCAAGCGCGCGATGTTGACAAAGACCGAACAACAGTTAGAGCAAGCCATTCATTCATAAAAACTCATTTATAGAAATGTAAGTGTATTTGTTAACTTTATATCACGGCGATGTGCTTCAATACAATGGTTTCCCTCAGGATTGCTGGAATATAAAGCACTTAACGTATCTTAATGGACTAATACAGTGATATAAAAGACCAAACTCGCACCTTATTGAGAAGCCTGCAGGCTACTATACTGCTGGGAAGCAGATGGACTCAGAATATGAAGTTAATGCGCAAAGTTTCACCCAGCGTTTCCCTGTGATATAGGCCTACTCAGTGGCAGAGTGGGTGGGACAGGTGTGTGTGTGTTCCTAATGCAATGTTAAATCATAAATCAGATGTAGGCTATGTGCAATAACATTACGATGTCTAGCAATCGATTTAAATAGTACATTGGGTTTCATCTGTCGTGTTTAATGAGATCTAATATGTTGTTAGTGCCGAGAATGTTTGCCAAGCGTGTCAGAGGTTCTGGGTTCTAATCCGCACTCATATAGTTTTTTTCCCTTATCAAAACCGATTATATTTATCAGTGGTTGTATATCAAGCAGGGACACGTTTGAGTGCAGTTTGTTTTGTGATTTCACCGGAAAGAATAGAGAAGAGAGTCTCCGCAACCGATAGAAACGCGCGTCCGGGTTAAGACTGTGCGCGAGCCACAAGAGATACTGTATCCGCACCTCTGATCGCAGTGCAACGAGCACTTGATTTCATAAACAACACATTTCAGCGTTAGATCGCCTCTTATTTAACTAACGAACGAAATGAATGCTCTGCTAGTTAACTGGAGATGTTTTATTTAGGCTATTTGTATGTAGGCCTACATCGTGCTGCGAGAAGTGGTTTCAAAAGTGGTGGGGACAATATCGACCCTGGCAAAAAGTGGTGGGGACTAGTCTGGGTTTCCCCATGCTGCCTTCCCGCAGCGCGATTTTATTCACGCTGAAAGGCAGTATGGATACCATGGGCCAGATTTTCGCCTCATTTAGGGAACCAATCACAGAACGGGGAGGGAGCAGCAAGGCGATGACGACATCTATGCGACACACCGCAGCAGTTTGTTTATTTCTATGGATTCAACATGGCAGCAGACGCGAGGCTACTGCATGTTTATCTTGCAAAAACGGCAATAGTCGCTGAACGTCATTGTTGAACACAAAAATATCTGACCCATCGTCTTCTTCCTTGTCTAATTTCTGTCGCTTTACATACGTCATCTGGTATAATTGAAACGACTGCATATGAGCTACGTACTGGCGCATTTGACAGACATTCTTAGCACCCAATAAACGGCGCCGGGCAAACATAAACCACGCCTCAAATACGAGAAAATGTACATGTAGTTCCCAGACCCAAGTCTCAACGAGAATTGGGTCTGGCGTTAGCCAGGCTAGGTGGGGACATGTCCCACCCGCAAATTACGCCTATGGATATCCTACTGGCATAAAGTTGGCTTGACATTGGACATTCCCGCGTTGGGACCGTCTCTAAAGTTACACAAAACATTACACACGTTTCTAACTTCAGTAGCAAACTCATTTATTTGAATACATATCAAAAATAAAAAAGGGTGTGCATCATGCCTGACACCTACCACTTTTCTGTAAGTCATTCTCTCCCAATGCTATTGAAGTTAGAAACGTGTGTACTAATGTGTAACTTTACAGACGGTCCCTAAATTTGCGAATGTCCAATGTCAAGCCAACTATGCCAGTATATCACTGGGCAACCCTTAGTGTGAAACTTTGCGCGTAAATTTCATATTCTGAGTCCATCTGCTTGCCTGTAGCAATAGTAGCCTTCAGCCTTCTCAATAAGGTGCGAGTTTGGTCTTTTAGATCACTGTATTAGTCAAGCTACGTTACGCGTTTTATATGTCCAGCAATCGTGAAGTATTGAGGGAAACCCTAGTACTGCAGCATATATAAAGATATAAAGTTAAGGCTACTAAACAACCAAGAGAAATATGTCTACCTCAAATGTAGGCCTAACATTTGATCTGTACATCAGCATCAGGGGAATAACATTATAATCTCGTTCACGGTAGAGAAAGATATCACAAATACACTTACATTTCTATAAATGTGTTTTTATGAATGAATGGCTTGCTCTAACTGTTGCTCGGTCTTCGTCAACAACGCGCGCTTGCACCCCCTGCTGGTGTGGTAGATTTACAGCAGATAGAGATTACGCTCGGTAATCTACAGCTTTTCCTGCAGTTCCTGGATGTCAATGTGTTTGAAAAGTTTTGAATTGAAATATTCACAGCTTAAATATTCAACCATGTTGAATTTGAGCCAATAAAAAATGCAAGTCCTAAAAATACAATGCATTAAAATGCAAGCATATAATGCAATGCATATTTTTTTTAAGTAGTGCAATTCAACAGGCTTTTTGTTTCTAAAACATTTGGCATTATTTTACTTCCATACTACATCTGCTCAAACTTTAAAATTCACTCCTATGTTCAATTTGGGATGTTGTGGGGGAGAAAAGACCCCCAATGATTTCCATTTTAAAATTATGAATTATATTTCACCCAATATATTAAGTTTCACATGATGAGACTTGCATAACAGGAATGACCCGTTCATTTTAATCTTTGCCATCTTGACTCAGTGTGCATGTATGTCTGGGTAATGTTCAGATGAACAGTGATTGAATATCCAGATTAAAACTTCAAAGTATCCTTATGCTCTCTCTTTCTCTGTGGTAATGAGGGGTCCAGGTGCAGCGTGCAGGTTGCATGACCATAAGGGTCTAGAGGAAGATTGTCTGGAAAGACCCCCTGACTTTTTTTCCTTTCTCTTCATTTTGGTATTTATTTTGCAGTGATATCATCATCATCATCTCTTTACCAGTCTCTCTTTATCTCTTTTTTTGTCTCCTCCACCTTTTTTTTACAGGGTGAAAGGTGTTCTTTCTCCATCCAGATGTGGTACTATTTTCTCACAGGCCTGCGCAGTGACCTTTGGGTCGCTGTTGCCCCGGTGCAGGCCCGGCAGACCTTGGCCCAGGTGCTGTGTGAGACCTTGGAGGTTTTAGTTCAGAGGTACTCAAGAGCACGACCCTCCTACAAAAGACTTCCTCAGATCAGGTACCAGATAAGAGGATCATTTGAAAACCTGCCGTATTCAACATTAGAACTGTTGTTATTTTTTTTAAATGTCTCGGGCGGGCATGGAATTCTCAGTTCCTTTAAATGGTTCCATTCACCATTGTTTATTCCATTCCATCCCGTTCCACAGACAATATTTCAGTTAGTGTGTGTTGTAGTTTTTCCCTCACCAACATTATATTAATAAAATACCATTTCCTATCGTTATAGATAGATTGATAGATAGTTTATGAACATGCTGGATTATTCTCCTTTGGTTGTTGCGTTGTGGAAATGCGTCGTGCTGAAGTGGCCATGCATGGTTAAAGTCACCCGTCTTCGTCTTATGGTCAGCAGTCACACTCAAACTCACTCTAACTGAGAGCAGTCGTCCATGCTGTCTGATTGAATGATCTTACCGTATTTCTGCCGCACTGAGACGCACAAGCCCACCTTCTATCAGGAACCTCGGGCTTAGCAGACAGTGTTGAATGCTTTAGTGATTATGCCGGTGTTCGGCCCCGGGGGTCAAAGCAGATCTCCAGATTTGTAGAACAGTCTCTCTTTGTTAGCACATGGCCCTGCCTCAGCGCCTGGCGGAGGGCCCGGTTCTTTCATGCTAGATGGGCCTAACCGCCCAGGCCTTGTGCATAGCATTAACACATACTTAAAGTGGTTAAAGATGCCACAAGAGCACGCTTCCCCTCCACTCCAGGACTGATGAGAAAGAGCAGATCGCCCAGGGCTGCACTGAAGGAATGAATGGAGGGAACGTTTTTTCTTTCTGCAAGGACACCCGGTTATGAGCTCTTCAGTGTCGGGTGAGCTCAGGGTCTGCCAAGCAGATGGGCTCTGACTCTGCTCCCTTCTCTTTTTCTCCTATCTGGTGAAAGGGGAACTTTCGCTGTGCTGTAAAGCAGAACTTGGTGGTAGGTGATGAAAAGTTGAGTTTAATATGGAAACCAAAGTGGGTTACTCAACCTCTCTGGATACTGAGAGACTGTCCAGAAGTACATACATTTAGCAGTTTGAACTGAGCAGAGCATGCATTTATTCGAGGTTACTTAATGATACATATGAATCTGAAAGTATAGATAGAGTTATTCCTAATGAGTTATTCCTAATATGAAATGTCCTGTGCCTCCTCCAGGGTTGATGTTACAGCTCTTCTGCTGTGCGTGGAGCATCTGATGTGGAGTATGTGTGAGTCTGTGGAGGAGTTGCTAAGGCCAGATGCAGCCCATGGATCTTGGATGTGGTCCATACACAGCCTGTGTAACCAGCTACTGACCGTACTGGTCATCCTTACATCACCACTGGCGGAGCTGCACAGGTGACACAAGAGTCGGGATAAACTTTCTGGAATATTGAGAACTACAGGAGCAAGTTTAGTCATTTGATTAGAGTGTGTTTATTTATCTATTAGTCTCTCTCTCTCTCTCTCTCTCTCTCTCTCTCTCTCTCTCTCTCTCTCTCTCGTTCTCTCGTTCTCTCGTTCTCTCGTTCTCTCCAGCGTTTTTCAGGGAGGCTGTGGTGGAGAAGGCAGCCGAACTCCAAAATTTCCAGAGGGAGTGAACAATCGTGACACAATGTGGCTGAGCGTAATGAATCCTACACTGTTCACAGAGGAGCTGCTGAGGTACTGACAGTATTGAGCAACAAACCAAAGTGTTCAGTCAGTGGCCAATGATTAACCCATTAATGCCATTTCCCTCCCCAAGATGTCTTATAATTAGATTTACAATATCGTATAAAAGTTTGCGGTCGATTAGTCTCCAATGCTCACCAAGGCTGCATTTATTTGATCATACGGTAAAAACAGTCATATTGTGAAACATAATTACAATTAAAATAATTACAGTATGTATTAATATATATATATATATATATATTTTTTTTTTTATTTTTTTTATTTTTTTTTATTTATTTTTTTTTAATGTAATTTATTCCTGTGAAGACAAAGCTGGATTTTTAGCACCATTACTCCAGACTTCAGTGCATGATCTTTCAGAAATCATTCTAATATGCTGATTTGGGGCTCAAGAAAGGTTATTATTATAATCAATGTGGAAAACAGTTGTGCTGCTTAAATGTTTGGGGAAATCAAAAGTTCAAAATAACAGAATATTTTAAATATAAATGTAAGTCTTTACTGTCACTTTGGATAAATTGTATGCATCCTTGCTGATTAAAGTATTTTTTCAAAAATTTTACTGACACAAGTGTATTTTTCACATAATGATTATATAATGTGACTACTGAGGTGGACACATCTTTAATAATAATAATAATAATAATAATAATAATAATATACTTATTACTAATACTTATGCTACTTATTTATATTTATAAGGAATTGCATGTGATTACTGAGTTGGATACATATGTATTTTATAATAATAATATTTTATAATAATAATAATAATAATATTCTTATCACTAATACTTCAACTACTTATTTATATTCATGATGATTTAAATGTGACTAATTGAGGTGGACACATATGTCTTTAATAATAATAATAATAATAATAATAATAGTATGCTACTTAAAAAAATAACTAATACTTCTGCTACTTATTTATATAAAATAAATGTGGTGAGTTGTTGCAGATCACCCAAATGAGGCTAGTGTGGCCTTTCAGTTTTCGTTCATGTGTTAAATGCACACAAACACAGTCACTACATTACAGCAGTCACCAGGCCCCCAGACTCACGGCCCTTAATGCAGGCCAGATGCAGATGCCATAGTTAGTCATGCTGTTTATGCTGACATGCGCTGCGGGTCTTCAGTCTGGGTGTGAAAGGCTGAAACGGAGCCTGTAGGAGGACTGTGAATGTCAGCCACATCTCACATCACCCTCCTCAAGCCCCCCAGCACAGCTCCAGACTCCCACTCCAGCGTGATATCATCGCGTGTCCCGCATACACAAATCACCGGTCGTCAGCCCCACCGGCTCCGCTTCCATGAAGTCCAAGGGATTTAAATTAGTGCATTTTTATTGCCTGTTCCTTTTTTATTTATTTATTTAGCCTCGCTGTGTTCAAGACTCCCTGAGGGTCTCGCGGTGAGGGCCCCACCAGAGCCAAGAGGCCATGCACCATAATCAAACTCTTCTTCTCACTCAAACACTCCAACAAACTGACAGTTTGGATTATTAAATAAAAAAGCAATAAAGAGACAAGAAATATCAATAAATCAAGGAGCATTATGGGAAGGACGGGATTTTTTTTTTAGTTACACGTGTGTAAGTTCGAGATACAGCGAAACCTGACCTTATGGTGTAGCTTACAAATTTATCAGGACCATAAAAGTGGGATAACGGGTGGATTACCGGGCCTTTGACATGACAAATCTGTTGCTTAACTAAAGCATAATGTTCTCCTGTTATGTTGCAGAGCTCACTCTTCACTTTAATACTTGTTCTGCACCCAAGGTCAGAGATAAATAATGATATTTAATGGTTTGTGCTAAAGTAAGTATGACTATTATTACCATTGAGATGACAGTGGCCATTTGAATAATTAGTTAATTAATTAATTTTTATTATGGGGCATGTTTATATGATACTTTTAGAATGACAATTCAAATAATTGATTTCCCCAGTGAAAAAAATAAATATACCAAAAATGTATTTGAAATACATTTATCCTATGCTAAGTATACTACAAATACATTTACAAATGGATGTACTTAATATAAATACCCTGCAATTGTACTGTTGGTATACTAAATTTGTATACTTAAAGTCGGCTAAATTGGATCAACTAATTTTGTGCTTATTGCAAGTACTATTAACTATGGAACTATTGCTTTTTTTGTTTGAATTGTTTACATGTTGTTTCAAAACAGATCATCAATGTTGCTGGGCGAATTTTCACAGGCAAAATTAAAAATAAAAAATACTGTAGCTATCCACGCAATCAGCAAATAGGTATTATGCGCAACAAACTTCTGTATTCTGTAAAACAAGTCGCATCGCTTACGGTGCAGGTCTTTGTATGTTTTGTTAAATATAGGAGCGAGCAAAAATGAGCATAACGGATCTCCTTCCAGATTGTATATGCAGATTGATATCCAAAAGTTTTTTTTTTTTTTTTTTTTTTTTGTTCTCACTACCATTTAGATATAAATCGAATAAAATGGCAACAATAAAAATAACTAGCTAGGTTAGCCGATGACCTCAAAAGTCGGTATATCGCTGTAAGATTGTACTGCTGTTATCACCACTTTCTAAGACAAGCGGATGCGTTGAGACCTGTTTTTTTCTTTGTTCCTGTGACGTTTGTCATAAAGCCTTTTCAAGAATTTTCCCATGCAGATTTTCATTTGATCATGTGAATTTGCTGTGATGAGTGATGACCAACAGATAGACTTCTATGTGAGTCATGCTTCATATATCGCTCCACTTCACAATGGACAATGGACCTTTTTTCCCCCAACATATCGTTGAAATTTAACTTATATGACCACAACTCAACTTACCAGATGCAGGTTTTGGTTTTCTATTTCTATTTTTATTGTATAGGTTTAGTATTTACAGTAGACATTTAGAGTTAATGTGAATATAATATATCCAGAAAACTAGACTGAATTTTTTTTCTTAAAAAAATATACAAATTTTATTCATTCCGACACTCAGTCTCCCTGTTTTTAACAGAAGTGTAAATGATGTATTGTTTGGTTTTTAATGTATTGTGGCCGTAGTGATGTGGTTTGGTCACTAGTGCAGTGATGATGACTGTAACAGTAACTGACCATCCTTTAGGTAGACACTATATTAAATTTTACACGGTTGATGAGGCTGTGAGGGATAGAATTACAGTTAATATAAATGATATGAAGGTCATAATCACATGTATTTTTCAAAATTCTCTTTCAAATCTGTTTTATAGAGTTTGTTTTTTGAAAGGTGTTTCGTCAGCTTAATTAAATTAAACAGTACAAGCCATTGAACACACTGTACTTAAATCTCTCATAGTCTTGTTTTAAATCCTTTAAAAAATGTAACTTGACTATACCCTGTCTCAGATTTTTATGGTTTTCCGTGTGTGAGGGCTGAAAAATCAATATCACATGACGTTGGATTCTTTGTTATAGAACTGTTGTTCTGATGCATTCATTTGACTCAAAGAGGAGATGTCAATGGATGCTTAACATTCTATACCTTACCAATGCTTTCTATTGAACAACTGTAATGGGGTTTTAGACTTTATCCATCTCCAGTCAACTTATCTTTTTTAAGCATCACTGAAAGGTTTGCTGGTGAATAAATGGATAATTGACATTCAAGTGTATGTAGTATTTTAATGGCATATTTGTTTCTCAACAGGACAGAATAAATGGACCTCATTACATTATTTTAGTTTTGTTTGTACATTGTTTATTTGGTTTACTTTAATACTGTCAATTTAACATTCAATTAGAAATATAAATTATATAATTATATCACATATGTTTTGGGTTTGTGGGATTAAAGGGATACTGCACCCAAAATTGAAAATGTTGTCATCATTCTGTCATCTCAGACTAAATCCTGAAGAACTTTGGCAACATCTCCAAGATGCTTGAAGAAACTGACCTCCAAAGCTACAGTACTGCGAAAAAGTTTTAAACACTTGTGTAAAAATGCTTTTTTAAAGTGAGGATGCTTTCAAACAAAATGTCATAAACAGATTTGATCAATTAACTTCTTTTAATTTAATCAAATCAATATTTGGTGTGAACACCCTTTGCTTTTAAAACAGTTTTTGTTCTAGGTACACAGTTTTTCAGGCAGCTTTGCAGGACGGTTTCTCAATCATCTTGGAGACGTTACTGCAGTTCTGAATTTAATCTGTCTCAGTTTGTTCTGTATCACAGACAGACGCGATGATGGTGAGATCAGATCTCTGTGTGGATCTTACCAGCTGTTGTCAGACTCCTTGTGCATACACACATCTCACTGGATTATTACAATTAATGGAAAAGGAATGTTTGGAAATGTAAACTGATATTTCTTTTGACACACTACAGCAAAAGATATAAATAACTGGCTAAGTGGGGGGGATATATATATATATATATATCAACTGTATAAACAACTCTATAGATACATAGCTCAACAGCTCAACTGTTTTCAAGATTTATAATAAGAACTATATCACAATAGGAAACAGTTAAATGTAAGTTGTAATATTTCACAATATTGCTGTATTTTGATCAAAGTAATGCAGCCTTTGTGAACATAAGGGACTTTTCTCCAAAAACAAACAACAATAAAAAAATCTTACTAATCCAAACATTTGAATATTGACATGGCCTTAATTGATGTATTTCTGTTGTTTAAGGGATTTTCCAGCATCTGAGGGATCCTCTTTATGTCTGTTTGAGCTACTGGTATCTGGACCCTGTTATAATCCAGCTCTACTTCTGCAGAATATCCTTCACAAGGACTGCTTGCTACTACAGATCATCATCTCATACTCATGTAAGACTCTTAATCCCTTGACACACTTTTTTTTTTTTTTTTACTCTTTTACTCTCAGGATGCTTAAATAAATCATCCTTAGAGTTGGCAAAATATCAAAACATACACTGTAAAAAATGATTGTGATTTTAACAGTGAAATACTGTAAAAATGCTACAGTGAAAAACTGTTAATTGGTTAACAGAATGTTTCCTTACTATATACGGTAAATAACTGTGATAGATCTAATGGTACATTTAATGTAATTTTAGTGTAAAATACCGTTAAATTTACAGTTTTTGAAAGTGAAAAAGAACAACTCATTGTATAATTTACAGTGAAAACCCGTAAATTGACATTCCCACAATTCCCTGCATGACACTTCACATTTGATGTATTTTTGTTGAAATAACTGTTTCTTCATAGTTTTCTTAGTTTTTTTTCTAATCACTTATGTACATTAGGCTTTTATGTTACATTTAATGTTGTTAAATTCATGTTTATTGCATTTTTAAAATTTCATGTGTTACCCTGATGGTGTTTAATGTTTGTGTGAATGACATGTTGCAGCTTCTACTATATATTAGTATAAACTTTCTTGTGAAAGAACTGGTTGTGATGAGCTTTGATTGATCATGTGACTCTCATCACTGCTGTAATTATTGGTTGTCAGTGAATTACAATGGTATAATAACAATATTAATTCTTCAATAGATTGTTAAATTAACATTATATCAGATAATGAAATATGGTTTATTACTGTACATTTTAAGTTAAGTCTGTAAAACCTAATATGTTGCTACCATATTTTATATGGTAAATTTCTGGCAACCACAGCTGCCGGTATTTTACCGTAAATTGAACCGTTTTTTTTTTTACAGTGTAGTTTTGTTGGCTTGCATGCAATAATAGCATACAAGGTGGCGCTCTTTGAAGCACATGGACGCTTTCATTGGTTTCCACAAATGAATTAAGCACAGTTTATTGGTGGAAAAACTGATTAGCTGTAAGGATGGCCCAGTGACCTTGCTGCTCTTAATAGCCTGCACCTGTTTTGAATGGGTCTTTATTTCGCAAGCATCTTCTTAATTTTAAATAGGCTGTTGTGTGAACTTGTGAAGTGATCACGACGATAACATCGCCCAACACCTGCGAGTGGAACCATGCCGAGTCCTTTCATACTTGCAATATAAGCCATGGAAATTGTTAATTGCTTGTCTAACATTTGAAATTACACTCTGTTGAATTTGCTAACAAGTAAATGCTAGCTGAGGTCTTAAAAGGCTTGTCTCATTCAGCCACATTTTATACTACAGTAGTTTGCAAAGTAAGGCAGATCCACCTGGTTTTTAAACAATCTCATGCTCCTCTCGGCTTCATCAGATTTGTGTTTCGTCCTCTGGCACATCGGGAGATTCATCCGGATTGTTGTGAGAATGTTGTTTTACTCACTCATCATCACACTCATCAACCTCCTCATCATTTCTGAATCAATAGAGCTCAGTTGTAAACACTCATGTGAGAGCAAAGTGAATGACCTTTAAAGATTTTCCTCTTTCTTCCTTCCACTCTGAAAAGTCTAACCTTTAAAGGCTGTTTTGTGCTTGCACATTAATTCACATTATGGCGGAGCTCATTAATAACCGAGCTCGGCTGAGAGCACGTCTTCCTGCGTGCTCTGGTGTGGGAATCACGTCGCCGTAAATCAACACTGCCTGGCCGCAGCCTGGCTAATTAAGAAGAAACGCGGTGGCTTGGTTGTCTACCGTTTAGAGAAACCTCTTTTAAAGTTCCTCGCTTGAGTCGCTGTCTCTCAGTACTGTTTGGGAGCGCTTAGCGCTAAGCTGTGTTCTAAATAGGAGCTTGTTTGTGGAATTCTTTAAGGGACTGATAGCGATGTCTTGTTCCAATTAAGGGCCTCCAGTGGAAACTCATCTGTGAGGCCCGGTAGATCAACAGGTGTGTTTGTTGGCAGCACGTCAAGGTTGCAAAAGGTTTGTTAACGGAGGATAGAATTGGTTTGTGGAATCCCCTCCCCTGAGAAACGCCAGCAGTTCATTTATCACGGTTCATCTGGCGGCTCATAAACGGATGATTGCGAAGAGGCAGCTCTTTAACCTGTCCAGCCCCTTGTGGCCATTCACATAAGTACACAGATTTCTGTAAAATCCCTTAGTCACTTTCTTTTAATGTCCTTTTTGGAAATTGTTAACTGAGGATTTGTGACATGACAGACCATTCATCTATTGTCAAAGCTCTTTTCAAACGTTTTTTAATGTAATATCTATTTTAAACTGAATTTAGCTAATTATTCTATAGTTATTATGCATACGAGACTTTTGTAACCTCATTAATTGAGTTCATATTAATGAGAATTCATGGAATAAGTGTATTTTTTGTCGAAAACTTTGAATGCAAAGAGCTATTTAACAATATACATTCCCTTATACATTAATATACATTTTGATCAAGAATCTTATTGCTGCTAAAATAAACATTTGTGTTCTGTGAACGATTAGTTATTGCATGCTATTTCAAAGACATTACTTTTTTCTTTTCAGCTTACTCTTGTCCTCGCACCATCTGTCAGTTCCAGATGGAAAAAATCAAGTCATTTTAAATCATTTAAATCATGTATTTTGGTAAAAATGTATTTTGAATGTGGTCATAAGAACATGCAATACCCAACATAACTGTGGCCAAAAGTATTGGCAGTGACACAAATGTTGTGTTTCACAAAGTTTGCTGCTTGTTGATTCACATTGTTTCTAGATTATTGTGCAGAGGGATCAGATGCATTTTAAATAATTGCAAAAAGGTTCATTGGCCAAAAAACCCCCCCAAAAAACATTTATCACAAAAACCCAAATTTCACATAATTTCGCTAATAATATCATCTGGGCAGCAAAGAAGCCACTTAGCGACACTTCTTACTCCGCGGATCTCAAACCCATAGAGAACCTGTGATCAATCATCAAAAGGCAAGTGGACAAGCAGAAGTCCACAAATTGTGATCCTCTCCGAGCACTAATAAGGCAAGAATGGATAACCATCAGTCAGGATATGGCAGAGAAGCTGATATCCAGCATGCCAGAATGAATTTCAGAGGTTATGAAGAAGGATCAACATTGTAAATTTTGACTCTTTGCATAATATTAAATGTCAATAAAAGCCTTTAAAACGTATTAAATGCTTATTTTCCAGTATACCGTAGAAACGTGCAAAAAATAATCTACAAATACTGAAGCAGCAAAGTTTGCGGAACACAAACTACACCACAGCTCTGATTTAAACCTTTTTTTAGTAGCGAATGGATAATTACAGTGAAAAGATCAACACCAACCAATCTCTCACAAATTAAGTGAAATGGCATCTATAGCCTCCTGTTTTCCTTGCACATGTAGCAAAAGAAAGCAGAGTCGATTCCCATCAGTCCCTTATCAGCAGCAGAATTCACGGTCCCTGTTAAGCAAAACAGTATTAGCTAACCACACGCTCTACTACGACAGGTAATTTAGGCCTGTCATTTCAAAACAGTCCCACATTTGTCAAAAAAGTGCAAACAGCAGCCAGCTTTTTATCAAAGACACTCATTGAATGCTGCATTGTATTCAGTCGCCTATTCAAACGCCTGTCATCGCTAGAGAGCGAGACTGGCAGGGGCTGAACCAAAGGCACAAGCATCCTGCATCTCTCTACAACCCCACAGGCCTGACAACATTTGGACAAGGGCATTCAGTCACATCTTGGTGTTGTGGTCTCATCTTTCACGTGTTTATCCAGACAGTCAATTGGCTTTTGCCTAAAAATTGACCTTTAGCACTGTATGGATTTACAAGACATTAATTTCCTGTGCTAGGCTCAGATGTCTTGCACTATGTAAGCTCAAAGTTGTGTTTAGTTTAGACGTTTGTTTTAAACTCTCCAGACATTTTAATTAGGACTAAAGGTATATATTAGAGCTGCATGATTAATCGTTAAGAGATTGTGATCTTGATTCAAACACTAACTCGATCTTATTCCTAATTTACATTGATTCTCCTGTCTATTTAACCAAAATCTTACCGGAACATTCAAATCTGTGTTGGTGCTGCCACTGACCCAGAGAGAGAAGTTATTATGTATGAAACAGCACAGTATCGTTATTCTGTGTTACAAATATTAAAGTAATCACAGAAGTAGCTACTGAGATAAAAGTTTATATATTGGAAATAAACACTGAGATCAAATTAGAGTATCTTGTATCGATTACATAGTTATGCCACTAGGTGGCGATAAGTGACTGTTAAAAATGTATTTGTCACTGAATTATTCATTCAAAAGATTTGCAAAAACACTGATTCATCCAGTAATGAAACAAGTAATGAGTGGGTCATTGAATCATTCACTCAACCCTATTTAAAAAAAAAAAAAAGAATTAAAGGTAGGGAAAGCAATTTTGGAGAGGATAGCAATAGCAAGCTAGCTTTGAAAGCATAAGATCTTCCAAAACACATGAATGCTCAAAGCAGAGTCTGCAAAGCATTAGTAGAGATGTTGTTAAATTACCTCTTGTCTCAAAGCACATACCATTACTAGAATAATGAACGTAAACAACTTACAGACCTCTTACTTGTACCACCTGACTGCTGCAGATTCAGTTTGCCATTGATAGTGTTGCCAGAGAAACCCCAAAATACAAGAACATCTCAGGGTAGAACGGGTCGCCATCTCGTAATTACGGTTATGATATATTGTGAACGCAGCATAAGATTGTTGTTTTGGTTCAGGAGGAACTGTGAAAGGTGACTGTTGATTGTTTGCGGCAATCGATTGCATTGTCTGCTTCCTAAATCATAAACTCTCGAGTAGGTACTTATTTTGAATTAGAAATTACTTCACGACCACTAAAAAGTATGTTCTATATAGTATGAATGTAATCTGGGCCTACTACAGTTGCCATGTTGTTATTATCACGCGACCTACCAGCGTCAGTTACGTCGCATCACTGCCATTCACAAAATCCTCTCACGTGGCCTCATGGGACAGAAAGTGTCCATTGTGTGCACACTTCAGAATCTTACTTGAAGTAGTAGGTCATCTGGGTACACATGTTGACAGGCAGGTAGGACATTGTATCGAATGCAATGATTGGACAAATATTTTTTGGTCATGAGACTTGTAAATGTTTTAATATCTAGAATATCTATTACTGATTGCTATCAGGATGTGAAGAGAGTTTCAATCAGTATAACAAAACAAAAAAAATATATACTGTATACAAACATTGCCTACCCTACCTTTTATTAAACATTTTTAAACAGACAGCAGTAATTCATATTTTGTCAGAACCTCTTGTACTTTGTTTAGGTTTCTGTTCAGAATCACGGGAGAATCATGATTTGGGGGGGAAAAAAAGATTTGCAATTTATTCAGAATTGTGTGACTCGACTATATATAATCTACCATTCAAAAGTTTGGGGTCAGTAAGATTTAATTTTAGTTTTAAAGAACTTAATACTTTTATTTAGAAAGGATGCATTAAATTAATAATAAAAAAGTGACAGTGAACACAAAAAATCTGCTGTTCTTTTTTAACTTTATATTGATCAAAGAATCCTGTTTTTTTTTTTATTATGGTTTACACCACAAATATTAAGCAACCGTTTTCAACTGTGAGGATGATAATAATAATAAAAAAATATGTTACATATTAGAGTGATTTCTGAAGGATCATATGACACTGAAGAGTAATGGCTTCTGAAAATTCAGCTTTGCCATCACAGGAATAAATTACATTTTATAATATATAAAAATAGTTATTTTAAAGTGTGTTAATATTTCAGAATATTACTGTAATCACTAATTTATTGATGAGCATACAAGACTTCTTTCAATATCAGTGCCGAAGGTGCCTACCCCAAACTTTTGAAGGGTTGTGCAGATGCTTTGTTTTCTTTATTTAAAAAAGAAAGAAATGAAGAAAGAAAGGCATCACCTGACAGAGCCAAAAATGGTCCTGTCAAATATCCTGAAAGTCTCTCCAGCCGGCCCCTGACCATTCTTATTGTTGAGCCATGTTATTTTTAGCATTGTGGTTATTTTTTTATTTTTGACATAATTTAGAATAACCATTGAAATGTGCTTTCAGGTCTCTGTGGGGACAGAGGAATAGAGGTGTCCCCTGATACTCAGACAGCAGCTGCAGAATTTTTAGAAGCTGTTTTTGCCATCCTTTCCTCCCTAAACTACGTCCCCAGGGCTTTAAGCCGAGCGCTAGAGGGATACCTGGACCGGAGACACCTTTGGGAGCACTTTTACAACTTGACAGGTGCAGAATTTGCCATGCTCTGCCCTACATTTGTTTAGACTTCAAAAAGACACACTTTTAGTCAGATGTGGCCATTTAGTTACAGTCCAGTTGGAAACCACTATCACCATGTGCCCCCACTGTGTCCTCTAATTGCCTGAATATCAGATCTGACCAGCTGGAAGCCCATCATCAAATCAAAGCCATAATTAAACCTTTAGCTGTCTCTTTGATTGCTTATTTATTTTACATTTATGCCTTCTCCTTTTTCCTCTCTGTACAAGCCACAGCATGAACATTTTCTGTTGTGTTAATGGTTGCCGTATTGATTTTTCATACTGACATAGAAACTGCAATTATCACCTGACACCTTTTGATTCAGGGGATTTAATCCAAGCTGAAGTGCTCATGTTTTTTTTTCTTCTGTTTTATTACATGTTAGTAGTAATTATAGTTGCACAAATTAGACAAATGACAGAGGAGGGAGCAGGAGAGTGTGTGTTGTATGCCGTTGTACTGATGTAAGGTGTTTTGTTTTAGGCTTAATAGACCAATATCCATTCCTACTTAAAGATAATCTTATGAAGCTTGCTTAGCACCTTGATTGTGCCATTTACAAGAGCTGTTGCGGCTGGTCAGGAAAATGATCGATATTACAATTATTTAGTTGTTTCTTCTACAAGTAGAGCTTTTTGGCACTGTGGAAGAAATGTGAAAATGGAACTCTGAAATTGAACCCACTTTTAAAATGTATTATTTTATTTAATTGTTTAATAAAAGCAAGAATTCAGTCATTTTGCCTGCCCTTGTTTCTCTAGAAAATGTCCATGGCATAATGTCAACAAAATGAGGCATAACAGATCAAATTATTGTTAAACAGCGGTTTATTTTAATTTGGCTATGTTTAGATTATTAGTTATGAATGAATGAATGAACGAACGAATGAATGAATACATAAAATTGTATAATATTAAATCGTTTATATTTCATATTCATATGTCAGGGACAAAAGTAAAACAATAAACAATCTATACATTAAGGTATTTTAAATAGTTCTAATTATTTTCATTTTAATGTGACCTTAACATAATAATAATAATATAACACAAAGAAAAATATATTATTACAAAAAGAATAATATAACAAAAAAAGAGATTATAACAGAAGAATAATAAAACAAAAGGAAACAACTGGAATCTATTATCTTTAATAAAGAGTGCCCATAAATGAAAAAACACCAATGTCCTCAATAAATGATGTCCCTCTTCTTCTCTGAGGTAGTGTCCTGTGACCAAATATAATATAATGATAAAACAATATTTTTACACATTGTCACTGTCTAATGAATTTACAAAATAATTTTGGAAATAATTATTAAGTCTCAATAATGTTTAATGAATAATTATTTTCTTTCTTCCAGACTCTAGTAAAGATGATCCAGCATTGTTTAAATACATCAGGTCCATTGTTTGTAAATCCACTAACAAAATCCTGAGCCACCTGGTCAGCATGATGCTGGAAAATAAAGACCAGTCTGGACCCCTGGTTCGACAACACCTACCCGAAAGTGTCCTGAGCAAAATCCCAAAAGAGTGGAACTACATTCCACAAGATCCCAAGCTGAATGAAACCAACAAGAGTATGTAAACCTTTCTCCATCCATCCATCCATTCATCCATCCACATTTGTAACTTATTAGTCGTTTTTTTTTTAAGCCACTGAACATATCTATTGTAAATGGTTCAGCCTATTTAAGAAGAAAAATAAATCAAACCAACTCTTTCTTCATTCTTTCTTTCTTCCAATCAGGCAGCATGAATCTATCTATCCAAGCCCTCTCTTTTATTTTCACCCACCTTCCGTCAACCATAGCCTCCCTTCCACTGCCTGTACGCTTCCTGTTCACCATGGCTGAGAAGAGGCTTTCCCAGCATTCCAGACAGCTGAGGTCTACCGGCCTGCTCCTCTGGGTCTTATTGGTCAGCCTCTGTCAGGATCTAGAAAGCGGGGACACCCTGGAGCTTCTGTCTGGCCTGCCCCTGGAGAGATGGGCCAAGGATAGGCTGAGTCTGCTATCAGAATGTCTGCAGGTCAGCCTGGGCCAGCAGAAGGGCGTTCCCAAGCCTCTGGTCCATAAGGTGCTCCAGTGCCTGGAAGAGAAGAAGCCCAAATGGACCTCCATGCAGCTGCAGAAGGCACGAAAGCTTTGCTGCGAGAGGTGAGATTTTTTAAAATGAGCCCGATGGAATATACTGCCAATTAAACCCACGATTTTAAGCCCATAAGAGCAAATTCATAATTAAGCTTATTCATTGTATGAAAGATGATTTCCGGCTTTTAGCAGTTAAACAATGCGTTTAACCAGTTATCTAATCTAACATTATCTTCATTGTCTTATCTTCATTGTCTAGCTGCTGCCGTTTGATATTTTGATGTCATTTTAAAGACTTCAGTCTCGCTCATCATTCATTTTTTAGAAATGAACTTCACCCTTCATCCTTTGGCAAAATAATTATGTATTGCTTTCTGTTTTCTTTTTCTTGCCTGTAGCTCTTCGTTTCAAGCTTTTTGATATGTGTACTTCAAAATGGGTTTGATATGACCCACAGGATTTGAGTGCAGAAATCTGACTTGAACCACTGAAGAAAGTGTTGCAGTCCTTGAATCATGTACTTCTAATCATCTTAGTTGTGTCCCAAATAATATTGCACTATACTACTATATACTGTGCGCACTATGCACTTTATACACTCTGCGCTTACTGTATACACTACACGGTTGAGTGCATAAGTACATAGTGTATTAACTTTATACAGTTATTTTGTCATTTAACATTGGAGTCTGATAGCCTCTCCCTCCGCTGCGTAATTAAATCTTCGACAGTTGAGTGTCAAACATTCCACGCTTTTTTTTTTCTTTTCTTTTCTTTTTTTCCCCCGGTTAATTAAGTGCACCACCCGGGTATTTAATGTGCACTTTCTCTATTTGGAATTTTCAGTGTGAACACACTACTCTATTTATACTACATCATAACGGCATAGAATAGTGCATAAGGACGCAAATTGGGACGGAACTCATTTTGCATTTGTGAATTATTGAGCCCTTATGATAAAGATGGGCATGTACTTTAAATCATCATCTTATGGCAGATAATGTGTACCTTAAATCAGGGGTTTCACACTTTTTAATGCTAAAACCGACCTTCTTTTTATCTGAGACCCAAGTTCTTCAGACCCGAGTTAGAAAACCCCTGCTTTAAATAATGATCCTGTCATAATCATTTCTTTAAACTATTGATTTTTGAGCACTTTTGAAAAGTGGACAATTCTTCATGCTATTTTTCATAGTTGGCAAAAAAAAAGAAATAAAAGTCTTACCGTATATTCCAAGTCATGTCCAGAACAAAAGCTCAGAGTTAATTAGCCTTATTGAAAATGATTTAGCGTCATAACAGAGCTAAAAAAAAAAATAAAAAAAATAAAAAAAAAACTTTGAGTGTTCCGAGAAACGCTGATCCCAATGACAGGAAAAACAAAACAAAAAAATAGAGTGAGGGCAAAAAAAAAAAAAGGGCGATAGCAAAAAGGAAGAGTGATTATGTATCGCCTGTCTTAGACAGTCAGTGGAACCATTACTATTCATTAAAATAACCTTCACTTTCAGGCACTGCCTCCGGTGTAAACAATCAGCGTACAGTGTGTTGGCGGAAAGCGGGTTTTCTGAAAAACACCCACACCCTAGCTTGTCAACACACACACAAACGCATACACACACACACACACACACACACACACACACACCTCCCTCATCTCTTGTCTTTGCAAAGTAATTTGTAGAGGAGAAGATGATTGTTCTCCATCACGGTGACCCTGGCAGGCTTTGACGGCATGCATGCACAGATGAAGATGAATGCAGTGGATTCCGTGGGCGGAGGGGGTGTTCTGCTTCTTTCGGGGCACATTGGTCCTAATGACGTGATTGATAGCTTGTCCCGGATCCGACGGGCCTCTCATTAATCAAGCCGCTGACTGGATCCAATCATTTGCTTCACCTGCACACTGATGGACAGGGAAGGATACAGGCACAGGTGCTGACACCCCGTTCACCGGCTGGGCTGCCCACGGCCTCGCCGCTTTTCTCGGTGTCATTGAAGCTAAAGGCCTGCCTGACAGGCGACACTTTCCTTGTCACTTCGTGATTGAAAAATAAAAAAAGGAAGGAAGAAGGAATGAGGGGAAACAATGACGGGGGGTGTATCGGATGGGAAGTGTGGCGAGGGTGATGAGGCATGTTGGATAGAGAGGAAGGGCACAAGAATGGGTGCGTTGAGGGGACCTTGAGGTTACAGCAAGCAGCACTGTATCTCTGACTCTTGAGCTATTCTTCCTGACGCTCTCTTTTCTACATTTTCTTTTTTTCTTTCTTCATTTTTGTCAAAAGGAACTTCATGTAAAAAGCTCTTTGCTTTTTGCACTGAACATGTGTAAATCTTTGTGTGGAACGCAACAATGCCCAATTTATCTCAATGCTAACGAATATTGGCAACAGCTACTCTTATTTTAATATTTGATCCCATCACAAAAATATGTTATTTGATTGTTTTGAATAAAATCTTTTTCTTTTTTTTTTTGCTAAAGACTTATGTCATTTGTGAAGAAAAAAAATCAAACAATTCATTTATTCATTGTAATTTTGCACACTTCTGTTGCTAGCAGTCTGAATAAAATATGAAGGTAGTTATACATTTTGTCAAATATTTGACAAAGAGTTTTAAATGTATGAACCTTACCATAAAAGTATGTTTGTGTATAGAGTATAATAACTGATTTATCTCTTTCCAATTTGAACATTTTAATATTAATTGAAAATTTTGTATAATTATACTAGTAGCCCAAACAGTAAGGAGTGTCGCTAGCAATGGCAAGGTAAAAGAACTGATAAAATGTCTTTTTTTAATGTAATGTAAGTCGCTTTGGATAAAAGTGTCTGCCAAAATGAATAAATGTAGTATTAATATTTACACTATTTTAAAAACGACTTAAAAAATTATAATAATTAATATGAACTGGAATTTTGTGGTTGCGATGTAAAACTGCCTTTAGAAGGGTTTAAATTGAGTAATATAATAACCATTTTCCATTTATTTCATGCCCCCCCCCCCCCTCTCTTCTTTATGTGTTCCTCCACCAGTGTGTTGGAGCGTGTGGAGAGCGGCCCGACGCAGGATAGATGTGGGCCCGCGGAACTGACTGAGCATAAAATAAGGCAGTTGCTGCTGGAGCTGTGCCATAGAGCAGGTGGCAGCCAGCACCTCCGGCAAATCCATCACAGCATCCAGCTCAATGAGGTAGCGAATTGCTGTTTTTCACCAAGCAATTAGGTGGCTGTTAGCCTGAGGCAGACAGTGTGACCTGAAGCTGAGGGGAACGCCTGTGCAGAGACACAACTGCAGCCAGATGTTGCTGAGGGCCCTCTCATAACAGCCTTGACCTGATTGAAAAAAAAAAATCGATTGGAGAATAACAACTTTAAACAACAGAAATAACAGAAATTAAAGGAAAAAATTCATGGATTAGTCAAAGTTTTTCTCCACACTTAAACTACAGCTCTATACCCAATACCCCTTTGCTCTACTTAACAATAAGAACACATCTTGGGAAATTAGTACAACTCTCACTTAAGTCTAATCTTGAGGACGATTCTTTGTGTCACATCTATACATATCTTTGTCCTCTTCCAATGTCCTGTTTTCAAATCCTATTCCTAGATAGACTGATTAATTTCTACCATTGTCGGCCAATTACTTGGGGAATAGAGAGAAAAGGAAATGTCCATTATGTCCAAAATTGGGTATGTAATAATTGTTGAAATGCACTAATTTGTCCGATGATGTGTTTAAGAATTCTGTAGAGACTCACTGTTAATTTGACCACTTTAATAGTGATTAGTTTTGCTTAGTGCCGTCTAATAATAAGATGTGTCCAGGTTACTGTTCGTTTCTCTAGTTTGGACTGGAGTGCATTGATGATGAGCTTTTACTTTGTGTTTCTTCGTTTTATTTTGTAGGGTTTACTGAGGTCTGTCCTATCGCCTCTTTCAAAGAGAGAGGCACTTCTGGACTCCCCTTTGGGACCTGTCGTGTTTTCCTCTGAAGCAAGCGACTGTACATCCCAGTTTAACCCCTTCACCGAGTGCAATTCTAACAAGTTTGATCAGGTTGGTTCTTTGTTATTATTCATATTTAAGTCGCTCAGCCTTTAACTCGAGGTGCTTGCGAACACTTGTTGTTTACGTAACTATTTACATCAGTTCATTAATGGCGTGAACTACTTCTCTTCTTCTACTCTGTCACGCTCGAGCGAGTGTAACTTTCCGTCAAGGCCACCAGGCAAGGTGAATATAAGAGAGAGACTGAGAGACTTTAAACTGCTTCTCTAGAATGAACTCGACAATTCTCCATAGGTCGCTCTGTCCCTAAGCTATATTTTAGTGTGAAGGGAAGACACAAAGCAAAACATTAAAAAAGGTTAACCAAAAGAGCAGAGAATTTGAAAACACTTGAAAGGTGAACTCTTCAAGTGTGATGTGGCTTTGAACATGGGGTGGGAAAAAAGCATCCCTTGCGTGTTGAAGACGGTGTAGGTTGAAGGTTTAATTACAAGAGCCATGGTCCTCTTTTGGCTTTCTCTTAAAGGTAGGAGAAAGTTTTCTCTGCTCATGTCATGAGACTTTTTGTAACGTCTTTGAAGCCGGAAAGTCTTGCAACCTTCTTTTTTGAGGGGAACTTTTTCCTTTCATTATCTTATTTGGCTTGGAGTTTTACGACGGTTAAAATGCGAGTTCTTTTCCTTTCATTCAGCACTAGCTGCGGTGCTCTTAATCCCTTTTGTTTTCTCCTCATCGCTCGCGCTCGCATTGCTTTGCATAAAACACCTTATTAAGGGGATGATTAAAAAGCCTCCTCGCCTTCAGGTGGCTGCGCTGTTTGTCAAATCAAATGGAGGCAGAAAAAACAAATGCCGATCCATCAATCAGCCGGTCGTAGAATAGGAGGGGCTGGCACGCTCCTGTCCTTTTGTCAATAAAAAAAAAAAACTCAGCTTCAAGTTAAGAGTGACGTTCTGGCTATCAAAGCAATCGGATTTCATTTGGCTCCCTAACAAAGGGACGGTCCACTTTGGGTGAGGGAAACCTTGGGCTGCTTGCCACGAACAACGGCGAGAAGAATAACGACTCCTCTTGCAAAATTGATTTATCTTTTTATAAATGATGGTACATCCCTCCCCAAATGGATTTATAAATTAATTGCTGTCTTATTGGAATAAAAACCTTCTCGTGCAGACATGATAGATAGATCGTGTTGGGGCGGCCTTGTTCGGGACCCCCTCCTCTTTGGTTAGTCCAGCCCAGCTGGAGCAGTAATTTACTGATCATATTAACTCTGATTAATAACGAACAATACTCGCTGCTCATTTATCAACAGGCTGCTATGGGTGAGAGGGAGTGGGATTGGGCCCAACTGCTGCCAGCCTATCAGAGCACGAGTCAGGTGACCTTCACGACGCTGCTCGCTAACAGGTAATGGCTGCTGCTCTCGTTTGCGCACAGTCGCCCCCTCCTTTCGCTTACACACTGTTGAAGTGCTGCCTGTCATGTCCCACCGTGTACTGCCGTAATGAATGTGAATATTGTGTGGAGTGGATAGAGGGATCCTGCGACCGTTTGAATGTGCACGCTTGTCTGTGTGTGCCAGCTTCTAAAAGCATTATGGTTGGCCTGCGTATACCTCATCTGACTTATACGTATAGATGCTCCCGTCTCTATATGAGTTCTCAGTTTCTTTCAAGATTGTAATTCCCAGCATGCAGCCCTCAAAGTTTAAAGAAAGTGTTTTTCCACTGAGAGCTTGCTGAAGAGAAAAGTATATCTGAGCTCACTGTGCGGAGAAAACGAAGCATCTGCGTTTTTTGGAATTGAGTGGAAATCACAATCTGACATGTTAGACTGTGACAGAGGATAATTTTGAGGTTACTGAGGGATCGGGTGTGGTTGAGCTTTAGTTTAAGGGGCTTTTTACATGACACCGTTTTCAACTAAAAACGTAAAACTTTTTATGCGTTTTGGCCGTTTATTTACACGACAACGGCGTTTGGTGTGCCTGAAAACGCAAACTTTTGAAAACGGGTTTTCAATGTGCACGTTTTTGAAAACGGTCTCTGTGTAAACAACAAAAAACACAAATCTGTGAAAATGATGATGTCTTGCACATGCGTATTACGTGTTCAATCTATAGTGTTTCATCGCTATCTTATGGCCTGGAAGCAGAAAACAGGGTTTGTATTAGTTTTCGCAGATCTGTTTGACAATGATGTCGTCTGTACGCAGAAAACTTAAAGGAAACATTTCTCTGTTTTAAGCATATCGTTGATGTGTAAATGTACCCTAAATGTGAGACAAGTATGCCGGTTTAAAAGGATATTTCAAACCATAGCCAGAGTTTGATCCACTTGCTCCAAATGATCAGTGAGTTTAGTGTTAGTTTGACAGCTTGACAAAGAAACTACAGTAAAGTAAAACAACATTTTTTTTCAATGGATCAAATATCAAATTTTAAACAATATTTTTAGTCTGTTCTTTTTTCAGGAAAGCATGGACGAATATACATTTATTTTAGGTCATATTTCTGGTCAATATTTCTTTAAAAATTATCACTGTTTTAATCACATTTATGTTCTTCTACTTAAATGATTCTGACAAGTTCTGATGGTATGACAAGTTTAGGTTACACTTTTATTTTAAGGTGTCCATGTTACAGTGTAATTAAACATTTAAGTACTGAGTAATATTATTTAACAACATGTACTTTATATAGGGTAAGGGTTAGGAATAGGGCTTGTTTTTAGTTACATGTAAATATGCATGATTTACTGTTATTACTATAAGAATTACATGTAACTTGTAACAAGGACACTGTGGAATAAAGTGTTACCCAAGTTTATTTTTTTTTTTTAACTCAATGAGGTTGTAAAAACTACATAAGCATAATTACTGCAAAAAGGTATACTAATTATAGAAACTTTTTTTAAGTTCAAATAGGTTTAGTTAAATGAAAGTTGTGTTGTGTGAACAGGGTGTTGTTTGACAAATGTTGTCTTATATAGTATATACTTACAACTTAATGTCTATCACATCTTTTAAATGAATTAAAGAAAAGTGGTACTTGAATTGGATCAAATTAAGATTTTTTTGATAGGGAATTGTGTCAAATCTGGGAATCAGTGCCAACGCCCTGTAACCACACAGTAGTTTCCATGTGGTAGTGCAGCAGGTCAGTGGAACAAAAACCTATTTCTGCATATCTGGCAAATCACCTGCCCAGTCCAACTTGGAGAGCGTCCAGATGTTAGTGTTTCCTTCACAGTGGGATGGAACCTCTGAGAGCATCTTTCTATGTTCAGTATCTCAATGATGGAGCACCTGCCCTCATGGCTGAGCAGAAGTTCAGAAGAGGGATGAAAGAAAGTGAGGTGAAGGACAGAAGGTCCTTAAGGGGAAGAAGCTTATAGGGTTAGAGATTCATTCTGTATAGTTTTGTTTGTGAAATCAGGGTCCATAAACCATTAACTTCATTATCAGTCATTGAGTTCCGGTTGTGGTCACCTAATCTCGTGTTTTTAAGCCCACTTGACATAGGTAAGGTTTTGAGAAATTGCTTCATATAAAAATCATAGAAGTCTTTAAATTCGGGAAGTAGCGATAGTCTTTTCTTCCCTATTGTGACATATATCCAAGTGAAACGGCTTCTCGAATGAAGAAAAATAGGAAACTCGTCATTAGAGAAGAGAAGAGATGTTGCTGCAAGACGGAGGGGAAGTTAATTTGAGTAAAGATTATGAGGATAATATGACGAAAATTATATAATATCAAATTAAAATAATATCAGTGATGATGTGCATGGATAAATCAATTGAAATACTGCAATGTTACTAAAAATTATTATTGTCAGTTTTGAATTCATGTCACTTCATTGTCCTCATTCAGATAGCTGTGTGTGTGTGCTTGTGTGCATGCGCATTTTGAAAAAAAGATAGCTACTGTCATTCACCATTGTAGTGCATGCCACTTGTTGATTATCCATGAATGACCATGAATGAGTAGATTTAATGGGAAAACTGGTCAGAGATAGAGAGATAAAAAGATAAAAATAGAATTAGGTAGATAGAAAATAGTTGTAACACAAGGTCTAATGCATGGAAAAAAAAGCAGTAATAGGTCATGGAGTAAATGTTAGACACTAGAGACCCTCTCTGGAGACTGAGAATGTATGTAGGTCTTCTATATGCAGAAAATGTGATCTTGCTGTCTATTGAATAGTGTGAGAGCTCTGAGCTGTTTTCATCTGAACATATTAATCTCTCGAACTTCTCTTTTTTCAGTAATTTTTTTAATGATGTCAGGTTATGAGAGGAATATTTTTAAAAATGAATACCATTCTATTGAACTTTCAGTTCATTAAAATATCCTGCCAAAAATGTATCATGGTTTCCACAAAATTATTAAGCTGCACAACTGTTTTCAACATAAGAAGAAATGTTGCTTGAGCAGCAAATCAGCATATTAGAGTGATTTCTGAAGGATCGTGTGACACTGAAGACTGTAGTAATGATGCTGAAAATTCAGCTTTACATCACAGAAATGCAATATTTTAATTAATAAAATAAATATATATATATATATATATATATATATATATATACATATATCCAAATAGAAAATGTGAATTGTAATTATATTTCAAAATAAACTGTTCAAAATAAAATATTACCCCCCCCCCCCCCCCACACATGATTGACGACTTCAATTCCGGTTTTCCTCAAATAAATCTATCATAAAATTTGGCATGTAGTGCATATGGGTTATTTTTACTTGATTATAAATTTTAAAAGTCCCTTTTTTGGAGCTTGACAGCCCTTTGGTCACTGAGAACTGACTCAGTATGGAAAACAAAAACAAAAACATTTGTGTGTCCTATATAAATAATAATAATAATAATAATAACATCATACAAGTTTGGACTGACATTCATCAGTTTATAATCACCCATTAATATTTGGTGAACTATCTATTTAAACATTAGTATATATTTCTGTGGCTCTATGAGGAGTACATTCATCTGGCTGCATATGAATGAGACGTGTGCCATAATGCGGTCTCAACACCGTTCCCCCTCTCAGAATGTGTGTGTGTGTGTGTGTGTGTGTGTGTGTGTGAGAGAAAGATTTAAACAGGTGTGGGTGTCCTTTATTGTCACCTGTCATTTGGCTGTCCGTGCCGTCATAAATCATTCTCAAATGGAGCTTTTCAGCAGAAAGTGACTGATTAATGTTCCTGTTCTTCCTCAGACTAGCACCTGACACCCAGAGAGACAGCTACAGCAAACTTCTAGACATGACCCACACAAACTTTTTTTTTGCCAGAGTTACAGTGCTTGGTGACAGGAAGGCTTTACAATAACACCATAGGTTCAATGATCTGTGTTAACATTCACATTCAGATTTGCCTTCTCGGCTGAAGTTTTATAATACTTATGCTGTGTTGCGATGTAGGATACTCCTATTTGATACAAATCTGGCTTCCCTCCATGTTGCATTCTGTCATCTTGCAATTCTAGCATTTGTTTTGCAATTTACTATCTCTGCACAAACTCTTTTTTAATGGTTTTGAAAGAAGTCTCATGCTCACCAAGGCTGCATTTGTTTGATCAAACATGATCAAAACTTTGCAAAATCTGTTGTATGCAATATTTTATGTCTTCCTTAGTGTTTTTTAAAAGGTAAACATAAGAATAAATTATATTGGTAGTAATATTTGAAGTTGAACCTTTACTGGACCGAAGCAACTACTAAGGTGTCACTAATAAGAAAAACCAATCCAAGGCACTCGAGTATTAGTTTTTAGAAAAATATAAAAAGCCTTTATTATTTCATGGCTTAGATTTTAAAAACAGGTGACAAGCAACGGCACACCTACGCGTTGCTGCCAACAAGCCTTCATCAGAGTATGAGTAACAAACACTATCAGATTTCTTTTAAACAGTTCTATCTATCAATTAATAAATATTAAATATTAAACTAATCAATTCGTCACACGACGATCACCTGGTCATGCGGCACAGGGCAAAACTGTAGCAGGGCACCAACTACTATTGGTGTACTTGATAATCTAAAGATAGTTTTATTAATTTTTTTATATATTTTTTAAAAGTTTCAGTTATATGATATATCAGGCTTTTGAGGTCTCATTGTATTACATTGCATTTTATGTCCCCCCCCCCCCCCAAAATAAAAACTACAGCGCTTTGATCATAAAACTAAGCATTTAAATATTCTGATGAGACTCATTATTTGGAGATATAGAGTGGCAACTCATATGTATGTGCATTTTATGTAAGTTGTCTGCTAGTGTTATAAAATTAGTTTACATTACACGTTATCAGAATTTCACCTTAATGTTTGGCCATATAAATTTCAGCAATTGTCCTAATTTTTATTTATTTATTTATTTATTTTTATTTTTTTTACATATTGTCTAAAGGTTCAATAAACTGTTTTTATACATGGTGTTTTTTGACCCAGTTAATGCATCGCTTGCTGAATATTTATTTATGTTTTCACATTTTTTATTTTACTGACCCAACAAACAAACTTCCTTTCTTTCACCTGTGTCACCTGAGTCATCTTTCAAAAGTGAGTGGTTAAAGATTTTCCGCCAATGGCTTTTTCTTATAATATATTGTGCCTTAGTTTGACATGCTTTCAGTGTTACAAAATACCACAGGACACGCTTAACAAGCACCTTCTAAACAAATGTAATGCTCTTGGTAAATGCTGAAACGTTTGGAATTGCAGTCACAACCAACGCTAAAATATGTCTTCTCCTTTCTCTTCTGTGCAGTTGCTTGTTGCATTGAAAGACATGAATTTTGACTATGTAGTACATTGGCTTGCTCAACTTATACAGCCTTGCACTGTCATTCCTCTATCATCCGGAACAATAGCGAAGTATCTGTTGAGAAAGATGGCAGTTGATGCAGGGAGTGGAGTGCTTTAAATTGCAGTGATAGGCACCGCCGTTCACATTGGGCAAATGCCATCTGTTCCCAATGATAGCCATATGGTTAGCTTTCTTTCCCAGGGTATAAAATACAAACAAATGTGTCAGAATGCAAGGACTTTTTTCACAGACGCGCAGAGACTCGGCTAGAGGCAGCATCGCAATGTGCGGGGAAGTAATTGATATCGCCACCTTTGTGTTATGAGTTTGTTGTTGTTGCTTTTTTGGGTAAGGGGATCTGTCATGGCTAAGGAAAGGGACATTTTGACTGTGTTACTGGAAAAAGCAAACACTTCCACGTCAACCCATCATTTTACTCACTTTTAATGGGCAAGGTTTTTTTTGTTTTGTTTTGTTTTTTTGCTAGGAGCCTTTTAAGTTTCACAAACTTGTCCCCTCCATCATGTTCTATGACGGACGGACAGACTGATTGACTGACTGACTGTGGGAAAGCTTCTTTGTGTCTCTCCATCATCTTGCCTTTGTTTTGGTGGCTAGTGCTGGAAATTAGCAGACACAATGAGGTTTTGTTTAGCATGAGCCAGGCGTAGAGCTCCTGGTTTGTTCTTCGCATGCTCGTGTGTTCATGTATGTGTATGTGTGTGTCTGTGGGTGTGTGTGTGTGTGTGTGTGTGTGTTTGGTGGGTGAATCACTGAAGCCTGGGAGAAGGTCGTGGCCCCACCTCACATGGCAGAGAAGAGCTGAAAGGCTCATTAATCAAACTCCGAGTCACAGATGTGATGGCTTCCACACAAACTGCCAGCAGACTGTGAAAGTCACATCCAACAGAGTCAACTGTCAAGCAGCTAGGCCACATTTCCACCCGGCCTAGCTCATTCCTCATTTCTTTCCTCTAAAATCCTCTTCCTTCCATTAATTATTTCCTTCCTCCCTGTCTTGCACCTCTTGTAATGATCAGTTAGAGTCTTGGTTTAATACTAAAGTTTAGATTGAACGCCATTATGTTCACAATCAGAATTAAGTTCACGTTTGTTCATTCAGATGCCCAAATCTATATGTGTTCATTTTAATTATGCTATGTATTATGACGTTTCCCTGGGCTCAATGCTAAGGATTTTTTTTCAGTACGTCATAGAACATTATGGAGGGGACTTGTTTGTGACCCCACTAAACCCCACTAAAATGATGGGTTGACATGGAAGTGTTACTCGCCGTGCCAATATTTTTACTGGTCCCATCCAAATATAAAATAAATAAAAATAGATAAATAAATATTTAATGAATTAATACCTAATGAAAGGTTGAATTCTAATAAATATGCCACTAAAATGTTAGATACTGGGAATGCTTAATCCAAGGAAGACGAAGATAAGGCGAATATTACACAATGTTTATTCAAACATCTCAAAACTAGACAGCCAACATGCGAGACAGCGTGTGAAACATGAACAATACCGGACAAATGAAGAGTGCTCAAGAAAGAACTTAAATACACGGTGATGATGACACAATAACGAACAGCTGTGATGGTAATCAGTGTCCATAGAAAATAATGAGTGGCGGGAAACAAAGACAAAAAAACCCCACAAGTGACTAATGTAAACAAACTAAAAGTCCATGGACTGAACTAAACTGAACATAACAATGACAGAATGCCCCCTTTTGTGATGACTATGACAAGGGAGGCGGCTTTGGACGAGGACAAAGAGATAGTGAAGAGATGAAAACAGGAGGCGGCGGAGGGCTTGTGAGGGTTGGCGGCGATGGAGGAGTGGCAAACTCCGAACGACGACGAGGTCCCGGCGGCGAAGATGGAAACGACCCGATGGTACAGACCAAGAGCTCTCCAGTGCAGACAGCCCACGGCAGTGTCAAGGGAGGGAGGAGCCAATATGGTGTTGTGGCATCTGGGGTACAACCGAGGACAGAGGACAGCCGTAGGGGTGGAGGGTATGTCCGTGGCGGAAGTAGAGTGATGACTGATCAAGGGAGAGCCGCTGGAACAAGGGAACCCGGTGGAGCCACAAGGCCGAGGGTCTCCGTGGAGCTGAAGATGGGAGGAGCCAATTGGAGCCGACAGGTTGACGGGCCGAGATGGAGTGAAGGGAACAGAGGCAGGTGGGGGAGCCGCAGGATCATATCGCATTGGCGCTGCTGGTGGTTGCACGACTTCAGTGGCTCAACATCACTGCTGGGACGGCGCAGGGCTGTAAACATCCGGCAGCAGAGGGGCTGGAGGACTGAGGTTCGCATGATCGTGGATGATGGTGCAGATAATAATTCTGCTCTGAAGTCGATCAACCAGTCCTCTGTCTCCGTTCCCTCAGCCGCTGGTGTCGTGGGCTCACACCTCTGGCCATGCTCACTCATCGCTGCGGTTGGTCTCTCAACGTCTGCGGGGGGCTCACACGATCTCTCCGCTGTCAAAGGTGATAAATCCGGCTCAGGGGCTGGCACTATCCTCTCCAGACACCGGATGATGGATTCCTTTCAGTTTTGTCAAGTGGTCTCTGGGAGGTCAACAGGATGATAGTAATGTTCCCCGATCCAGAACAATGATTTCATTGATTTCGGTCTCGTCGTCATAAGGGCAGTTGACTGCGAGAAGGCAAAACTTTTAAAAAACGTAAAAAGCCGTCTGACACTCGGCTCTCTGTGTGTGTGCTCACAGAAAAAAAGCGTGCGAGAACTGAATTGATTTTTCACGTCTTCTTGCACTTGAAACTGAATGATTAAAAATCGCTTCAATGTTTAAATTAAGTAGACTTAAAAAAACGTGATAAACAAATGATAAACTTTCATGACGGCGCTGCACTGGCCTAGTTTGGCAAGTTACAACTCCATCAACTGTCCCGTCTTTCACGCTGGTCCTGGGCCATCGGACAATCCTTATTATTGAGCTCTGTGTCTTGTTGTTTTGTTGTTTAGTTTTTTGTTGTGCCTAAACGTATGACACAACTTGCTGAACATGCTAATTAGCTTTCATCTAGACTACCAAATATTTTGGTTTTAGTTTTCATTGGTTTGGTCTGGTTTGGTTTAGAGAAAATGAACATGCCGAGCAGATAGCTAATTAGCTACTACACTACATTTGACTTCTTATATCGATCATTAGCTACCATCTAAACTAGCTATTGTTTATTTTGTTTTGGTTTATTTTATTTTATTTAGTTTTGATTGGTTTGGTTTGGTTTGGAGGAAATTAACTTTCATAGCAGAAACTACCAATTGTTTGGTTTTGTTTGCACTTGCCGATCAAACAGGTAATTAGTTATTGACTAAACTATCCAAAGTCGTGCTGAAATGGCTGAAACAGCCGCTTTTTATAATGTTATTCCAGCTTTGCAGGGCTTGTTTTTTTTGGCCCGTCAGTTTTCCTTTTACAACATCCTTGATTATGCCACACTCTTTAACTCAATTCAGTCCGTTCTCTCACTTCCAGACCTCTGTTTCTTAGTGAAGAACCATTATCTCTCATAATCTATTATCCTAATCTACAGCCATCACAACCAGCTCAATCACACCCAGCGCAGGGCTTTAATCAGACACCCACTGCCATCTCCACATTGTGATTGACAAAGCCACCCTGCCAGCCTGAGAGGTGGAAAATAATAATAAAATAAATAAACTGTGTGGTCCCTGGATGGAAGAGGGCCAGTGACAGGCTTCCACGCTGGGGGCCCGGTGTCACTGCACTGGCAGTCTCATCACACTGCCACCAGAACCCAGCCATTTGCATCCAGGCCAGGGACAGATAATTAGAAGGATTCCTGCCTGTCAGCATTAATCTGGGCAGCGGTGAAACGCCCTGACAAGGAAATGGAGATGGAGAGCTTTTGCTGGAGCGGTTGGCGAAGGAGACTGTGGTTCAGTAGAGGCAATCATAGCTCCTTACAAATAAGAGTGATAATATTAGTGGCCTATAACGGTAATTCATTTGGAGTGCACTGAATGCTGATTTGTAACCCCTGCATTTAATATACCTCGCTTGTTATAGATGTCTAAGATGAGTATTTCAAGCTTAATTTACTTCAATTTGCTGTTACACAGTCTTATATTGTAAAAATGCAATGCAAAATACAAAAAAAGTAGCGTTTAGTCAAGCTTGTATGTCACAAACAGTCTATTTTATTTTCAGTGCACAGGCACTTGATAGCTTGAAATGTTAGCTGTGTCATTTTTTTAACAATCTCACCCTAAGGGAACCTTCATTGTTAATTGCTTTGAAAAGTTTGAAATGTTTCATCTGTTGGAAGGATATATTAAGCTAAAATGATCTTCCATCACTATGGATTATTCTCATATACAATTTAGTTTTTTTCGTACAGGTTTATATAATTAATTGACTGTGTTTTAGGAGCATTCAGAACTCACGCTATTAGGATGACAGATATAGGAGATGTGCAAAAAAAACTCAAAATAAATAGTACTCACTTGTTTCAAAATGAAATTATGACTGACATTTAAAGTGATAGTTCACCCAAAAATGAAAATTCTATCATCATTTACATACCTTCACGTCGTTCCACACCTGTATGACTTTCTTTCTCAAGTGTTTTTAGTCCATACTAAATTCAGCATTCTTTAAAATATCTTTTTATGTTTAATAGAAAAAAAAGAAACTCATACAGGTTTGCAATATGGACATGAGGGTGAGTAAATGATGACAGAATTTTCATTTTTGGGTGAACTATCCCTTTAAGTCACTGTTGGCTAAATGCTGTAAATTAAGTTCGTTTTGATTGTCTCTCTGGTCTTAGAGTATGTGTTGCAGTTTTACACCTGACATTGGTAACTTCTTTCATTCTCCTGACGAGTGTCTTGGCCTAGTGAATCGTACCTCTATACGATGTCTACGGTTCTGTCATAGGAGCCCTGATCAGACGTGACCTTCCCTCTCTGCTGACTTTACATGGCCTGAATGCCACTGTCTCAGAGTACCTTTAGAGGAATTGTGGACTGTCATCCTGTCAATTAAATGGTGATCTCAGTGCTCCGCAGAGGTGCTACAGATCCCCCGGAGCCCTTAGCCCTGACTGATATAAGGGCCATGATGCCACTCTGGCCCCTGGGCAGATGGTCAGCAAGCATCCTGAAAGCCGAGGGCACTTGGGTCTTTCATTGGCATTCAGTGGCCACGTTCAAACTCTGCCCCTCAGAGGTGGGTAAGAAGGACAGAAGGAAGGATGAAGGTTGCTCAGACATGGTTGATGAGGAGAAGGTCTGTCACCACATCTGCCCTTCTGCAACCTCTCTGGTTGAGCACCACACACTATTTAATAAGTGTATGCACAGGTAACCCGACTGCCAACCCCATTTCTGAAGACTTTTGCAGATTTTGCAGTTTCTGCACTGATTTTGCGAGAAAATATATATAGCATATAATATATAGCATGGGTTTAACCCTCATGTTCTGTTTGGGGTCTTAGAGATTCCAAGACCATTTTTACAGCTTGAAAAAATCTTTATTTTTGATCAAATGAATATAGCCTTGGGTAGCATTAGAGACTAAAATATTTTGTAAAAATCTTAACAAGTCTAAACTATTGCGCGGTTGCAGTAGCGCTGTTAAGCACCACGCAAACCAATTAAATGCAAAGGGCCCCGCAGGCTTGGGGCCACTCAATTCATGAAACCCAATGCTGAAAGGATGGCAAAGCTTACTCTTTTTTTTTGTTTTGTTTTTTTTTGCGCTGAAAAAATCAATATGAAACGTCTGATCAGACCTGCAGCCAGGTCACACACTGAACTGGCTGTGTATTTGGCGAAAGCTATAGGGCTGTGAATCGAATTCCAATTCTGGAATCGTATAATTAAGGTCAGGAATCGGATACTTGTTATAAAATCGAGACTGATAATCAATATCTGTGTTCACAATTAATGTGATTTTCAACAATTCAAGCGCAGGAAGATGTACTCGACTCTCACAAATACTGAATTCAATTGAGGTCTCTTGTGCTTGAACATACAAATACACACTAAATTGTCCTCGTAAAGTCACTGATCTTGGCTGAATAACTTGTGTTACTTTAATAAGGATTCATCTATATTTCATTTATAAAAAGGAAACTATGCAGTGTTATTTTACTTTTGATTATATTTGATTTCTTACATTTTGTTAAGTTGTATTTATTTGTGCTACGGCTAATTTGTATTATTATTTGTGACTGTTAAATTGTCTTTATTCATGTTTGAAATATATAAGTTGTGTCACATCCTGACTTAGGGCCCCCAAAATGGCCCGCCCCTCGCCGGTTGTATGTTGTATACGGTATACATTATAGTTATATTTTTAGTGTGATAGTATGATGGCTAAGTGTATTAAACAGAGTTAGAGTATTCTGCTCAGTGCTCTGCTGAGGATTGTCTTGATGTGACAGGCTGCTATGTTAGCTCAAGTTGTTTTTGACAGAACACTAAGAAAAGAAGACCAGAAAGAAATGCTCACTGAATTCCTCTTCAGAAGCAACAGTCTCTGGAATAATCGTCTTTCTTTCTTTCTTTCTTTCTTTCTTTCTTTCTTTCTTTCTTTCTTTCTTTCTTTCTTTCTTTCTTTCTTTCTTTCTTTCTTTCTTTCTTTCTTTCTTTCTTTCTTTCTTTCTTTCTTTCTTTCTTTCTTTGGTTGGTGTGAAAGGTTCATGCAATTCTGATTGGTTAGCAGTTGGTATGATAGCAATCCTTTCTTGTTCTCGGTTACAATAATTATTGTATAGTTCAGATCTGCTGATGAAAGTAACATTTTGTGTGTTTTTAGTCTTGATGCTAAACCCAAGGGACAATTGAACTTTTGCTCAGAACAAGCAATCAAACCAAGTGTGAAAACAGTTCAACTAGATTTGAACTTCCTCTTCATGACGTCTTTGAATCATTGCCCAAATTGTCTGGGATTTTTATCTCCTCTGACAATATATATATTGTCTATTTCAATATTATTTTATCTTATTTGTTGAGTTATGTCAGGTTGACTAATCTTGACATCTTTAAATCAATGTCCAGATTGGCTCGGAGCAGATTTCTCAAATGTAGTTATTCCTCAGAAGCATCTTCACCCTTTATTCTTTACTCTATGTTTCATCTACTGGCACCCATCTATAGCAGTGTGACTGTTTGTTGCAATTTGTGTGATACCCACTGACAATGTTATGAAAGGCCATTTAGAGATGAATGATGCTCCTTGTCACTCCCTCGATCTCTCCTTCTCTATCTCTCTCTCTGCCATACTCTCATTCATCTCTTGTCTTTTTTGAACTTGGGCGCTCTTGCTGGAAGGGGAGCAGATCTAATCAGAGAGTGGGCTGCCTGGATTGGGGGCATCTGTGTAGCGTCTGTGTTGGCTCCGGGCTGACCCAATGCTTTCTCAGGCAATCCGTCATTCAGTGTTGCCCTGTCCGAGATCAGCTCAGGCCTCTCCTCACAACCACGCACACAATCCAGAACTCAATGTCAGGCCATGGACTACTTGACGGAGTGAACCGTTTGAAGACTTCCTATCTTTCCTGGAAACCATACCACCTGCTGGTTTGAAGCCCGTGGCTGCTTGCCCTCTTCTGGTTTGAGAGAGGTCAGAATACACGTTGTTTCCGACCAGCTCTGCCAGTCTCCTCAGGTTTCCGACCCCAGCCGCGAGCATCAACCGTCCACATCAGAAAAAACAGTAAGAGGGCACGAGCAAAGGCAACAGCCTCCTGTAATTCTGGCCGGTAATGTCTTACGCTATTTCAACACTTAGTTTGGTTGCTTGGTTGCCTCAGTTCTATCCTTCTCCCAATGCCCTGGTCTCTTTTGCATCATCATCTTACTGTTAGTACTGATGTACTCTAGATAGGTAATACCTAACCAGCTGCTGTGACTTACTCTTGTCTCTGTGGTATTACTACTGGAAATACACTAGTATTTAAACTGTGGCTGATACCAAACTGATAATTATGTTAAATTTATAGCAGACTGGCATCACACAATTATAATGTACATAATAAAATTATTGTTTTTTAAGACTAACTTTAAGTGCAAGTTAGTGACAACAAGGGTAATCTAAACGTCATTATAGGGTAAACAAATGGCATACTGATTGTTTAAAACATCTCTAATGTAAAAAAAAACAAAAAAAAAACATTAGTTTGTGTGGGATGACATCATGAAGTTAATTCACATGACATGCAAGAACAAATGAGGTTTTATGTTATTGACATGTAGCCTTATTGGATTCCTGCATGGGTATGACACATTTGGGTGTGTGTGTGTGTGTGTGTGTGTGTGTGTGTGTGTGTGTGTGTGTGTGTGTGTGTGTGTGTGTGTGTGTGTGTGTGTGTGTGTGTGTGTGTGTGTGTGTGTGTGTGTGTGTGTGTGTGTGTGTGTGTGTGTGTGTGTGTGTGTGTGTGTGTGTGTTCCACAGAAGAAAGTCATGTGATCACTAAAAAAGTAAATATATTTACATTTGTGGTTGAACTATGGCTTTAATCATAGGTTGGCACTTGAATCTGTCTTGGTACGAACAATAAGAGACAATTTCTGTGGAAACAAGAGGCAATGAGAAACAAATTATAACCCTAATACGATAACAGGCAAGTATTATCATTAATAACAGTTTACTTCCACAATTAGACCAGATAGCATTCATGCCAATTATGATCCATACTAAAATCCTTTTTTTCAAGGTAATTATTCTTGTTTATTGTAAAAATGTGTGAATTTTTGTCTAAAATTAAGTCTTAAGATTAAAAAGATGCTTATATTGCTGCATTTGTTGTTTATGATGAAGCTAATTCCAAACTTTAATGCATAACAGAAGTGAAATTTCATATCACTTGCACTGCAGTTGACAAACTAACACTCCCTTCCTAGTTTACTAAACCAGCCATCCTCAAGAGATGAACACGTCACCGCAGAAGACGAGACGACGCGTTTGTTTAAAGCAGATGGGCAATAAAACGGTCCAGCTTAGTAGCGAGCAAACGTCGGGTTAGTTTTAGCCTTTCATTGGCGTTGGATATCAGTGACAGCCCCGATCAAAGAATGCCATCACAAATGAAGCTGTCAAAATGGCTGGCAGCTGAGTCAGGCAGCTAAAGGGGGAGAAACAGAGAGAGAGATTTTCATTTGCTTTCAAATGCATCATGACCGGGATGGAGCCTTCATAAACAGACAAAAAGATGGCTAAAAAGTGTTAGCGCAGCACGACACGATGAATTATAAATGTGTGCGGAGGATTATAAAAACAATGAGCAAAGGCAGCAGAATCCCTCAACCTCGGGCAGATAGACTAATTAACACTTTCGACATGAATGTATGATCTCATTATAGCTCTTGAGCTTATGTAACGTGGCATTGCACCATTGTTGCGAGCGCGGAGAAAGCTTAACGCCGTTTAGAACATCTATTGTTTAGAGTTAAGGTTTAGTTACGTAAACATTTACGCAACTCGAAAAAGTCGTAGGGAGATGCGTTCTGTTGTATATTTTGGGCTTTTTGCAATGAGTTGTTCCTGCTAATTTTCTGAAAATGGCCAATTATCTGCTCTTTTTTCACTAATTAGGATATAAATATCATCAATCATTGTCTATTAATGTTGATGAGCCACTTGCATGAAATGAGCGTTTATATGCCTAATGAGTGTGCCCTTTTCCTCTATTCGTATCATTCGAAACACAAAGTTTGCATGGTTAGGTGCTTCTGTTGTGCAGTAATTTGCGTACTTGATGGTTGTGACATGTCTCTATGACGGAGTCTCACAGAGGCACTCTCCGGACATAGAACGAGAGCGAATTAAGTCATCTTCTTTAATGCGTTCACAAAAAAAACGAAGAAAGAAAAGCTTGGAGTGAGGCCTATACGTTCCCTGCTGCTATACTCCTCCTCCTCCTCTGTTTCTCCCTCTCTCTGTCCGTCTAGGTCTCTCCTTTGCTGTCTGTCTGTGAATGTGTGGGAACTACAAGGCGCGCTCCTTTTTAGTCCCTCGCGGAATGAATCAGCTTGGATTTCTAAGGCTGTAGAAGTGTCCCATTGTTATGATGTCACCTCAGCTCAAGAAGGATGACCTCTGGACCCTATGGATACATGGCTGTTTCGTCACCCCCATTTCTGACAAGGATAGCTGCCTTTGTCCTCCCACTAGGGGGTATCCAAGCCGTTTGGAATAGATTTTGAAGGACTTGCGGCTTAAGACATACAACTTTGTGTGTCGCCGTTGTCTCTCGATTTTTTTGTGGTACCTCTTGACTCTGGCTTCATTTTCCTCTTTTTCTCTGTCTTCCTTCCTTTCACTCTGTCAGTCTTCCTGGCTTTTTTCTCTTTGCACCCGTCCGTCTCCATCTCCGTGTCGCCCCCTGTGCCGTCCTTTTCATTTTGCTATTGCTAAGGAAATAGTGAATACCGCCAGATGTCGCAAATACATCATCATAAGGTGGAGGACTGGTGAAAATAAATCAAGACACGTATGCGGTGGGGGATGTGAGACTGATGCTTCTCTTAGAGTGTGATTGTGTGTGTGTGTGTGTGTGTGTGTGTATGTGTGTGTGTGTGTGTGTTTGGGAGAGAGAGACAGAAAGCGAGGGAGAGAGGGCAGTAGAGGTCATTGGATTGTCCCTCAGATGTGTGATATTTTATGTATGGAAAAAGCAAGAGCGGATATGACAAAAGATGCAATTCGCCACCTCAGCAGACCAAAAAGACAAAAATGCAACACCATAAAAGGTCCAGAACCTTTTAAGTCTTCCACATCCACCTGACCAAAACGACTCACAAAGATAATGCAAACATCACCAGAAACTAACCACACAAACAAACAAAACACAAAATGCGTCTCCTTCCGACTAACACACATTCCTACTAAAATGACTAAGTGAAATGAGCTGTGAGAAAGGCTTTGTTTTCAGTTGAAGGAGAGCGATGCAGACACGCTCTCAGATCCACGCTGAGTCGAGCGAGAGAAGGAGAATCCCCAGGGTGGCGCTATCCCAACAACGCTTATCCTGCAGGGGGAAAAGTTTACAGCAAGCCCTGCCGTTTGTAGTGCCACTACAGAGGCTGTGACAGTCTGCATAAAACGGGCTGGATCTGAGCAGATGCCTCCAACCGGAAAATAAAAAAAACACCTACAGAAGCACGATTGAACGAATGCAATCGAGACATCAGAGCGAAGCCCTCTAAATACCTTATTTATGCAGCCGCTTATATCCGTGACAACAAGAAAACAAAACGACACATCAGCATAATGCCTCCTCTTATCATATGGAGGCTTGTCTTGTTTTTTTTACACTTCCTTTTTACCTTCCCACATCACAAATGTGGTCTTTTTTTGTGTCTTTTCTTTGAGTTCCTCAAAGATGGATAGCCCTGATCAAGCTTTGATATACTAAAATGACACCCCTCGTCTTCCATCAGCCCTGCGGCTGACCATCTCCAGCTCACCCCACGAGATGCTACACAACATTTTCTCTCTCGAGTGCTCTCACAGCCGGCAGGTAAAAGGAAGAGGGCTAATTCCAGGCTCTTTTGAACTCCTTGTAGTGCCTTTCTCTATTTTTGGCCATCAGAGAAAAAGTGCTTCAAATAGATCTCAGAACAAAGTGTAAACGAATGTGTGGCATATATTATCAGATATAGCATCAGAGTATTATTTGAGCTGTGGATTCGTGACATTGGCCAATAAACAATTCGATTAGTCACAACGGATGTCGGGGTGAGCCTTTGTTTCAGCCAAGCTTGCTAGTGTCGGTAAGATTCTGAAGAGACGCCATATTGACAAGCCCTTTTCTCTCTGGTTTGGGGGCGGAGTCCACTCAGCTGTCAATCACCAAGATAGAAGAGAATAGCTGTGATCTGTGCCATCGGTGTAACTAAAACCGTATGCAAATTTGCCCTTGGAAATCTATTTCTACATTCGCAATACGTTGGAGAACGAATAGCCATACAAATAGACAAATATCCCCCAAAGGAAAAAAAAAATAGAGTCCAAGTCTGACTTGAGCAAGGGACTTTTTGTGAAAGCTTTTGAGGCTCAAACACGGTCAATTTCAGTGAATGGCTTTTATTGGTCTATGTCCCCCCAATTCTCCCTCAGTCTTAACAAAGAGACATAAACGAGACAACACATACAAAGAGTGAGGAGTCAAATCCTTGGTCTTTTATCGCACCTATAAAAAGGAATGAAGCCTTGAAAAGTCAATTCACGATGCTACTGTAGAACATTTCAATGGAAAGGTTTTGTGAATACAGTGTTGTTTATTAGTTAGCTGTGCTTGTTTTGTTACCCTAGATTTGTTGTGGCCTCCACTTCGAGGTAGAAAGTACGAAATGTGCAAAATTGCTGTAATTATAGTTTACATTTAAAATGCGGTGATATAAAGGTTATTTTCTTCCTGCCCCTCAAAAAGAACCTTAAGGTACGATACAAGGGGAGAACTCGGCAAGAGCGGTGTAAATTATTTTTTATTGCATTACCATGTGTGTCTGATTTCTTTAAATGTAATTTTTATATCAGGAAAAAAAAATCCCATTAGAGATGTAACCGTATTACGTCCTATGGGAGTATGTGACATTTGATATGAAATTATGAAATCTATAATACAGAGTCCTCTGTGTGTTCCTTCTAATGTTCTATGGAATGCACAGGTTTTTTCCCGTGTTATTATCTTATAATAATGCACTTGCATTATTGAGTGTGTGTATTGATTTTAGAACTAAAACCATTTATTCCAGGGGTAAATGTTATTATTTTAATATCAGGGCCCTGCTAATTTGATTCTTTTGATATATTTCATACGGAACGCTAGAGGGGCTTTTTCCCCTCTCGTTTTAAAGTTCACACTAGTGTAGCCAGAAACAACTTTATCCAAAAAAATCAAGGCTCTCATCCATCCAAATCATGGCTGGGGTTTTATCTGACCCAATGAAACAGTCTTCTCTTCAGTAACTATTTCCTAATCATTTCAAAAGTGAAATGTGTTGTTTTGAAGATATTACTCATTCCGTCACACTTCCCAAGCATCTCTCTCTCTCTCTCTCTCTCTCTCTCTCTCTCTCTCTCTCTCTCTCTCTCTCTCTCTCTCTCTTTCTCTCCCTCTCTCTCTAACAGGAACTTCTTTTGACCTGGTGAGGCTCCTGTAGGCCGTCTGTCCAGCTGCTCACCTGGCCCTAATTATTTGCTATTTTTTGTGTGTGTGAGTGTAAGTGTGTGTGTCTCCTCTCCTCATCCCAAAGGCACAACAGGCCTCTAGATGCCCCTCAGTCTCCGGCAGGCAGCAGCAGCCTCATCCAGGTGCCAGCGATGAAACTTTAATACCTTATTTAAATATGGAGTGAATTAGTCTTTGAGAGGCAGGGAGTCGGGCAGCTGTGGAGGGTGTGCTGGTCAGGCAGGCGCTCTGGGAGGCCAGAGGTTCCCCCTCGGTGCCATGAGGGAGAATAGCAATAGGCTGATGCATGGGTAAAAATACCAAGAGTCAATCTGATATCCCAGAATGCTAACAATGTTGCCTTAATGAGATTAGGATTGCAGGCGAGATAAGGTGTGTGTAAGGAAGGCACAGACATATTCAGAATGAGGCAACCTTGGTGTTGATTAGGCATACTGCCTATACTTACAGTGAAGGATGCGAACAAGCCCCTAAGTATTTAAGTTTGGCATGTCATTTATCCTGCTTCAGATATTATTTTTTTTTTTGTCCATTTATCCATAGCGTATATTTGCAAAATTATGAAACGTCTTGAGAAAAGGTGTGTTAATGCCAACTTATTCTACTAACCCGAACGGTTAAGGCCCGTTCACACAAGAACAATAACTATAAAGATAACTGTATCTTAGCGTCCACACCAGCAAACAATAGCATTCTGTTTATTCTAAGCATGTGCTTGTCTGTCACTTTAAATGCTTGTAACTCGTTACATCAGGATAGATTCTGATTGGTTGTTAATGTTTTTTCATCGTTCATCAGCTGGATGAAATCATTCTGAAAGTGATTCCAATGATGTCATCTCTCTGTGCTGTTATCATTATAGCTGTGGTGTGAACTCTATTCTTTAATATTCTTTATTCTTTCTGCTATTCTTTAATATTGAGAATTTGTTTTAGAGCTATATCTTTATTGTTGTCTTTATAGTTATCGTTTTTAGTTTGAAACACCTAAACCTAACCTAACAGTCTAATAAGGCTCTAATAAGAGTTAGTTGACTTGTTGCAAAGTTACTTACTTTGTTAGTAGAATGTCTAAAGAGGACCAGCAAAATAAAGCGTAACCTTAAATTAAAAATAAATATATAAACAAACAAACCAACACCTCAACAACCACATTTGAATGCCTTGACAACACTGCGTCATGGTGGTTTTGCTCCAATCACATTTTCAGCTGAAAATGTATAAATCTAGTTTCAAAGTGCATTGATTAAATACCTCGATTGTATATTGTGACATTTACTTGGTATGGTCAGATTAGCTTGAAATCAGATCAAACATCGTAGGATGTAAATGTACCAGATGTTTGTATTAAGATCAGAAATGGTTCAGCTCTTATCCGGTTTATATAATGACCAATCTTTTGAGTTCAGCTTATGAGCATGTGTAAATAGAAGCCTATCCCCATCTGACTCATGCAGATTTGCAGATTATCCTTGGACTAAAAGCAGATCTCTTCAGTACCCTTTCATTTGAACTTGAAGTTAAAAGGGCCTCATTAAATGTTTGATCCATATATTTAGCATATCTTGTCAGCATTAATTACTTTGTATTAAAGTTCACCTTTAAAGAGGCCCAACGAAGGACATTAAAGGTTCAAGAAAAAGATTATCATGCAGGATGGTGCAGATCATTTTCTGACCTCTTATACAATGAGATGCCAAAAGTCTTTTCATGTGTGTGGTGGAAGTCATGTAATTGGATCTTAAAGCTGCTGTAAGCAAATTTTTTTTCTGACAGATATCACAGATAAAGGTGTCTTGAGAAATATCACTTGTCTTTGTGATAGCCCTGGACTCTGTAAACCGCAAAAAAGCAATCTAACCGCAGCCGCTGCGTTTCAGCCAATTGGGGATCAGTCTTTTTCATCTAAGTATAACAAAAGTTAGCAAAATGGCTAACATTGCGTACTGCAGATTCAGTTGATTGCATTAGAATGCATGTCGTCTTGGCCAGTTTTCAGGTCATCTGTTTTGATCTACTGCAGTGGAGGTCCTGTAAGGACAATGGGGTTTATTAATCTGTATTTTGTATAATGAAGGAATCCTATTTATGGACTCAGACAATGAGAGAACAGGAAAGAGAAAGGTTGTGGAAATATGCAGAAATACATTTCAAGATTATCCCCTGCCTGCCTATGCTGTTTCCATAGCAACTGAGCTATATGTCTGTGTGAACTAAAGGGGTCAGGGCTTTGCTGGTTAGCATAGGCCAGTTATGACCTGCTGGTAGGTGGTGTAACTACATCGTTCAGGGAGCAACACACATATTTCTCTTTTTCATGATTGCCATTCAAAAACAGCTGTCTATATCTATCTATCTATCTATTACCATCTGCCCATTTATATACAGTATATTCCATATATTTGCAAATACATCAATTGTACTCACAAATACGTTATTTAATAATAGTTGATATTTTAATATATATTGTGTATATATTGGTGATCCTCATAAATGATTTAGAATGTTTTCTTTGTTTCAAACAACATCACAAAGCACCATTGATTTATAGTGATTTTGTACCTCAAATATTCTTTTTTAATACACCTCGATTTTCTTTCACCTTTTTGTGTGGTAATGTTTAGGGAATTTTTCCATGTTATAATCCATGTTATTTTGCAATTCCTAAAAAAAGAGTCAACATGAAACGTACAGTAATTTGCTAGTATTTCCTTCACTATTTTGAGGTATCAAAAGTGAAACGGCTTCTCAAACATGACAAAATGAAGGGCAGGACTTGATTTTGTCCATCGGGATTTGATTGGACCGTTGAATCGTTATCGTAGCTGTGATGTGAGTGACAGGTTATACACCCCCATGCCCAAAAACAATTATCAGGAAAGAGAAAAGACATTGTTGCAAAAGGGAGGAGAAGTTATTTTAAATAAAGTTTACGTGAGCAGATTGATAAAAAAGGGGGGGGGGGGGGACTCAAAATTTTGAGTTCACTGAAATTAAGAATTTAAGTTAATACACTGAGATAGATTTAATCAACAGAAACTCAACTCAAAAATAGTATGTTATCTGAACCACATTAATTAAGTTGATTTGGCAAAAGTAAAAAGTTTTGATAACAAATCATGAACCTTTTTTTTACAGTGTCACTTTAAACACTTTAGCTAGTAAGCTAGTAATTTTATAAAGCCAGTTTTACTTAAAGTTCATGCTTTCATGCAATACATCCACTAACAAACCAAAAAGTAAAAATGGCATCCACCTGCCCCAAACTTTCCCATCCAGCTTTATGTGAAGTGGAATGGAATTCTTGCTTTCCTTGTTTAGGGGTCTGTTTCTACAGGCGTGAAGGTCTCATCAGAAAAACAAAACATTAAAATGTTCACTAAATTATCCCTATTTTCTGTCTGCCAAAATCCAACGAACACACTTGCAGAGTGCGGCTTATGAACACAATCTTACACAGACACATGATGCACATCTATCAGTTTTGTAGATTTCACAACGTAAAAGCACCCTGCAAATTGGCCTTTAGCCTTATTACTTTTACGTGTTCGTTCGAGTGTTTATTGTAACGTGTTGCTCTCAGACTGACTGTATGATACAGGTATGTGTAAGGATTTGGTTCCGGAGTGGGTGTCTTTGAGTTATGTGTGTGTGTTTACTCATTCACACGCTCTTTTCTGGAACCTTATTAACATCTGCCCATGCTGTGAGGCTGGGTGAGGGCTGCCCTGATAGCTGCCTGATGGACCCCTCTGTTGTAGCACAGTACTGGTAATGTGCTGTCAGGCAGTGCTGACAGGTACAATGAGAGAACAATAAACGTGAGGGCAGCGGTAATGCAGAGGTCTAGCCGGTCTGGATGAAAACTGATGGCTTCTGGATTGGTTGCAATGGTTCCCTGACTCCCTGGTCTCTGAAAGCAGGCCCCCACCGAGACTAAATTAACGTGGGATACCAGTAAACGCCCTTAGAGGGGGTACGGCGATAAAGGAGATAAATAGAGAATGGAATGAAAGGTGTTTGTGCGAATTTCAGAGCTTATTGTGTGTTTCCTGTAAGTGAAATCCCCCTCTTGTGCAGTGTGTATGAGCGCTTGATATGATAGTATGTTTATGATTTTTTCTATAAGTCAGGATGATTTACAGGGTGGCTGATTGAATCAGCTGACCAAAATGCTGACTGTAGCTCTGAGAGAAAACTTAGTAAGCTGCCAAGCTAGACATGATTGTATGGCAGCTTCCAAGATACCTTTTATTGGTTCAGTTTGAAGGGAGTATTTTGTGTATAATAATCATGTGCAATTCCAGAAGGCATTGTGGCATTAAATTCAAGGTGGTCGACTGAGCCCAATGGAAATGTTGATAAATAATATACCTATGCTCCATACGTTTTTAGATATATTTTATTCAGTACTGACAAGAATTGATACAAATATTTCCAGCTTGTTAAAAATGGACTGATTCACTTAATATGTGTGTATGCTACATATTTCTGAACTTTAGTGAGGGTAGACATTACATTTAATTGTGTTTAAAATAAACCAAATAAAGTTTGTTAGGTTATTGCATTATTAGCTTAGAAACATGCTAACTCTAACTCTATCAATTATGAACATCAAACATATCTCCTGTACCCTTTATGTAAGGATCACTATTTGTTTTTAGAATAGTCACTCATGAGGGATTTTTTTTTTTCCGTTGCTGAACTTTGTAGACAGTAGATGGCGAGGCAGCTCGCTAGGTTTTGAAACAGAGCTGAGAAACCAAAAATGCGATCAAGTTAGTTTAATAAATGTCAGATCATTGCTTTTACTTGTCTTTTACTTTTGAAGTACAATATGTTTGTTCATAATCATACACAAACAGCTTCATATATACAACTGTACACACTTGAGCTAATGCTAAAAGCTCTTTACATGTATTCAGGTGACGTGACCCAGGTCTTAGCGCTGGGAGAATTGAGACAGACTGTTCTCTCTAAGGTCCTGGCAGCTCTCGATTTGTCTCCCCCACAGTTAGTGTGCGTTCTGGGCTGAGTTAGTTACTGCTAAATTAAAAGCCCTCTTGCTCAGGAAACAGAACAGCAGGAATTAGACCCGACCTCAGACTGTGAGCAGGTGTCTCAGGCAGCGGGTAAGAGTTTGTGTGCCATTGAGACTATCTATCTATCTATCTATCTATCTATCTATCTATCTATCTATCTATCTATCTATCTATCTATCTATCTATCTATCTATCTATCTATCTATCTATCTATCTATCTATCTATCTATCTATCTATCTATCTATCTATCTATCTATCTATCTATCTATCTATCTATCTATCTATCTATCTATCTATCCATTTCTAATATTATGCTCATCCAGTTCTTGAATTCATTCCTCTCTTTGCACTGGTAGCCTGGTGGTCTTGAGTTCTTTCTTCTTTTTTATTTTGATTCAGGCCTGGAATTCAGTGGATGTCTTAACTTTACAACAACACAAAAGGCAAATGACATTCTAAGACCCCTCCAAGCTCTTATTTTGAAGATCATGAGTGAAGGATTAAGTTTTGGTTGTTGTGTAGAAGTGGGTGAAAGCATGAAAACAAAGAACATTTGTGACAGGACCCACCAGGGTCTTTTATTCATCCTCTGCTCACTTTCCCCCATCTCAGAGAAATACTTTAAACTTTAATAGCCTTTTAAGCCAATGATGAACTCTTACTCACCTTGCCTTTCGTCTGCAAAGCACGCACACATGCGCCCTACAGTAAAATCTCTTCATTTCCATTGGTCTGGTAAGACTGGGGCCCTTTTATAGCAAATATCTCAAACATGTGCCCTTTCAAAATGTCTTTTGGGGTCTGAATGTGGAAAACTCAAATTTTAGCCATAAAGAAATTAAATGCGCGTATACGTATCATATATTTATTCTTTTCTATTTTTTCTTTCTTTTTAATAATACAGATACATTTTGTTTAGGGGTGTAAATTTGTGTTGACAGAAATTATGATTTTGTTGTTTATTTTTTATTATGTAATGCATTGTAAAATAAAATTAGAAAAATATTAAATGATTTTAAAAAACACACTGCAGACAAGTGCAATTCAATGATGTGTCTGTACTGCGAGTAAATCATCTTGATTTGGATTTTTACAATAAAAAAAATAGCCATTGGATATTATTAATTATTAATTAATAATTAATTATTAATTAATTAAATTCTCCAATCAATGTATTGAATTTTCATTTTTGCATTTTCACACCCATAACTATTCACTTTATTACTATTACTATATTTGTGTGTTTATAATAATTGCTGCAATTTAATGTAATGCCTCAAATGTAATCTAATTTAATGTATTAAACAGGTGTCAGACTTTCTCCTACACAAAATATATATTTTTTGAAATATGACAAGTATCATCTGAACATTTCAACTCACCCTAGACCTGAGAATATCCGTGTTAGCGAGAGAGATTGAGAGGAAGACCATTTATATAGCTTACTGCCAATACATCACAGTAGAGTTGAGCCCGATGATGGTTGTCATCTTCACTCACTCTCTTCCAGCCATGAGCTCAGGTTTAACGCTCTGGAACAGGTCATCAGTCCTCTGTGCTCCCCACAGTCCCAACACTATTTATCTCAAAGAGAAGGAGAGTGAGCCAACCAGGAAAAATAATTACAAATGAAGAGTGACACTGTAGTGAATGAAACATATGTTGGCCGAGGCGCTAGCACTTGTGTTTAGCGTTACCTTTACATCAGAGAGCTGGTCGAAAATCCGGGTCTGTTTAAGACCATGCTGGTGTATGTTTATATATATATATGTGTGTGTGTGTGTGTGTGTGTGTGTGTGTGTGTGTGTGTGTGTGTGTGTGTTTATATATACACACACACGCACATATATATATATATATATATACATATATATACACACATCTATAAAATCAATAAAATAAGAAAACAAAGACTAATAAAAATGACCAAAACACAACAAAATTACTAAAACTTTAAATAAAATGAAACTGAAAACAGAAAAATGTAAATATAAAATCTAATTAAAAAATTTGACAAAAACTATCAGAAATACCAGAGATTTTTCAGTGATTCAGTTTTATTTTCTGTGAATACAATATGAAATTATTGAAAGTAATGTATTGATTCTAGCATCAAATAGTTTGATTAAAAAAGCGTAAGACTTTACAATAAGGTTAGTTAGTTAACATTAGTTAACTACCTTAGTTAACATGAACTAAGAATGAACAATATTACTACAGCATTTATTAATTTTAGTTAATATTAATTATAAAATGTACTAATACATGATTAAAATCAAAGGTTGTATTTGTTAACATTAGTAAATGCACAGTGAACTAATTAGGATTTTTATTAACTAACACAGATTAATAAATACTGTAACAAATGTATTGCTCATTAGTTGCTCATTAGTTGATCTTTTTTTTTTTTTTGCCATGGCATGGCCTATTAGCCTGACTTCATCATAGTCATATTCTAGTCAGAATGTGAGTCTGATACTGCTCCATAAGGCTTTGATTATGAGGCGTGTCTTAACCGAACCAGGAAAAAAAAAAAAAGAAACTCTGCACTCAATTGGATAGACCTACAACCAATCAGAGCAAGCAGACGGCAAGGAAGGACGTCAAACACATCTTTACGATCGACAAATGCCTTGATTGCAGTTCTCTGTTTGTCTTTTAAAATTAATACGCTGTCGATTTCTTTTACAACAGACGCGATAGTGGAATCTATACATCTCAATTCTCCAGCTGCAGTCATCTTTATTCCGAACCAGTTCAAACCAAGCGCTCTTTGATGACGCAATGAATACGCAACTGCAGATCATCTCTCCATCATCGTATAAAGCCCGCCCTGGCAATTTGATTGGGGGGGGGGGGGGGGTAGCATTTACCACTTATACACATTGAGCCATGATGCTCAGTTTGACAATGAAACTTTTTTTTTATCCCAAATGTACCTATCACTAAGAAAATACCAAAATGTACAAAAAAAACAACAAAAAAACACAAAAGTATCTATTTGTCAGTCACATTATTGGTTCTGACACTTTCTGTGTAAGAAGTTCAAAGTGAGTGTTTTGTAGGACAGAAACCCGCTGTCACCAGCCCCATTTACTCATGACTGTCAACTCAAGTTAGTGAACTAATGCTTCATCATATGAAACACATTTTTAATACATTTTTAAAGCAAGTGTTACTTAATATATTATTATAATTACATAATATGTATTATTTTAAATTGTTCTTATTTTATATTTCAAGTGTTCTATGCTCACCAAGGCTGCATTTATTTGATCAACAATAGTTAAAATCAGTAATATGGTGAAATGTTACAATTTAAAATAACTGTTTTCTACTGCAATGTATTTTAACATTTAATTTTTTAACATTTAATACTCAAGCTCAAGACACATTTTCTTATTATTATCAATTTTGAAAACAGATGTGTTGCTTAATTTTATAAAAATTTTTGGGTGGAAAACATGATAGGTTTGTTTGAGCATCCCGATCAGACAGGCGAAGCGACAGTGGCTTAACCAATGACGTACGTGAGTTTGTGGCGGGACTGTCTGTTTGTTCGACCTATAGCAGATGGTGGAAGTATTCAGGAAACCTTTTGGAAAAGTTCCTATTTTTTGTAATATGGTTGTGTAGAAATGCCACACAGCTTTGATTTTCAGTTATTTGTGCTATCTAAGAGCTCGACCTGTAATGAAGCTCAGGAAGGAAAAAGTCTGCATTTATGAGGCATCAGGAATCCACTCTCCAGTCTGAGAGCTTCAGCATGCAGCGTTTAGTAGACCATTATGCCAAACCACAGATATTACAAACACATACACACATGTACTCTCAAATAAATCTTACAACACACCACATTTACATGCGATCCTTGTCCCGTTTGACACACAGTCATGTACGCCCACAGTTGTCTGCGCAGAGACAATCTAACATTCACATGAGAGGGAAGCCTCGTTTACATAATGATGATCTTGTTTCTCGACTGAAGTGAATGCTTGACTAGCCAGTAGACATGCACTGAAAGTGGTTTGGTCTCTATCCCTCATGCACACTTTTTCACATTCTCTGCCTCTCTCGCTCTCTTTTTCCGCATTGTGTGTGCAGCTAGTTATTTTAACGCTCTCCAGCCGTGCCCTCAGCTCTTCATGGCCTTGTAAGGGGCTTCAAAAGAGACATCACTGTTGCCTGTGCCAGCCCTCCTTCCTCTCCCCCCACCTCCTCTTCATTCTCTCCTCTCTCGCCTCAGCCTGTGAACCCATTTGACTCTTCGCCCCTCTCTCTCTCTCTCTCTCTCTCTCTCTCTCTCTCTCTCTCTCTCTCTCTCTCTCTCTCTCTCTCTCTCTCTCTCTCTCTCTCTCTCTCTCTCTCTCTCTCTCTCTCTCTCTCTCTCTCTCTCTCTCTCTCTCTCTCTCTCTCTCTCTCTCTCTCTCTCTCCCAGGCATGGTGTGATTCATCAGGGAAGCCATGCTTTTAATCAGCCCATTAAAAATGGATGGCAAGCAGAGGGATGGTGTAAGAGATCTCATTTGGAGCAGTGTGAGATTGTGTGTGTGTGTGTGCATGTGTCCGTGCATGTGCTGAAACGATGGTAAGGATGAGTGCCTTGCAGGCTCTCTCACTCTTTTTGCCTGTGTGTGTGTGCGTGTGTGTGTGTGTGTGTGTGTGTGTGTGTGTGTATGTGTGTCTGTGTGTGTGTGTGTGTGTGTGCGTGTGTGTGTGCGTGTGCGTGTGCGTGTGCGTGTGCGTGTGTGAGAGGTTTGATGCTAATCTCTCCTGGCTGCTGAACCAACAGTTAAAGTTCTCTTCTTTTTTGGAGTATTCAGGTCAAAACAGCAAACAAAATTATTTCATTGTCTCTACGGCGTTGTAAAACATATCTTTCTTTCTTGTATTTCTTTCACCTTCGATGGGATATTGTTGAATACTTTCCCCAATCCCAGTTTAATGTGTAGTAGGGGATGATAAGTAAGTCATTTGTAGACTTGTAGCACTGTGTTGTTTTCAAACATTACTCTGTTTGTTTGATTATCTGACCAGCAACAAGGTACAACCAATGGAGTGCGTTTGGGGCGGAGCTATGTGTTTATATGGCTAATCGAAGAAAGAGGGAGTGTTCAAGAAACCTGTTTGAAAGTCATAACAAAGTTCCTTTCAAGGAAACGTGATGACTTTGCCAATTGCCGATTGACTCTTTTTTTAGAAGGTGAGACTTATTCTGTCATATTGTCCATTTTACTTTCTCCCATAATACTACGACTGAACCGTCTTGATAGTAATCAGTAATCGTTCACTATCGTTTTAACATAATAAACATGAAATCAAAACTGACCACTTTGACTCATTTTGTTTTGACTCATTACGTGTTTTTTGTCTTTTTTTGAACAATTCATGTTAATGTAAAGAAAAAAGTTTGTCTTCATAATCTTCCATCAAAATGTAACGACTAACTGCCTCAAAAATTATTTTTCTTGTTGCTAATGCTATCTGCACTGCGCAAGCTACGGTCAAATAGCTGTTTTAGTCTACTGTTCTAATAATGTAGATTGAAATCTTGTCAGTGGTTAACAGAACAATTTAATACAGGTTTATGGTCATTTAATTAAGGTTACTACAATAATGGCACAAATAGACTTTAACTTTTTTCATTAGCATACTGTATGTCGAGACACATAAAGAACTTGACATTTAGTTTCCATGTCTCACTCAGAAAGTCTTCTCAAAAGTGGTGTTTCAACAGGGAATAGTCATCCACGATTGGCAGGAAACTCATATTGGTTTGATTCCTTTCTGGTCCAATGATCCAATGATTTTTCCATATGAATATGCCACCTTTTGGAAGTAAAATTGGTTTTAAATTATGTTGACTTTAGCAATAAGTGTTTGAAGAATTTTGGTGTATTGAATGCAAGCTTCTAGAAGAGAGCTTTGAAAAATGCATAAGATATTGTGAAAAGGTGACAGCACTATGTACTGTAAGGATCACTCTGAATGTTTTTGGAATGAATGGCACATTGGTACTCCTAGCTTAGCACAGACTGGATACATGCCCAGCCTCTTGAAACCCATCATAGCCTGGCAAATGTGTGACACGCTGGCACAGATGCCCGTCCATGTGCCCACATCCTACTGGAATTGGGCTCCCGGTTGAGATGTGATCTAAGCGATGATGCTCTAACTATTGTGTGGGTGGTGTGTACATGAGCGTGGAAAAGTAGAATAATACAGCAAAATACATCGGAAAGTGAGAACTGTGTAGACTTTACTGAGAATTGGTGCATCTCTCCAACAGAGAAATAATATCAACTCCCCACATGCCAATCCCGTACTCTCTACACACAGATTTTGTCTGTGTCACTCTGCTGAGAGGGCACTTTCTCATAGCTCATTAGGAACAGTGGGTCTCTCTCTCTCTCTCTCTCTCTCTCTCTCTCTCTCTCTCTCTCTCTCTCTCTCTCTCTCTCTCTCTCTCTCTCTCTCTCTCTCTCTCTCTCTCTCTCTCTCTCTCTCTCTCTCTCTCTCTCTCTCTCTCTCTCTCTCTCACTCACACACACACACACTCTCTCTCTCTCCTCTTGTGAAAGTCCTCTTTTCACTCTCCCACAGCTTTATACTGACATACACACGCACACACACACACACACACACACACACACACACACACACACACACACACACACACACACACACACACACACACACACACACACACACACACACACACACACACACACACACACAGTGTTGGCAGCCAGCCTTGTTCTACAGATTGATTGGACCACCGGTTCACCTTTCCTCATCTTTACAGTCCCAGTGTCTATTTTAACTCTGTCCCAGAACCGGAGGTACATGATGAAAAAATGTACACTGTGGAACCTGCTTAACCTTTTTTAGAGCAGAAATGAATGGCAGATTCTGTGTTCTTTTTCAACCTGAATTAGGAGTCCCACTTGAGTCCTTGTTTTGGATTCAAAATTAGAAAAAAAATACTTTTAACTCTTTAGAGGGTTTCTTAATCCACAATTGCTTATTCTATCATTATTTACTCAGCTTGTTCATTTCAAATATGTATGCTTTTCTTTTCTTTAGTCGAGCACAAAATTAGATGTTTAGCAGAATGTCCAATATGGTTTGAGTGTATTTATAAGAGCAGCTGACAGGACGGGGTTTAAAAATGACATAATGGTGAATAAAGGATGACCACTTTTCAAACGGTTATAACTTTTGAACACTTTTATCTAGAAAAATTAAACTTAGTACACCTGATTCCTCTCATCATGCTGGTAACATTCAACATCTTACATTAAGACCCCACCCATTACAATGTCCATTTTGTACAGTACAGTATTCGTTTTTCCCGCTATTACTTCAAATTTTGTTCAATATTTATGAAAGTTGGCACAGATGATCATTGGACCAAGCCAATCTGTGGATACCGATTTTGCCAGGATTAGACGAACCATCGCTCCGCTATTTTGAAATATGTCATAAATAGCAATATCTTTTAAACGATTTGACAGATCGAATCTAAATTTGTTAGAGTTCATCAAAAGCATCTCCTGAAGGTACTTGTGAAGATTAAACACAGTGCCACCTAGTGTTCCAGAGTAACTTTTAAAAAAACATTGTCCAAAATATGTCTGTCATTACGTTCCTTGATTTATACCGATTCTGATGATATTTCATTTGTCCTTTTCTATAATTTTGTTTGTCTGCCATATTGAAGTAAATGAAAAAAAATACACTATGCTTCTCCAACAAAGTTTATCCAAAACTGGCTCAGACCGATCCGGACAGAAATGACTGAACAGATTTTTGATATTTGGAAAAATAACTTTCTGAAGTCGACTGTCACTGCGTTTGTTGTCCTCTGGTAAATAGTTTAGCATGCCAATCAAATAGCATGCTAATCAGATGCCATTCTTTCTAATGTGGATTTGACGATCAGGTAAACATAATTTACGTTAGTGGCCAAGTTATCTTAGCTGGCTAATTAATTAATATGCTAACTAATCCTTTGGCTTGCTCATTTTTGCCTTTATAGCTCTTCTCAGCATCCTGGTGAATCAGTGTCTAAACTTATGAAACATAAGATGTGGTGTTTTTAAATACACAAACCTTGGCAGCCGGGCGAACACATGTCTTGTGCGTGGCGTGTGGTAATAAGCAAAAAGCACTTGACCAGAAAGTTGGGGGTTCAAATCCCATTTTATGAAATGTTCAAATTGTGTCTGATATGCCAAGTACATTCAAGAGTTTGTTTGGCTCTCTATTGAAACTTCTGTTTTCTGTCATTAAAAGTAACAAATATTATGTCTAAAAATCATTCTCACCATGAATCTCTCTTCCACACATTATGCTTAGCTACATAATTTTAAAACAAAAGTTTGTTTAAATCCTATGTTTGATGCCATCTTATCCTCTTTGACCTGAACCGTTTTACCAATGGTCTTTAAACACATATATATATATTTTTTGCAGATATCAACATCTTAGAATGGGTATCAGTAATGACCTTCCTGACTTTCAAAAATCTGAAAGGGTTTTGTATTTCTACATACCATCCTTGATGAAAACTACAGAAGATTTAGTAACTTTTTTTAAAGTAACTTTAAAAACCAAAGTATGTTTTGCACATTTTTGAACTCATGGAATACTTGGAAGGGCCTGCGATCGTTGCTTGCAGCTATATGTTTTTTGTTGTTGTTGTTGTTGTTTTTGTATTAAATCAAAATCAGACAGTAAATACTGTTCATGGTAATTTAGAGAAAACAATCTAATGAATTAAATGACAATAGATTAAATGACTTAACTGCAATTAATAACGTATTTCATTAATTGCTAAAGTAAAGACCCAACATTAACACACACTAATTTACAGCATTAAAATATTGAATAGTTATCACGATATGTGGCTTAAGAAGTCAGTATATTGTTTAGTTCCATTTTATCGAACAGAAGTCTTTACAATTGAGTTTTTCATTTTGGTTGATGTTTTGGGTTCGTTAGCGCAGGTTGCCATCTTGTATTCCATCTGCCCTATTTTATATGCATCAGTGTTATTTTAGCATTAATTGTATACTCTTAAAGTTGTTATTAGTACTTTCTAGAGCCTCATTTTTAAGACGATGTGTCAAGTTTGAATTCTTTAACGCTATTCTGTTTTATATTTATTTATTTTTACAAATATATTTCTATTTCCAAATAATTGTGCTATTTTTTCACACTAGATTAACATGTTAAATTCACAATCCTAATACCAATCCATTGCATATGCCAAGTAGTAAGTGTGTGAAGGAATGTATTCATGAGTTTGCATGTTAGTAAACACTGATATTATGTGCTCTGACAGCTTGTAGAATATAATGAAGTTATATAACAATGACGCACGCAAATATTGAGAAATCTTTATTGGACAAATCGCTCGCTGCAGCATTCTGAATGAACCGTGTCCTTAGGATGAAAGTTTGTGCACTCGGACGAGGCGAACGAGAATCATGTCTCTCCATCCATCCTTCCATCCCTCCATCTGTCCTCCCCTCTGGCTCACACCTGAACTTTCCAGCATGTGTATCATGAAATTTTCCACAAGCCCCTTCACCCTCCAACATCTCACTCCAGCCCTGCCTGTCAAAGCTCTGCTCAAGGGGGAAAGAAAAAAACAGATAGATAGACAGATAGAGAAATAAATAAAATAAATAAATCTAGAAATGAATAAATAAGTAAGAGCTGAGAGGCGCTCAGAAATCTGAATTCTCCCAGCAGGTAATCCTATAAAACGCCAAGGTGAGGCGATTCTCAGCTTCACCCCTCATTATTGTATCTTTACCTTTCCGTACTGCTCCTGATGTAAAAATTATGGAGGGAGAGAGAGAGAGAGATAGAGAGAGAGAGAGAGAGAGAGAGAGAGAGAGAGAGAGAGAGAGAGAGAGAGAGAGAGAGAGAGAGAGAGACTTTGAGAGACTCTACAATACATTGCCTTGTGTTTTCTCTCTCTCTCTCTCTCTCTCTCTCTCTCTCTCTCTCTCTCTCTCTCTCTCTCTCTCTCTCTCTCTCTCTCTCTTTCTCTCTGCCTCCCCATGTTCCCTCCCCTCGCAGTTCTTTTTAATCTTTTATTCATGGACTAGCAGGTGATGAAAAATTTATGCCTCGAGTCTGGCATTGAAATAAATGCAAAATGAAAACAGAGGCAGTTTATACTGACAGTCTGAATATCTCTATCTAGAACAAGGTTGCAGCGAGCAAATCAAGGAGAGAGAGCGAGCGAGAGAGATAGAGAGAGCAGGGGGTGAGGGAGGTGAGGCTATGATACCTTCATGATGTAAATATCACTATGGTCTTTTTTTTATTGGCCTCAGATTGGTGGGATTTTTTTCTATTGTTATTGTTTGTAATCAAGTCAAGTCAAGTGTATTTATATAGCGGTTTTCACAATATAAATTGCATCAAAGCAGCTTCACAATATCAATCAAATAACATAACAATGTTTGTTTCTTAGTGAAAAAACATCCACGTTTGGTAGGGCTGATCAATGGTATTAATGCTTGGTTAATTAATTTGAATATCCCCAACTGAGCAAGCCAAAGGCAACATCTCATATTTATAATCTCATATTTACATCTCATAATCTCATATTTACACACACATACAGTATTTATGCACCTTTCCCACCCCTGTAGATGTTAATTCTGAGGTATTTCCTGCCTTTACGAGACACTGATAGCGATTAAAACTTTTGGACGTTGGTGATTAGTAGACATTTATACAAGTATCCAAGTTCACAGAACTAATAAAAGAGTAGGCAAAACATACCCAGATTACCTATACTTCCGGTGGAATTCTAAAGTGCACATTTGATGGACACTTTACTGTCCCATGAGGCCACAGGAGAGGAGTTGTGAATGGCATAGTGAAGCAATGAAACTGATGGTGGTAGTTCACATGACAGTGACAACATGGTGAATTTAGCACGTGCGGATTACATTCATACTACACACATTCATACTGTACAGAACATACTTTTTTTTAGTGCTCACAATGTACTTAATCAAAATAAGAACCAATTTGAGAGAGTGTACGATTCTGGCAGCCATCACTGTTTGCACTCCCTTTGCACTCACTGGTAGATTTGCGTTGCATTACGTGTGTGTGTGTGTATGTGTGTGTGTGTGTGTGTGTGTGTGTGTGTGTGTGTGTGTGTGTGTGTGTGTGTGTGTGTGTGTGTGTGTGTGTGTGTGTGTGTGTGTGTGTGTGTGTGTGTGTGTGTGTGTGTGTGTGTGTGTGTGTGTGTGTAGGTGTGTGTGTGTGAGTGAGTGAAATGGAACCAGTATTTTTTTTTCCCCAAAATTAATACTTTTATTCAGCAAAGGGACGTTTTTATCAACACAATTTATCAAAATTGATAAAAACACATTTTTAGGGTTTCAAAATGTTTCTATTTTAAATAAACATTGTTCTTTTATTTGTTTTTATTCGTTTTTATTGTACCTTTTTATTGTTATTATTGAAATAAATCAATGCTTTCATTCAGCAAGGATGTATTAAATTGATCAAAAGGGACAGTAATGATTTAAAAATATCTTACATTTTTTAAAAGTCTTACAATTTATGTTTCAAATAAATGCTATTCTTTAAACTTTCTATTCACCAAAGAATCAAGAAAATCAAAAAGAAAAATATGAAGCAGCACGACTGTTTTCAACATTGATGATGATAATTGTTTCTTGAGCATCAAATCAGTTTATTACAATGATTTCTGAAAGATCATGTGACACTGACTGGAGTAATGCTGGCTGCTGAAAAGTCAGGAATAAATAAAATTGTAATATATTCAAATAGGAAACAGTTCTTCTGAATTGTAATAGTATTTCACAATATTATGATTTTTGCTACATTTTGTATAAATATATAAATGCAGATTTATGAATATATAAATAAATAAATGCAGTCTTGGTGAGCATACGACGCTTCTTTAAAAAACAGTGGAAAACTGGGAAAAAAACACGTTTCCAAAATTAGTGAATGTAAATGACTTGCTTTACAAAATAAAGTCTATTAGCAGGTGTTCATTCTCAAAAGCTATTCTTCAATAGAATTTCATATAGTAAGAAGCAAGAGATATCAAGTAGGATTATCCCACATTCTACTTTGAATGTAACGCAGCATAACTGCCCTAGGCAACACGTGTCATCCTGTCTCTGGTGAGCCATACAGAGAATGAACCACTTCCCCAGGGCCTTCGACAAGCATTGGACTTTGGGTCTGTTGCTGAAGATTTGAATATTGGTTTGGCTGAAGTGAGAGAACCCAATGGCGAGAAGAGAAGAAATATGTAAGATTTTCTATTGAATGGAAGGGACAGTGTTTCTTGCTGAGTCACAATGTGTGCAGTGATTGTAGCTACAATTATCAAGTCTGTAAGTGTTACTGTCTCCAGAGTAGTTCGCTTGCATTGTATTTCTGTCTTAGCAGAGACAATACGAAAGATGTGAAACATAAGAGTCAGTTTGACAGGTTCTTTTTGAAATCGCTACAAGAACTTGACTGCTGCATCTTCTTCACTCTTGTGCTGCACTGTCTTGTTTTACAGTTAAAATATCATTGGAACAAGATGCATTTAGAGAAACAAAATGGCTTAATTGCTTAAAGTCAGCATGAAAGGTGTGTTAGTCTTTTCTTTGTGACGTATCCGAGTGAAACAGCTTTTTGATCAAGAAAAAATGTAGGGCGGGACTTGATTTTGTCCATCAGAAATGGATTGGATTATTGTGGTTTGCTATTGGTTGATCTCATGTAAGTGACAGGTTTTCCCGCATTTGCGCCGGTAAAGAGGATTTTTTTTTTAATTAATTAAAGATTTTGTGGGCACATCAATTAAAAAGTTCTAATGATAATAAGAATGATGATGTGCAATAATAAATAATTTATAATAAATACTGCAATATTCATTTTTTTTATAATGACTTAAGGATCTTAAGCAAAAAGTAAATGCAACTTGTTTTCAATATATCTTGAATTAAATAAAAATTACAAAACATCCGCGCACACACACACACACACACACACATACATACATACATATATATATATATATATATATATATATATATATATATATATATATACATCAGATATAGGGTATATTTGAAAACAAGTCTTACTATCTTACACAATTTTGCTTCTCAAGTAAATGTATCTTGCTTTAAGGATGTTTATGTTTTCATTGGAAAACAAGACAAAAGTACTGATTTAGAAAATGTTATTGAATGTTTTCAGTGTGTTTAATTTCAAGTGTTATTCATAGCTAAGCATTTAAATGAACGTCTCAGTGGGTTATGTTAATGTAGTAGCATTAAGCACACATCTGCTAAAGTGCACATCATCTGGAATACATCATACTCTCATTATTGTGTACAAAAAATAATATAACCAAATATTCAACACTAGACTATGATAAGATGTAAATATAAGAATTGGATATTAGAAAAAAACATACATTTAGCAAACACTAGTCTGAATACTGGGAGGAATGAAGGCTGGGTGATGCTTACAGCTCTTTCATGATCTCTGTGGATCAAATCTTAAGTATTGTTTAACATCTCTCTTCTCTGTCAGCTGCATTGAACACTGGCTCAGTTGCCATGCTGATAAAAATATGAATATTATAGAAAGTCTCGATACAGAGAACTTGATTTTTACTCTTTCCTGTCCAAAACTCTCTTTTGAGTTTTGCTATTCAGTTTGTCAAGGTGTTTTAGTATTATTTATATATAATTATAGTATATAATATAATGTTTTATATACATTTTTTATTAAAAATAAAAATCACAAAATGTATTTTTGTTTCACTTTTAGTAATTTTAGTACTCCAACTTTCAGTTAATTTCAGTTAGTTTCCAATATATACTGTATTTACAGTATTTCATTACATTTTATTTAATCTTTATTTCAGTTGACGGAAACAATTTCTGGTTATCAATAACAACAATACACTGGTAACTGGTATATATATGTATATAATTCAATGGTGTGTGTGTGTATATATATATATATATATATATATATATATATATATTTTTTTTTTTTTTTTTTTTTTTTTTTTTTTTTTTTTTACACTTGATGAACATAGTCTTAATTGCTTAGACAAGTAATAGCACACCTCTCTTCTAAAAGCCACACAGTTTCAGATATCACTCGTGTCTGCAGCACAAACTGGTACGAGACAAGCTACATGTCAAAGTTTAATACATAGTGTTAGGGGTTTGTTCGAATCCGCAAACAATAGCAAGCGTTCTCTCTGTGTCATTCATTCCTCCCTGTCCCTCATCATCTATGCCCTCTCTTTCTGCCACCCTGGGGTCTACAACCCCCCGCTACCCTAAGTGACGCCACATCCTCCCCCACAGCAGCGCAATCATATCACCCGACAATTAACCGACGATGTGTAATTGGCTGGTGTGTATGAGGGTCAGCAGCTGGTGAGGCGTAGCGCCATGGCATCGGCTCACCTCACTCACTTCCTGAACCAGATTCAATTATTAATAGACTGATTTCTGGAGTGGGGTTTCTCTGGGAATCTGGATCTGCCACACTGAATAAAATGAAACCACTGCTTTACATTTTCATTATGCCACAGCCCCCTGCTTTCAATTGCAAATGGAGCCCGACTGCAACCCCCACGCCTCTCAACACACCATCTTCACCCCCCTCTGAGGATGGCACCCCAAAATATACACATACAGTGTCACAGTTTATGACAGTGGTAGGAACGTCTTTGTGGAAGAACACACACACACACACGTTGGGTTTTCATGTTTTATGGGGACATTCCATAGGCATAATGATTTGTATACTATACAAACTGTCGTCCCCTACCCCTAATCATACCCCATCACAGAACACATTTAGCATTTTTACATTTTCAAAAAACCTCACTTAATATTATTTATAAGCTGCTTTCCTCATGGGGACCAACATGTCCCTATAAGGACAAGCATTTTGGATATTGCCATCTTTATAATACTACTACTACTAATAATAATATTTGATTATTATTATTATTAGTAGTAGTAGTAGTGGTAGTTGTTGTTTTAGTATTATTATCAGATTTAGCTAACATTTGTGTACTATATTGTTCCCAGTAAGAGTACCCACAAAGCTTGTATCCTGCTATGCTTGCTTTATTCATTGATAAATGTAATTCCATACCATAATAACTTTCAAAAGGAGAGAAGGAGCGAAAATATCATTATGAAAAAGTACTTCAGGGCTATAGAGATTTCGCTGCTGATTTACAATCAGGTCATATACAGAGACAGCACATATGCCATCATCACAACGCAACTCCTCCTTCTCCTCTCCTAACGGATAAAGGAATATGAGGTGCCAAACTTAGAGGTCTTAATCAGTTCCACCTGCAAGAGAAAACACTGCAAAAAATTCTATTTTATCTTGTTCAGTTGCCTAACCCCCCCCCCCATATATATATATATGCACCCCGCATTATGTTTATTTATATATAAATTGAGGTCCAGAACATGAATATCACACAGGGGCAATCATTTAAACAGTTATCCACCCAAAAGTGCCTTTTTGGGGGGTTAATGTTGTTTTGCATAGTTAATAACTATATAGTTGTAAAAAAAATGCATTTGTTACAGTAAATTAATACAGATTATGTTTCAAGCTAAATTTCAAAGCTTTAAGCTAAACATTTTCTGAATGAGCAAAAAAAATAAAATAACTTCCAATTACTCCCCTATATCTGTATAGAAATGAATGAGAAGGCTTTTCATAGCTATTGATTTATGTAGGAAGTGTGTGTGTCACAAGTGTGTTCAGCTCTCTTGCTCCATCCATCCCATCTTGCTGCAGTGCATCCCGCATTACTGCGCTGGCTCAGTCAGTCTCTCCACACCACGCATGTAGTCTTCCCCTAATCACCACAACTAATAACATCACCCATCTGCAGCTGCTCTGCCTCAGTGTCTCTGTGTGTGTATGCATGTGAGTAGCCAGGGATACACTGCCTGGGATTTCCTGCAACAAATCCATATATTAGCCCTTCATTGGAAAGGCAGCAGCAATAACATTAGTCATGCCATTTTAGCCTTGATCAGGAGCTCAGGGCGCACATGGTGAGTCAGGTTCACGGTGCAAAGGCTCCTGGGAGTGTAGCTGAAGACCAGTGTGCTGGTCAGGGGGTGAGGAGATGGACTGGATATGCATAATATCAGCTTGTGGTACTCTGTGAATTTCACAATGATTTCCCTGGGTATGGGCAGGCACTGGATGAGACATCATTTACGCTCCAGAGTTCCCTGAGCGGTGCTGTGATCAAAGATCAGCTCTTCGGAGGTTTGTGGCTTCACCTCAAGTTCAACAGCTGGTCTTGGATCAGCCTGTCCCTGATCTGCAACGGACATCTAATCAACGGCTTCAGGCTCAGACTGTATGTGAGCACAGAGGGATTTATTTACACCAATGTACTGGGGAGAGACACCGTTCGTGGTTTAAATGACTTCAAGATCAAGGATTAGTTGTAGAACTGGTTTTAGAGGGCCGGCACAGAGAAGCCCTTCCTGCCTGACACAAATTTCTTGCCAGTTTGATGCCCACCCACAGCTGTACAGTACCCTGCTCCAAAAGCCCCCCTTAAAAGACGGCCTCAGGAAATAACCTCCACCAGATGTGACTTTAACAACCAAGCACAAACCATGCAGAAGCGTGACAACGTCCATTTATATGACTTTTCCTTGTTTAATTACGCGCCACGTCCAGTAAAGGTCTTAAAAAGGAAGTCTTTTGCTACATGGTGATTATGCTAACATTAAGGAACGCGTTTAAGTCACACAGGACATTTCCTCATCTGTTTTTTACTGGCCACTGCTTAGTTTAAGAGCCACTTTTACTGACAACTCATATTTTCACTTCCAAACTACTTAGTCCCATGAAGAGGGGGTCCATTACTCGTCTGACGTTTGAAATGTTTTCTAATGGCTACGCTCTGATTGAATACAGATTCAAATAAAAACAAGTAATTAGCCAATCAGGCTAATTTAACACAGTGCCTTATGCTAGCATAGCTCAGACTAGCTTAGCATTTCAGTCCTTATTTTTAAACCCAGGCTCATTGGAAAAATGTGCCTGTGCAGTGTTTTTGCAAAATAGTATGTTGCTGCTTGCACGTTTTGCGACAATTGCAAAAAAATCTTAATGTTCAGTGGGTGGCGCTAATGTTTTTATCCAAAACAGATGAATCTGGCAACTTATTGTTATTATGGGTTATTGTACGTATCTTAGCAGTTCGGAAATGAAATGTCTGGTGGGTGGCTCTGAAAGGTTAATGCTCTATCGCATTAGAAAATAACACCGACATTAAACCCAACCCTAAAGCTAATCAATAGTGTTAACAAAAGCAAACGTGAAATTGCTGAAGCAACCATGCCATGTTAGGGTTACGTTAGCCTCTACGAGCTCTTTTATCGTGACTTGTGTTTCACAGGACTTGAACTCAAGCACTCGGCATCACAAGCGCAATTCCGTACCAAGTGAGCTACCCAGCAACTTTACTATGTCATAGCTTTTAATGTGATGCAAAAGTCTCAATATATTTACGGATCATGTACTATGGTAAAAATGTTTAGAGGTCATAACATTGTATTGTAACCGTGTGAAAATAGGTAATTCATTGATGTTCTGCCTCTGTAATCATAATTATTTGAAAAGGAATAAAAGTTGTTTGTGTTGTACTACCACTAGTGTTTATTTCAGCTGGAAACTGCAGTGAATTTTACGTTTTGGCTCTTTTTCCAATTAGCCTATGTTGTTTTGTTTTTTTTCAGAAAGGTACGATGACATACACATTTAATAAGGTGTTTTACATCATAGCTGTTAATATGTTTTGTTATATGGCTAAGTCTAGGACTGCAACTAAATAAACTTATGCTTAATAAACAAAAAAATATTATACTAAGTCAATTTCATGTATAGGCATGCGAACAAGTCATACTTACATCCCCGAGGAACGTTCACACATGTATCATCCTTTTACGGTTATGCCATCTCATTCAATTATCATTTCAGTTATCATAACTCATAACTCGTGAAATTTATATTCAAATGAAATTTGCCTTCCTTTTTGGGGGGGTTCAAAAGCAGCTGTCAGATCTATACCATTGGGGAAAGAGAGGCGTGTCATTGCAGTCATGACAACAAGATGGCAGTGTAAACTAAGTCAAATCCCCTGGAGAATTTAGCCTGGGAGAAGATACATACAGTAAGTGAAGTATGTAAGAGAGTGGGGGAAAACTGAAGAGAGGTTTAAAAATGATGTGTCTGCTTTACTGACAATCTGATGGCACATTGAAGAAGGACAGTAGAGAGAGAGAACAGTAGTGACACTCTATTAGTAGTATTAGTGTAGTACTAGTGTTTTTGCAGGCCTCATTAAGTGAACTAAATAGACAATGATACCTCAAATCCCCCCAAAAATGTGTTGAGTACAGTTGTACTATTACATTTCATAATCATGATTTTTGCCTGGTGAACAATAAAACAGATGTTACATTGAATGAGGTATCTGATCTATATCTAGACTAGTGGGTTTTAAACTCTAAAGAGTAAGAAACCACTTATCAAGTGCATTGAATATCCTAGCAAACAGCAAGATCACGGCATTGACTTTAGTGCGGACACTTTTGTTGTTGTTTCCTTTTTCCCCCTGAATTTTTACTAGAGATCACTAGCAGCCATCTCTACAACCATCTGCACTAGACCGCAGGCAGTAACAGCTGGCTCAGTATGCACAGAGTTGTGTGTGTGTGTGTGTGTGTGTGTGTGTGTGTGTGTGTGTGTGTGTGTGTGTGTGTGTGTGTGTGTGTGTGTGTGTGTGTGTGTGTGTGTGTGTGTGTGTGTGTGTGTGTGTGTGTGTGTGTGTGTGTGCATATATATATTCTCAAGTTAGCTACTACAGGTATGAATATGTTTGTGGGGGTGTTTACCTGTATGAGCATTTGTGGGTGTTTGCATGCTTCGTGTGTTTGCATTTGTATGGCAGAGCTATTAGAATCCATTTGGGAAGGGGATGAAATAATTACCTCTTTGCTGTTCAAAATTAGCGTTCCAGTGAATTTCTCTATTGCCAAGCATTATTGCACAACAGCAGCATTTAGCACTGATTACCACAATTACATGCCACTATAAAGGCAGCCGTTTACCTCACCTCTTACACGGGAAGAGAAAACAGGAGCAGCATGTTCTGTTTCTCGTTATGATCATCCTTGAGCATTTCTAATAGTGCTCTCCGTTACTTTGCAAATGACATTTGAACTCATTAAACTCATTTGAAGTATACTGCATTTCATTTAAGCACTGTGACATTCATACAACATTATGGGTTTGTATTTCAAGGTGAAGTGTGTAATAATTTTTGTGTGGATTTGCACAAATACGTGTCTGTGTCTAAACAGGTTTCCCGAAAACTCTTCTCATTTTCCATAGCTTGAAAACAAAAGGTCCTGCCCCCAAATTCACATCATTGGTTTTAACTAAATGTGCCACAGAGCTGCAATTAAAACCTTTTTCAACATCAAATTATAGTACTCACTTCACTTTTAGTGAATTCTCACCTATTAGGAAGATAACATTGATAATAATAAATGTGCTTAATATAATGATTTCTGAAGGATCATGTGACACTGAAGACTGGAGTAATGATGCTGAAAATTCAGCTTTGCCAACACATAAATTGTAATAATATTTCACAATATTACAGTTTGTACTGTATTTTTGATCAAAAAAAATTCCTCAGTTGAGCTTTCCCTCCCCCTGTAGCTCTAAATAGATGGTTTACCCTGAGTTAACTCATATGAACAGACCATAAACGAGGATCAGCGCTGAGTAGTTACTGTCATGACCTCACCCTCATACCTTCTCCCCCCCCCCCCCCTTCATCCCTCATCCTAAAGGCCCTTCTCAGCCACTAGAGCCTTTATTAATTGAAATGATGCTTTTATCCCCAGTCCTCCCTCCCCTGCTGGTTGTGTATGTCAAAGCGCCACAAATTAGCCCAATGTATAGCCCAGAGTGCCATAGCTAATGAGAGCCTGTCAGAGAGCGAAATACACTAGAATTATCATTGCTTCTATAATTGAGTGAGGAAAGAATTTGGGCCTAGGGTCAGTCTGAACAGAGAGTGGACGTCCGGGATAGGGATAGTTCATTAAAAAAAAAACAATTTCTCAACCTCATGTTGTGTCAAATTCAAATGGCTTCATTTGTTCAATGGAACACAAAGCATTTTGAAGACTCTGTCAATGCATTTAGAATGAATGTGGACTATAGCTTTCAAGTTTCAAAAAGTATGTGCAAGCACCAAAGTATTAAAAAAATTGCATTTAACTCATTTACTGAGTCTTCCTCTCCACTGATATGTTAGCTTCTGCGACTCAGTCAGTAATAACTCAAGAACTGGATCAATCTAACGGAAATTTCACCAAAAATCTTTGACATCTACTGTATCTTATTTTAATCAAATATTTCCAAATGAATCAGCTGATCTGGTTTCACAAACCTAATCTGAATGAAATGTTGAATAGTTGAAATAAAGTCGTCATTTTTGTTTATTTTTTCGCACAAAAAGTATTCTAGTCGCTTGATAAACTTAAGATTGAGCCACTGTAGTCACTTGGACTATTTTAACAATGTTTTTAATAACTTTTCGAGGCCGGCAGGTCTCAATCCTTGAAGAAGCCTATGGACTAGTATGGAAAAGTGATCTAGCTCTCAGATTTCATCAAAAATATCTTAATTCGTGTTCCGAAGATGAACAAAGGTCTTACGGGGTTGTAACAACATGAGGGTGAGTAAATACTGACAGAATTTTCATTTTTGGGTGAACTATCCCTTTAAACCAACAGTTGGGTTTGTTATATTTGACCCAAACATGGGTCGTTTTGGCTGAACTCTGCTGACAATCCTGATCTAAATTCTCAAAGCAGAGCTAATGAATGCACATTGATGCTTATAGAACGCCATCTCCCTTAATTCATTTTGGTAAACACTGTCCGCACAAATGACGACCCACTTTGGGCCAGTGGGGTCATTTCAACAACATTGACAACTCGGGCAGTCTTATTAATCAGACAACATCCAGAGCTTGATTAGACGAAGGGGCTCGTGTTGAGACAGGGCCATAGTGGCAGTCCTACTGTATGACAAGCTAAATAAATACCCTTTGTCATCCTATCAGAGACGCCGTTAAGCTCTCCGCTTGATTATCTGTCCCTGACTCCCAACTCTCTAATTAGTACCTGGCACAAACCCTGATGTTTAAGCACGATTAAGGCAGTGCTCGTGTCTCAACAAAAGCTGCACTTTTCTAAGGCCGGCCGCTATCTGCGTGGTGTGTAATATTAGAAGTCAAAATGGTTAGACTCATTTACCAGCATGAGGCTAAGTGCATTCTTGGCTCGGGAAGAGGCGGAGTTGTGTATGTGCGACTCCAGCCAAGGAGCCCATTTGTAATGGCCGAATGTTACTGCCCCATGTCTTAGTGTGAGAGTCTGGCAACTCTACACCTCTGTCGTTGTGTGCTTTCATTTACATTCATGCCCGTCTCTCTTGCTCTCTTGTTCTTTTTTAATTCATCAGCTCTGTGTGGTCAAAAAGACAGACAGACAAATGATGCTGATTTAAATTGAGGGACCACAAGGGCCTTGAAATGTGAGTCTTTTTGCAGTTATTTATTTACCGAGAAAATTGTGTTGCATGATTATTCGGTAACACTTTTAAATAAGCATGCAGTAATAAAGTGTTTACAAATCATTCACAAACTATTAGATTATAATTAATTAAAATAGTTTTTAAACTGTAGTTAATAGACTATATACAAATATTGAGTTCTTCATTCATTGGCACTTAATTAACAAAGTGTTATTGTTTAATTAGCTCATATAGAAAGAGTTAGATAATGCTTTACCAACTTATCAACCATAAATAGTTCTCACTTTAAATTAGGTCACAGAAAATCAGAAAATGTCATTAATTAAGTGCTTTAAATCAACCTTTATTGGACATTAATTAGTATTAAGAGTTCCTTAAAAATGTTTACAAATACATTAAGCCTATATCCAAAGCTAAACAACTAAAACAATCAAGGGTTACAACCAAATTAGGTCACATTGTTAAAATACATCAGCTAGGATGAGGGGTAGGTTTAAGGGCTAGAATATGTTATAAAATCCTTATTTCTATGGAAAGTCCCCATAAAACATGAAATTTGTGTGTGTGTGCTTAATGTATTTGTAAACATTTTAAGGAACCCTTAATACAATGTATTAGTAAATGTAATTAATGTCCAATAAAGGCTAGATTAAACCACTTAATTAATGACGTTTTCTAATTTTCTGTGACCTAATCTAAAGTGAGAACTATTTATGGTTAAAGTCCCCCTGTAGTCAATATTTGTATCCCTTAAAACTAATCTTTGATCACCAAAATTACATATTTAAATGATTTTTCCTTGAATTTTTTTTCTTTCATGCCTTAAAATAGCTTAAATGTAACTCTACATCCTTACTTCATTTAGTATACGCTGTTCTATGAATATGTAAATACCCCCGCCTCCACTCACTCACACCCGCTCAGAGAGCCACTCGTGTTCGATCACACGTTGACGTGATTGGTTACAAGGTAGTTTGTGGCGTCAGAAACACCAACGATTTCAAACCCCGATTTTGAGACTGTCTTTGGTTCACTACAGATTTAAGGAGAAAATACAAAGCAATCGTGCTGACTTTGGACATGGTTTGTCTTAAAGCATATTAAAAACACCACATAGACATAAACAATATTAAAAGCTTGATTTTCACCACAGGGGTACTTTAAGAAGTTGTTAGCAAAGCATTATCTGAGGGCGGCAGTGGCTAGGTGGTTCATGTAGGTTGTCTACAAACGGGAAGGTTCGCGGTTCAATCCCCGGTTCCACCTGACCAAGTGTCGAGGCGTCCATGAGCAAGGCACCTAACCCCCGCTGCTCCCGACGAGATGGATGGCGCCTTGCATGGCTGACACCGCCGTCCGTGTATGAATGACCAGCCCGTTCTCATCCTTTGGCGTCATATGGGTGACGCTATATGACATTTGGTCGAAATACTACGCACATGGCAGCCTTTAGCGTCAATATGAGACGCAGAACCCAAGCCGTCATACAGGTGACTGGCATCCTTTAGCGTCAATATAAGACGCAGACCCTACCCCAGACCTAAACCTACCCATAACAGTGCGTGTTATATTGACGCTAAAGGGTGCCATGTGCGTAATATTTCGACGAAATGTCATATGGCGTCACCTATATGACGCCAAAGGATGAGAATGCGTTGGAATGACTGTATGAATGGGTGAATGAGAGGCAGATATGTAAAGCGCTTTGGTGGCCATTGGGTCTGTGAAAGCGCTATATAAATGCAGTCCATTTACCATTTACCATTATCTAACTCTTTCTATACGAGCTAATTAAACAATAACTTTTTGTTAATTACAGTGACAATGAATGAGGACTCACTATTTGTATATAGTCTATTAATGTATTAACTACAGTTTATAAACTATTAACTAACTATAAACTAATAGTTTGCAAGTGCTTTATTACCATATACGTATTATAAAGTGTTACCGATTATTATTTTTGTCTAAAAGAGAGGAAATCATATTCACATATTTCTACCTTCTGCAGACCATTTACTTTAAAAATTAATAAGAAACATTATGGAAAGTCATTGCCATTTCTACAATCAATATAGAAGTTCTAGTTATTCTTATAAACCACAACTATAAAAAAAAAGTGTATATGTATTTTTTTTCTTCCAGAAACCAAATTTAAAACATTTTAGTCAAAAACTATAGTATAAGTATATATACATCTTTTTTTACTTAAGTAATAAAATAAATAAATATTTGACTGAAGATTGACATCTTTGAGTAAACTATATGAGGGTGAGCTGGATAATTAATCTATCTTTCTTACACTTTTCTTATGACTAATGCCCGATTCCGTTGTTTGTTTGAGTTGCAACCTACTGCAAATAAGACCTTCACGTTGGCTTCACCACTCTGTCACAAAACCAAACATTCCATTTTCCTGATGCCTCTCTCCCCCCGTATCTCTCTCACAGACACAAACACACACACAGACATAGACACACATATACTCCTTCGTAAGAATGTAACAATGTGTAGGGGGGGCTGCCAGAATAACAAATCGTCTCTGCAGCTCATGCATGCTAATGTTATGTTGTAAGCAGTTTTGTTGACAAGTGCTAATACTTCTTTCATACTATCATCAAAAGCTGCAAATACAACAGCCATTACTCCCTCTCTCAGTTTCACAGACATGATGGATGGTGACCTTAATACGGGTTAGCCGAGTTTTTGAAAGTTAAAGTACCCGCCATAAATCACGGAATTATTACAATGAGCTTTAATTGGTTAAGGACTGTTTACTTCCTAAAGAGCTAGAAAAATTGGGTTTCGGCATATTTTAATTTGCAAAGTGCATTTTCATTACGAATGGCACTTTAATATTGCCCTCCTTTATCATGCAAAATATGCAACACACTGGCAATCTATTAATTGGGCACCAAAAAAATGCACACCAAGCTTAAATCCATGCGTTCCTGTGTGTATGATGCATGTGTGTGTGTGTGTGTGTGTGTGTGTGTGTGTGTGTGTGTGTGTGTGTGTGTGTGTGTGCGTGCGTGCGTGTGTGCGTGCGTGTGTGTGTGCGTGCGTGTGTGTGAACGAGAAATGGCTGCTTGTGTACATCCATTAAGACAAGAGACACTACATGCCTGGATACATTGTGAATGAAATGCGTACAAACCACAATGTCTCAGTGTAGCATAAAACTAATTTGAGTGCTGTAAATGCTGTATGAGGACAGTATTGGACACTTAGTGGCTGTATTGTGTCTGAAGTCTGAAATATGCTCCTACGGTGCCTTAGAAAGCTTTTAGATGCTGTAGAGTTATGAAGATTTTAAGTAAGCATATCAAATAAATCATTTTTATACTGCGCTTTAAAAAGATTCAGACATTATTCACGGTAATGCATACTTTTTGGATTTCAAATCTGATGGTCGTAAATAGCATTATAATTTTATTGTTGGGTCGAGTGAGAACTTTATGTTAATGTATATATATTTTGTTGTATATTTTTTGTTATTGTATGTTTAGGCAGTCCATTTCTATTCATTACCCGCTTTACTTATCACAAAGTTAGAGGTTAGGGTGATGTTTGGTATTTCCTACCTGTCATTCAGTTATCACTCCTGACAACTTGGCAGACCAATCAGACGCGATCCCCCGGGACACGGCGGGAAGTCTTTAAGGATGCAAGGCAATGTGCTGTTTGATTTCCCAATGGCCAGTCACACACACACACACACACACACACACACACACACACACACACACACACACACACACACACACACACACACACACACACACACACCTGACAGACTCACACAGCCCATACTGTCAGTTCACACTTCACACACTAAATGACAGATATGCTAAATCTTCTGTTACTCTGAAATCATAGTACCATATTTAATTGTTTACTCACAGCCATGTTCTGTCTTGGCTGCTAAAGTTAGTACAGTCTAATTACTGTATTAGTACAGTAATATAAATTTTGATTATATTAATTCTCATTATGTTTCAAACCCATATGACTTGCATGGAAACCAGTAGAGATGTTTTGAAGAACGTTCACACTGCTCTTTACTAAAAGTGTAAGAATATTATAATGTATACGGTAATGGTATTTATTTCTATTTTATTTTCAGTTTGTATTTTCAATTTAATTTAGTTTTCACTCTGACATTGTTTTTTTTTTTTATCTAGTGTACTAGAGCTCTCCGCTGGTTCCTTCAAGATTTTCCTATGGAGTTTTTTTAATTTATGAGTAAAATAAACCTGTGGTAAACATAACTTAATAAGCAGATCTGTAAAAAAAAAAAAAATGTTTAATGTTTTTTAAATAAACATTTTCTGCTCACCAAGGCTGTATTTATTTTATCCAAAAACAGTAATATTGTGAAATATCAGTTATCAATATTAATAATGTTGAAAAAAATGTAGGATTATTTGATGAATAGAAAGTTCAAAAGAACAAGGTATATCTAGAAATATATTTACTGTCACTTTTGATCAATTTAATGCATCCTTGCTGAACAAAATTATTAATTTCTTTAATTTTAATGCATCCTTGCTGAATAAAATTATTCATTTCTTTAATTTCTATTTGAATGAAAAAAAAAATCTTACTGACCCTAAACTTTTGAATGGTAGTGTATAATGTTACAAAAGCTTTCAATTTCAGAGAAATTCTGTTCTTTTGACCTTTCTATTCATCAAAGAAACCTACAAGAATCTGTTTCCAACATTGATAATAACAGCAAATCAGCATATTAGAATGATTTCTGAAGGATCATGTGACACTGAAGACTGGAATAATGATGCTGACATTTTTTTAAATATATTGAAATTTAAACAAAACTATTTGATTACTGTTTTTGCTGTATTTTGGATCAAATAAATTCAGCCTTGGCGAGCAGAAGATACTTCTTTTTTTTTTTTTACAAATATAAAAAAAAAATCTTACCAACATACAACTTTTGAATGGTATATACATTCAGTTTAAAATATTGTATATTAGTTTAGTTAGAATTCTTCCCAGTCACGTTAGCTTTTTATTTTTATTTCACTAAACAAAAAAGTGTTCTTTTTTTGGTTTGTTTGTTTTAGATTTAGTTAACAATATAACACTGCCAAGAATAAATGCTCTTTTGGTGTCTTTGTTGTCAAACCTGCCTTCCTGTAGCAAGTATGAATATGAAACAACATGAAGTTTAGTAAATGTTGACATGCAGAATGCCATTTTCTGAGTGAACTGTCCCTTTAAAATCCAACGATTCCAAATACAAGTGCACAGCAGTGCAGATTATTCTGTGGTCTAAAAAGGAAGACATGACAGGAGAATGAGAGAGTGTGCGTAAGTTTGTCACCAGGATCCAGGCTTGGATTGGCTTGAAATGCAGAGTTTAGCCTCTGCATTGTGATCCAGCGCTTATGCGGTTTAGAGCAGAAGTGCTTGCTAGCTGCTTGGGATGTGACTCAGTCAATTGTGTGGCTTTTTATGCCGGATGAAAGGCAAACTTCAATGCTTCATTTCTTTCATGGCTGCTGCACAGGCTACAGGGCAGAAAGCTCCTACAGTATCAGCACAAAGCCTTCCGCTCGACGCTTTCCCACAATTACATTCGCTCTCCCATTCTCTTTATCACAGCGCTTTGTTTACAATAGGTGACTAAGACAGTCATCGCACTAGAGTTGCTTTGAAGAGGATTGGAATGTTCAAACCTGACGAGAAAAGATCCTTAGAAACAAGCATCATTTTATTTTGTAAAACGGGTAGTTATCTAATAAATGTCATATTTATAAACACATCAAAGACAGTCATATTTGGTGCCATTCTTAGCGTTTTGAATGTGTAATATTTTAAGAGTATTAAAACTTAATTAAACATTGCAAACGTCGAGCGATTGAAACAGTCTGATGTGCCTTTACCAAAGAGCTGTTTGCTTACCGACACAATCTTTGTTTTCTTTCCTTCTTTTTCTTATCATAAAGGGTTCGTTTATTCACATATTTTGTTATTAAAGCAATGACTCTGGGGATAATGAATGCATTTTCTGCTTATACATTGAAAGCGGCTTATACCCCTTGAGCTTACTGTCTGCTAATCTCTTTACTTAAATAAACAAGCTTTATTGAAAACTGGTAGATTTCCTCAATACCTCTTTTCTTCTTTGAAATCCAAAGTAAGCATTTTAACTAAGTAAGGTTTAACTCGCCGGCTTCTTCATATAAACAATATGTGCGGAATTATTTGTCTGTAAAAGAATAGTTAGCTGCCTTTTGTTCCTCTAGTGTGCTACTTAAGTATGAGGTACAGTAGAAAGGCGTAATATCCAGTCTACTAAGTGGCCTCCATCTGGCCAGTTTTTGAAAGGTAGGGTAGATGTCTACTTTTCGGCCTATGCAATGCCAAAATGGATAATGTTCTGGGTGGTTATGTTGCTCTCATATATATGTATATGTAGATGTCACAGTCGGCCACTCCTCTCGACATTTGGTCAACATTTCAGATGCCATTGTCACTAAAAATCAATGAGTTTTCCAAGATGCCACAACATTGCACAGCCTCTGGTTGTAAAAATCACAGAGATTTAAATTCCCCAAGAACTGGGAAAACTTTTCATAATAAGTGAGTTGGTTTGTGTGTTTTTTTTATTTTTTATTAGCATACACAGAATTATCTAACATTAATGATTAACTAAATCGTATGTGCTGAAGTCTATTGCAGAGATATTCATACATGCGTGTTACTACAGACACACAGTCAACTTTCTCTCGAGTGTACACAGACTGGCTTTGACCGTTCCAACATGCACTCTAAAAACTTTTACTATGGTTTACTCAATTCTTTGGGTGAAAAATGTTTACACTTAAAAATATTTATTAAATTTTAACGCAATGATATCAATTACATATTCCATATTAACTGAGTAAATGTAACGTTAAGTAAAAAAAAAAAGTAGATATGAGTTATTGGATTTGGTACAATAACAAATAAAATTGAGTAGAAATAATTTAGGAAAACATTTTAAAAAAATATTTGTGAGTTATATTAAATGTTTTTATGAGTAATATTAACTTTTAATTTCCTCTAAACCTTTGTAAAATACTCCACACAACCACAGGTATCGTTACAGTAGCGGTTTTTGGCACGGGCGAACCGGGCAGTCGCCCGGGGCGGCATTTTTTCATGAGCAGTTAAAAAAAAAGTGCGTGCACCTGAGACCCATGTCTCTCTGTAGGCAAGGGCCTGGTGAGCTGGTACCCTCTTCACAGTGCACCACAACTTCCAATAGGGAAATTCAACTGCAGTAGCCACCGTTCAACCTGAAGAGGGCAGCACTCAGATGTTTTTACACCATATATTGTACAATTAAAACACTTTATACCCAAATGTCAAAAAACTTCCTTGAATCAATGAACAGCATTAATAAAGCCCATCTTACAGATCATTAACTAAAAAAAAATTGTTTTAGGGTTTAGTTGCCCTTTAATGTTATTAATTGTATGTTTATGTAAACAAAAAGTGCATATTGATGATAATTTTATATGTTATTTGCTGGTGTAAACTTGGTGAATTGATTTCAGTAGGCCTACTTTTTGAACAAGATTTTGTGATAACCGTGATCATTTTGGTCACTATATTCATGAAATGAAATTTTCATACCATTTCATCTCTAGTTATGATCAGCTAAAATCAACTATAATTATGTTTTTACAGCAGCCTATAATTTACAAAGTATAATTTTCTAATAAAAAAAAATCTCTGATTCTGTTCTTTTCTCTGACATTAAAGTTTTCTCTACAAAAAACTATTTTAGGTCTAAAACAGTTTGGATAGTTGTTAATATGAGAGTTATGAGACATTATTTAAGAGATTTAAGTATTGTGTTACATAGCTCTCGGCCACTTTCACTTTTAAAAACTCTATTTCGTGACAAAGTCATAGTTAAAGTCAGTTAACAGTCATAAAGTCATAACTTAATGTATGCCATGCATAGAATTCGAGGCAGTAACCAATGAGCTAGTGGTTCCTCCCTGAAAGTTAGATTAATATAGCAAGTTAAATAACTGGATTCTCTTATTATTTTTTTTTAAATGAACGATATGTGATTTTATTTATTTATAAATATCTAAATGGGGGGGGTGGGGGGTGGGATTGCTTTGTCATGAGGCCACATGAGAGGATTTGTGAATGGAAGTGAAGCAATGCAACTGACGGGTATAGGTCACATGACAATGACAATATGGCGAATCTAGTAAGGGAGAGCGGGGCACAACCTAACGCTTTTTGACTTTCTCCGTTTTTGTAAACCTACTTTGGGTTCAGAGTATTTCTTTTTTCACACATTCATTTCACACGTTCAATTATGTGGTTTTGTTTCATACAGTGTATACTGTTTTCTTGATTTACCCTGATGGAATGGAAGTGAAATGTGACAACATGGCCCACAGGTGTTGTTACATGTGAGGGGCACATTGTAACATGACCATATGACAGCTTAAAATGTTATCTGATCTAATAAAAAAAATAAACAAGACAAACTAAGATATCTGTCTCAATAAAATGCAATTATGAAGTTTTTCATTTAAAATAATAACACATAAAGAGTTGTGAGAGAATGAGGCGCGTGTCAGATCCACATCTCTGTCAGCAGCGGCTGCTCTTAAAGGGCCAGCAGCCAATAAAGCTTCTGTCAGTAAAGTTAATCAAAGAACAGAGGGAACAGAAAATTACTCACTGTTCTTGACTAAAGAACTTTTGTAGCTTTAATAAGGACTAGTCTAGCCTATATATAATTTATGCAGCACAGACTGTTTAATAACTTTATTTAATTTCTGTAGTTTAGACAGGAAGGGCACAGGTAAATATGACATCTATTATTGGTTTATGTGAGGGTTGTTTGAAGTTTACTTAAATTAAAAGCTGTTATATTTTTGAAGCCTAATAAATGTTTTTTTTTTTTTTTTAATTGATAGCTTTCAATTGTAATGACAGAATCACTGTAATGTTGAATGGCTATAATTATGGCATTGGCGTTTATGTTTTTGACACGCGCACTGTACGCGGTGGACCAATCACAACAGACTGAGCTGTCTGACCAATCAGAGCAGAGTAGCTCAAGGAAAGGAGGGATTTAGAGAGATTGATTCATCTGAGTCGTTTGAGGATCATTGAAAATGTCTTGATGTATATCATGAGAAAATTAAACAGATTTATTGACATTTGATGCATGTTCCTGTTGTAGGAGACTCCAGAACAACATTAGGAAACTTTAGAATAGCATTATAGGGACACTTTGAGAGTTATGGATTAATAATAGTGAACAATAGTAATAGTGATGTTCTTTCCGAAGTTGTTCCTGTCAGTTTTCATACAAAAGCACTGTCCATTTATGACTGAATGGGTAGCGAGACAGCTGTTTTTGATTACAAACACTGCTTTAATGTACCTTTCCAATTTTTAATTTTTTGGGGGGGAATTCCATCAGTGTTAATGTATTGTTCTGGTCTTCATCATGAAAGCTTTTTGGTTTTGAACTCTACAATTAATTCATAGGAACTTGCGCAACAATTATCAACCCATATCTTAGGTCTTTATATCTTCCTGTAACCTTAATCAAAGTTCAAATAGAGTGATGGAGTACTAGCAGGTGTGCTTTCTGCCACACAAAAGAATATGTTTGTTGAACTATCGCCATTTGTGTGGGTTGTAGGATGGGATGAGGGCGTTGAATTAAGGCAGGTGGATTAATCACAGAGTCTTCCTTTATTTCATGGTTGGTCTGTTTTGCCACGTCAAGCATGCAGTGTGACTGAGACTTCTGGTTTGAGTTGAGCCGTGTGGCGTGGAGCAGAGGCTGCAGTGAAAGTGAAGCCACATGAGACGTTCTTTCAGAGGCATTGTGGCGGAACAAAGGAAAGGTTAAACATTCTGCTGGTCTGCCCCACCTGTGGACCGGCAGGATGGGTTCGTTGACTGAAAGGAGGGTCCGTCAATTACTGATCATCAATCTTACTCTTACTCTTGTTTTGTTATGTTTTTCCTTGAGATTTCTTTCTTTCATCACTGCATAAGTCTTATTCTTTATCATCTTCTTTGTGGGTTTCCATTTAAAATATCTAAACAACAGAACATTGTTCACTGTCCTGTTTTTGTTCATAAAATGAAAGTCAATGGGGTCCAAAACACTGAGACTTGCTTTTAGTCTAACAAAATTGCATATGGTTTTCAGATTCTTTCTTTCTTTCTTTCTTTCTTTCTTTCTTTCTTTCTTTCTTTCTTTCTTTCTTTCTTTCTTTCTTTCTTTCTTTCTTTCTTTCTTTCTTTCTTTCTTTCTTTCTTTCTTTCTTTCTTTCTTTCTTTCTTTCTTTCTTTCTTTCTTTCTTTCTTTCTTTCTTAAATGTTTGTGAGTATGAGCTTTGAGGATTTACAGCCTCTCAGTCTTTTATGAGAGCTGTAGTGTTTGTAATTAGACTAAATAGATGAGATTGGGCAGGCAGAGAAAATGTATATCCCTGGTACATTGAGATTTATAGTCAATTGATATTTTAAAATGCCTTTTCAATGCACTTGTTTCATGGTGGGACGTGCTCGGGATGTTCGTTAATGACTCATACTCAACTGGCAAAACTGCCATGTTGTTTGCTTGCAAAAATATAAGCAGTTTTTCTCATTAAAAAGCGAATACTATTGTATATAATATGCACTTATGAATTTACTGCAAGTGTGTTTATATATTATATTTCTTTCAATTAAAAAAAATGGTTCGCTAGTTCGCTAACTTGCATTGCTGAAGTGGATTACATAAAACAGTAATTATTTGTACAGTTATTTAATTTGATGGATTTACTACTGGCATTGTGGCTTGTGTGATGTATAGTGATTCCTGCAAAGACTGTGGCATCTTAAAAATGTCATTAAAAAATGTATTGTTAAATGTAGAAATGGAACATTAAGTAAGATTGTTAAATGCTGTAGAAGTATTGTCCCTTGCTAGTTTATCTTAAAGGGGTAGTTCACCCAAGAATTTAAAATCTGTCATCATTTGTTCCAAACCTGTGTGAGTTTCTTTCTTCTGTTGAACACAAAATAAGATATTTTAAATAATGTTGGTAATCAGACAGTTGACAATGGTCATTGACTTCCATAGTATGTTTTTATTTTGTTTTGTGTTCAACAGAAGACAGAAACTCATAAAGGAATTGGAACAACTTGAGGGTGGTTTTCATTATTGGCTGAACTATCCCTTTAATACACTTAAGTGATGCTAACAAATTAAACCTTTTTGTAAAGTAGTAAATCTTTACAATATGTATATACCTTTATTTATTTTTTAAATCAATATATTATTCCCACATGTCCCAGAGTTTCAGAAGTGAGCTTAACAATATATCAAACTGTGCTCAGATTTTCCAAGATAATTTTGCAATCAACACTCTCCAGATTCATTTTATACCATTAAACTCATTTTATTTGATGTAATATTTTATTTTATCATTTTAAATTTAGGGAGAATAATCCAAATTAAATGCGATCTTCATTAAGGCACTGCTCTAGACTCTTACTGTATTTCAATAGTCACCCATTTTATTATATTTTCTCAATTGGGGTACTGTGTTATGAAATGAGCTAAGCAAGAACAACCTCTAAATAGGTTCTATATACTGTAGAAACTTAAGGGCGTCTGTCAGTCACATATAAAGAAACTTCTAGGGTTCCTTATATATAAGTATTTTTATACAGTTTTTTTTAGAGCATAACAGTTATTTCCCCCCTTAGGGAAGCTAGTTGTGTTATACCCCACTGTCATGACAATATCTACAGGCTGGCTCCTGTTACTGTGTCTCTGTTTGGATGGAGGTGACACAGAGTTGACGACTGAAACGCTGACAGGCCAAAGCGGCCATAACTTATTGTTCGTTGATATGATATGCCAAATCATGCGGGATGAACAGGAGCATGTGTGTGTGCATATATGAAACTCTGCACAGCTCATTTAGCTCCAATGTAGCCAGCTGGGTGGTGGTCTGCTTCAGCCAAACCACTCCTGGTTCTCCCCCTTCCAGCTGACAGCACTGCGGCCCAATATACGGGTTCCAGCGGCAGATTAATCAACACAAGCGTCCTGACAAATCACCCGCCAACAACACCAACCTGAAAGAGAGAGTGAGAGCAACTCAGATTTAGAAGAAAGGAGCTTTACTTATTTGAAGAGCAGATTTAACTTTTATAAGGTTGTGTCATTCACATTTTGAATTGACGACCAACAAACCAGGTGTGATCCTGAAATGAGACTACTTGTTTTCAAAATAGGCCACGTAACTTCACACTGTAAAGTTTCTGGAGTGGCAACCACATTTAAATACAGGAGTGATCCCCTATATTTTCATTCCGTGTGTTTATAGAACACAACTCACTCCCAAAGTTGTTGATGATTTACTGGCATCTCGTATGTTTGGTATGTGCTTTTTTTTACCAAATTGATATTACAGCCACCAAAGGCTCATTATGTTTCGTCAATTTTAACTAAAGCACCATTGACAGAGGCGTCGTGTTTTGTATTGGAAGGCTGCTTCTCAGAGCACACTCTCGCAGTGTTGCCATGTCCACTTATTATAAGCGGTTTGATGCCTTTGTTTGAACTTGGCTCACAAATCAACCAAGTTAATGGAGTTATTAAATGGGAAGGTTTGGGGCACGGTATTTTGGTCTTGCTTTCAATATAAAGAATTTTGATATATTTCGACTAGACATCCCTAGCGCACGTGAACCGATCATCTCGAAAGGCAAATAGTAAAAAAACACGAACACTGTTGAAAGATACAGTATGCTACAACTTACCAAAATTTATTCCTCATACATAATATTGACCAATATTTTTTTTTAATCAGTGTGCAGAGGTCAATAACATAGCTGGAGAACAAATGTGTCAGATTTACCTCAGGAAAGCGATGGAAAGCAGTGCCAATGTTTGCTCCTTTTTTTATCCAATTTTATTTGTGATTCCGAGCGCGTTTTTTTCCCCTGCAGCGGGTGGTTGTGGGGGTGGTAAGGGTCTCTTGCCAAGGGCTTCAGCCATTCTTCCGCTCTCTTCCCTGACCTGAAATGTAGTATTGGGCGGTACTTTCCACACGATTGACATCAGGTTCAAGTACGCCCACAAGCCGAGTTATTAGTGTATTGCAGTTTGGCTGGTGGTTATGTTGCCCGCATACCGCCTCCCATGGCCAAAACTGGTATTATGACACCTGTCGGGCCGTGGCTAGTAATTTAGCTTGCTAATTCAGGTTGATATCTCTGCAGCACTATAACTTGTCATTTTTTTAATGACATCATCGCCCTTATTTCTTCTCATTCTTTTCATGCGTGTAGCTCATTTTTTGGATATTTTTACCTCAATTCTGACACATGGCACCTTTAACAACTAGTTATTCAGTTCAGTTCACTACATGCTGAATTTTGGTAAATGCGATTGTCACTACTAGTTTATTGTAAAAGGCGGTTATAGAATGCAGATCATACTGTAAATTACTAAGCTCTGTTTGTAGAGAACAGGATTAAGCACTAAAAGGTGAATTGATGACCAAATTTAGCTGTAGAGTGTGGCCATAATGTGGCTTTTTTAGTAACAAGCTAATTGTGAACCAAAGTAGTGGTGTAACATGAAAAACTTACAAAGTAAATCCTTTACTTTGATTGTTTGAGTAACAAAACTAACAGATACATATTTCGGCATATGCTCGTATCATGCTCCGTTGGATATATGTTCTGTACCCATGACGTGGAGGCAAAGAACCACCTGACGTGAAGCGGAATGGAGAGGGAGAGGGAGAGAGAGAGAGAGAGAGAGAGAGAGAGAGAGAGAGAGAGAGAGAGAGAGAGAGAGAGAGAGAGAGAGAGAGAGAGAGAGAGAGAGAGAGAGAGAGAGAGAGAGAGAGAGAGAGAGAATTACCTGCTTCTGTGCTGCATCTCTCTACCAGCAATGAAGCTGTGAGTTTAATTACTTCAAAAACAGCTATGTTTCCACCTCCTTGCTGAGGGATATAATGTAGCGGTTCAGTAGCGTAGCTAATATATTTATAAAAGTCACAGGGCAGCGTTGACAGCGTAAACGGTTTTAATACACACCATCCAGTCAATCAGAAAAGAGTATTCAGACAGACCATGGTATAAATTAGTATAGCCCCTACATTATTACGTTTCATACTGCCATTACCACACATCATTATGGTTAAAGAAACAGCACATAGCTAAATAGGTGTGTGCATCGGGAACAGCACTGCTGTCTGGCTAATCCCATGCCTCAGGTGGCTTTTCATCTATTCCATTCAGATCCCGAGCAAATCAAATTAAAGCAGAAAGTGGGTGAAATCAAAAGCGTCAACACAAAAACGTGGGGCCGCTTTTTAAATCGGCCCCCATGGCCATGCTCCTTGTTTTATTATCTGCAACAATAGGGGAAGTTTGTGGCATGCTTTCATTGAGCATATCCAGATTAGTATTGCTTTGACATTTGGGAGACTCGATAGCAACACTGTAATGCTTTCCTGAGGGAATGCAACCCGTATGAGGGAGACTAGTTCACGCAACATATGCTTAATGGAATGATTACCTAAGCTGCAGACAGTGTAGAATGAACACACACATATCCAGAGATACCGCACACTGCCATGAGTTTAGTAAAGATTAAGGAATGAACAAGTGACCTTCATCACACTGACCAAGCATTCTGAAGAGTCCTAAAATTCATGACTACTTTCAGAGCAGTGTTAAGGGTTACAAGTGAGAAGGCTTGTCAGAAAGTAGATGGTAATTTATGGTAACACTTTTTACAGTGTTCTTATTACTATAAATTATGCATAAACACATGCAACTAACCCTAAACCAAACCTAACCCCAACCCTAACCCTATAGTATAGGTAAATGTAGTTAGTTAATATTATTCAGTACTTAAATGTATAATTACACTGTAACACTTAACACAGCCGCCACCAGCGATTGTGATTGCTGATTTTCACAAAAATGTCATGGTCCCCAGAATATTTTGTTGTATGAATATCTGATCATGCAATAGATATATAAACTCTGCTTTTAAACAATCAAAAAGAAACATTTTCATGCATACTTTTTTGTCAACACTTGAATGCGGGAAAGTTTCATATAAAAAAACATTTTGAGCAAAAAGCTGAGAAAATCACGTTTTTGTCTACATTCAGATCGGATTCAGAAAGATGATCAAAACAGTAGATCGAGTCCATTAACACCCCTAATGCTTGCACAGTCCTGTAGCTCATCCTGGGTTGACATTTCATTCAGTAACAGTTGATTTAAATGCTGTTTAATGTTGATGATTGCATAAAAGTATAGTCCAGTAGTTTTCAACTTAGTCATTATATTTAAATGACAACATTTTCATTGAACTGGTCTAAAACCTAGATAAGTTACTGACATATTATTTGCAAAATATTTGCAATGTATTTATTTATATATTTGTTGGTAACACTTTATTTTACAGTGTCATTATTACACGTGTTACAGTTACTATAGTAATAACTATAAATTAGCTGTAGTTAATTATTGTAGTTAATTATTATTACACAGCACTTAAATGTATTATTACACTGTGACACAGACACCTTAAAATAAAGTGTAACCTTTATATTTATTTAAAATATTTATAAATTAAATAAATGATTGTTCACTGATTACATATAAATATTTAAAATACTCTTTTTTTCCCCCTGATAGTCCACTTTAGACATTCTAACTATAAGGAACTTTGCAACTACATGTAGTAGTCATTAGAGTATTAGCAGACTGTCTAATCTGCTAACACTTTATTGTGATGGTCCCCATCAAACATACATTCTACTGAGAAACATGTCAACTCAACCCTACCCATAACATATTAGTTGACATGTAGTTGTAAAGTGGACAATCGAAATAAAATGGAACTGTATTTTTTCCGGATAATATTCTGGAAACTTCCTTTCTACACATGACCTAAATGGGTCTGTATTAGAATATATTGCTGACTTTATATTTTAGGAAAGGGGCCATTATATATGTTTTTTTCATGATCCTTGTTTTATTATCTGCAACAATAGGGGAAACTGTGTAGACAAAATGTTAATTTATGACCGAATTAGCTCTTAAACAGGGTCCCATTATACAGGCAAATATTCCGAGTCTCCAAGCGGAGAGCTCCTCCTGTCAGCTCAGTGTTTACATCTTTCTTTCTCCGCTGCTCAATCGCTTCTCCTCCATCCATTTATTTTCCAGCATGTTCGTGGTGAGCGTCAGAGAGGTAGGCACCTGTTTAGGTATGCAGAAACCATCTGGCTCGTTCATCAGCACTCATTAATGAAAACGACTGAACACGACCCAAACTCTCTCGCAGTATGAAGTCTCATACTGTATATAACAGGCTAGGCATGATGGGGTGACAGCTATTTTTATCAGGAACAACTATACCACATAAATAAAGTCTTTTATTAAAATGATATACAACGGTTAGGTTTTACACTTGTTCTTTCTTGTGTACTTTGATAAACGGTGGACCTCTGAGGGTTCGACCAATGAGACAACATAGTGGCTAGTGGCACTGGCTAACTAACTAACATTAGTGTGATATTTCCCCATTGGCTGTGGCCATACGATTAAAAAATTGCCTAATAACTGCTAATTAATTCCCAGTAGGCTGCTTTTATATACTGAATGTAATAATCTTAAATCATTTTTATCTACACTGTTTAAGGGCAACCCTATGCCAAATAAAGAGAACAAGAATATGTTTCTAATGAATAGTGTCAGATCTATGCGGTGGTTTTATTTTCTCACTGGTCCAATTAGACTGATTTGGGTTCAGTCCCTTCTGTGTGGCTGTAGCATTAATGAAGGTTTCAGTGCTGCCATTGTGACCCCTGAGGAATGTTATTAAGCAGTGGTCATATTCACTCATTACTGGCCTCTACCCTCAGGGTTTTCACACCTTTTCTCTGTGGCAAGACCAGCCATGCTGGCAACCTTGTTCATTCAAGTTCAATTTGAGATGATGTGTTAATTTCGCTCTCATCCATAGCTGCTTTACGCTGCAACACAGGCTTATTGCAAAAAACCTACATGTGGCTACCTTTTTGCAAAATGCAAAATACGTAGCTGCCAATACGTAGGCCTACATATCACTGCAGTTTCCAACAGAAAGGAATCCTAGAGGCAGTAAAACAGCAAGCACTTTTATCCGTTTTCACTCACAATCATAATTACAGGGGCCGATTATGAATTAATAAATACTTGTTTTCACGCGTCTCCTTGCAAAATTATGTTATGACCTCTTTTTTGAACACTTTTTTTTACCATAGTGCAAGATTTGTAAACGAATATGTTTAGGTGTTTTCATCACTTAACCAGCTCCATATGTTCGGTTTTACTGACACACTAAGCTTGCTCGATAGCTCAGCTGGTACAGAATTGTACTTGTGATGTGGAGAGCTCGGGTACGAATCCAGTGAAAGACAAGTCACAATTAAAGAGCTAAAAAACAAGCCAAAATGGCATGGTTATGATTGCGTTTTTTATGTCACATTTGCTTTTGTTAACACAATCGGGTAGGTTTAGGGTTTTAGTGTAGGTGTACGATATTTTAAAATGGAGCATCAAGTTTTTCGCTCCACTCACCGGACATTTCAACTCAGAAGTGATGCGTACAAACTTCAACGTTTTATTGCCATATTCACGTTCATCTCTTCCGGAAAAAAATGTAAACACGCTTTTAGCGCCACTCACTGGACATTTTACTTTGAATCTGTCTTGAAACGTGCACGACACAACGTATTTTGTGTTTTGCAAAAATTTTGCCACAGGTACGTTTTTTCTAATGAGCCTGGGCTGGCTGTACCAATGCTATGGTTTAGTAGAGACTCTTACTATTGTATTCATGTCTGTATTCATTCATCATATTTGACTCTGTGATATATGTGTTGTGGTTGTTTCTTCTTTAGACATTTGTGATCTTTCTTTTTAAATTTGACAAAACTTAACAACTGTTATAACAAAGTTATAACTAAATACATTCCAAAGATTGGGGTCTGTAATATTTTTTTAAGTTTCAATTTTTGTATGCTCAGTTTGGATATAAAGCAAACTTTTTAGAGTATGTAAATAACAGTAACTTGGCAAATCATGTGACGGGTAAAAGAGGCATCTCCCCTCCTAAAATCCTTCAGAATGACATTTGTCTGTTGAAAAAGCCTTGAAAGCTTCCAAGCCATTGATGAAAATCCCCTTAAGGTGAGTGGAGTGCTATGAAAGTTAAAATACATTCATTGCTTATCTATTCCACGGCTCTGTCACCTGATGTAGAGGCAAGTATTTCATTATAACAGGGGAAAAGAAATTGCCGGCCGATAGGCATCTGTAGATTAGGGGGCAAGCATAACAATAAATTATGCAGTGTTTGAAAACATACACAGCCATAATTAGGTGGCATTTGATATTAAATGAGGTAATAGGATTGACTTATTTATCTCCCAAACACCCCAAAAGTTCCATTAGCGTGGGGAAAAATGAGCTGTTTGAAATGGTAAGAGCGCCGGAGCTGTGATCAGATTTGACTAAGCCCCCCTTCGTGAAGTTGAAAGACTTGCTTTTTGCTCTGAGATCACCGCGACCCGCTGGGAGTTTGGGAAGGGAATTGGAGATCAATGGATTTACTGGGTAATCAGTTCACTCCAGGCCTGACAGGCGAAAGACCCAAGCACCAAGACTATTAACTAATCATGTCATTACGTTGACCACCACCACCCACGCCTCTGTACTCTGACTTCCCCTGACCGCCAGCCACTCCGAGTGGAGAGCAGGTACGGGAATGTTGTTGAAGTAGAAAAACAGAATTACGCAACGCAAACGTCGATTGAGCCTTGAGTCGCTTTTATATCCGTCTCGGGCTCCCACAGTGCTGGTTATTTCCCTCTTCCTCATCGGTTATTATGCTGTAAAGGTTGAACCCGATGCAAATTCAAAAACACGGGGAATAAGATGAATTACTTCTCCCCCTAAAAAAAGCCTGAGAAAAGTTTCCTCCGTATCAACATATTTATGTTTCGGCACTGCTAGCGTCACTCATGACTGCGGTCGTCCCCTGTGAGTGTAAGTGCGCGCGTGTCTGGGTGTGTTTTACACTTAAAATATGCATCGCTTACAAAGGGAGTCTGTTGAATAAATGATAGTCTACATCTTAGAGGCGTATCTAGGTGAAATCAGGATGGATCTCTTTTTGTTGCTGCTCTCAGCTGGGAGCGGCGAGAAACAACTCGGGTTGCGTGTGCGAATGTGTGTGTGTTTATAAATACGGAGCTTTGTTCATTCATTTATAAGGCCGCGGCTTGCTGAGGTTGGGGTTGCTTTGGGGAGCTGCGGGCGCTGGGGGTTTGCTAGTACAGGGTGAGGCTGTGTGTCGGCAGGTCCCTCTGTGGTAAAATAAGAGCTGTCATACTGCTCTCGGGGTGCAGCGAGGGCCTGTCAGGGAAGACTGATTGCCTCCGCGGAGCTGCTTGATCCCTGGGACCCGGAGGCACGCTGGAGCCATCAGCAGGTGTCTAGTGCTGCTGCTTGTTACTGCTTTTGTGAGTGTTATGACAGGAAGACCATCGCTTGTCTGTTCACCCAACAACACAGAATGCGATGGCTTACCTTGTTTACTAACAATTTAGCTTAGCGTAAGTTACCTCTAATTGGTGTTGCGAGTACGAGCACGAAGTGGCGAAATAAAAAGCAGACGGAGGAGCTTCAGACTTGTCAGGGGCCAAGCCAGCAACGCTGTGACTAAGAGGGCTAATGATTTAGCTCAAGTGATGGGGGTCCTGAGCACCAGCTCACTGGCTGCTATTTCTGTGAGAGGTGTCATCCAGACAAGGAGAGTGCACTCTTGACAAGAGACAGAGTCAAGGGCAAACAGAGTACTGCTGCTGCTTTATTTGACAAACTGCAGTGGAGGTTAAGATCTGGGTGTGTTTGAACGAACTCGCCACTTGGAGGGCGACCATGCATGATCAATGTCTGTTGGCCTCTTAACAAGAGTGTATACACTCTCAGGGAATCGTCTGCCAGGTTTTGGAACAGGGTTGGCTCTCATTAATGCAATGCCAGTCTGATAAAGACTGCACTGTTGTCTGCTCTGTTTGCTCAAAATAAGGACGTGAACAGTTAGCAAACGCGTTTCTGTGCAGTTCATGAAGCTTCATGGAAACTTCGATTATAAACTGTTAGCGGTAGCTCCTCTTACAAAAAAGTAGATAGAAAATTATGGTAATGTGGTAATTTTGGCCACTACTTTAATGGTAACATTTCGGAATAAATCATGAATTTGGTAATCGTACAGTACCATGATACTATTTTTTTTTCTTAGCTTGGTAGCACCAGCCTCTAGTCTGATTATGATTTTGTTGTTGTTGGTGGTATTTTTTTCATTGCAGTATAGTAGATGTGAAATGGACTATATATTTTTCCCTGCCGTTGACATTGCGGCTCACTTGTACAGTGTCAGTTACTTCATTTCCTCTGGATAAATATTGTTGGTGTTACAGTGCTGGAATTTCGGCGAGGGATTGCACGTATTGAGAATAATTTTACTCATTCCTGCTGATTTTGGGCTCACACCTAAAGTGTGCGCACTTACAGACAAGTATTGGCTATATAAAACAGGATAATGGGTCCGTGCGACAAGTCTTAAAGCAACAGCAGCCTAATATACCGGCTGACAAATTATGAGATGATATTAAAAATATGTATATGGCAGTTGTTGACAAAACTGTGGTTAATAACTTTGGAAAACCACAAGCCACAGTGGCTGGTGAGCAAAACAGTTAATGTCAAGCGCTGTTGATAATGAACAGTAATTTGTTGTTAATAAAAAGGAACATTGATGATCTGCTTGTTTGCAAATTTGTGCAACGTCTCTTATTGTTCCAAACCTGTATGATTTGAAATTATATTGAAAGATATTATGAAAAATGTCCATACAATTACTCAATCATTTTACCCAAGTAAAATTTAAAAGAAACACTAACAATTTTCCTGAAGTAATACATTTTATTTAAGTATCTGTTCTTTACCCAAACCCAATTTCTCATTCAATGAGCCAGAAGGGTGCTCATGAGCGCCCCCGTATTGCAGGTACTTTTTTGCAGGTACACTTTTGCACAGCCTTGACTGGTTTCTTCATATTTTAAGCAGGTCAACTACCTATCAGGTATGCAAGGGCTGAAGGCATTTTTGGACTTTTGAAACGCAGACCTGAACCCTGCTAAACTACAAAGTGTGATGGCTCAATTGACCTCCAATACACACCATGGCATAATGAAGTGATCTCTGCCAGTTTTGTGTCTAAAGCTAGTACATTGGTCCTGACTGTGTTCTCTGATGTTTCAGGACTAATCAGAGGTGGGGGGATTGAGAGTTTAAAACAGTGGCACGCATGTGAGACCTTTCTGCTCGCCATTTCAAGGGCAGCTTCTGGAAGAGCTGTCTGCGGTTCTTTGATCACTTGCTCCGCCGCATGGTTTCTCTTTCACGCTCCCCCGCTCTCCTGAGGTACCGGGTCTAGCCTGCCTGCTGGCCCGCCAGTGCTGCTGTGGTGGCGTTTGCGCTCTGGAGATCAGAGTGGAAGAAGAAGGTGGGGAGAAGAGATGATGGATGAGAAGGCCTGGAGCGAGGTGATGGAGAGAAACAGTCGCGGATGGAATATGTGCTGCACTGTGGGTGTTGGTAGATTGTGCTGGCAACAGGCCCAGTTAGAGATGAGTTATGTTCATTTTATAGAATATTCCTTGATGCATTATTTTATTTTATTTTTTGTTTTATTTTATTTTATTTAACTTGGACAGCAGGGAGTAAACAATCCTAGATGCGAATAATTAATTTTGCATTATTAAGATATCAAAATTTTTTGTTGTTGAGGTATCATAGGTTTGAAAGATTAGTGTCCAGTCAAAATCGTAATATACATCCAAATGATATTTTGGTGCAAATTCAACTGTCAGTTGATAAAAAGTAAGCTAAATTAGAATGATGCCAACATGGGCAAATGTTTAACATTCCCTCATCCTTTTAAAACCATGATCGGAATTACACAAGGTAAACGAAAACCGAATTATGGTTGTTATGAGCCATTGAGAAACCAAACACTCGTCTAAAAAAGTCTGTAATACACATTTCTGCAGTGTTTTATGCCTTTACAAATAATATATATATATATATATATATATATATATATATATATATATATATATATATATATATATATATATAAATTCCAGTTCAGCCTATGTATAATTTTGCATATTGATGATAATATTAATAATTGTCAATGTTTTATTGACTTATTTTTGTAACACTTTACAAGAAGGTTCAATTCATGAACTTTAATGCAATAGCTAATAAGAAATAATGAGCAATTCTTTTACAGCATTTGTTAATCTTAATTTCTAATATTAATGTTAATGTCTACATATACTGATACTTCAAGTATACTTCTATAAATTAACATTGACAATATTATATTTATAAATTAACATTAATTTCTATTAAAAATAAAAAGGCGTACACTAGTAGATAACATCAGAAATGGACTGAAATCCACAAAAAAGTGTTTTGATAGAACAGGATTATTGCAGTCATACCTCTCTGGCTCAAGCATTTTTCTGCATTCAACAGTACTTTTCCGAACTGTAGGTATTTGAACAACCTTTTCTCTGGAGATTTCCTCTGTGATTTCCAAAGGGCAAAGCCATAAGCATGAAATGAACTGAATTCCTCACATCCCAGGGCAAGGCCAAAACCACCGGTCCCTATTCTGAGCACTCTCTCCCCTCAGACCATCTCTCCTCCGTGGCATGCATGGAAAGCCCTGACCTTTTCAGAAAGTTGAGCACTTTAAATATTTAGGTTTGGGTTATGATGGATCCTTGAAGTGCTAAGCATGTGCAAAGCCTCTGATTAGCACGACTTGTCAGCTCGCCATTTCTTCGCCCGTGTTGAGCGTCACATTGCTCTTTGTTTGACAGACGCACATTTAAACAAACACGGGTACCTGTCTGCGACTGTGCTGGTAGTCTGCTCGCCTGAAAAACAAGTAGAGGAGAGGAAAACCACTCTGCTAGCTGACAGTTAATCTAATAGCCTCTGCTGTTCTTCTCCCTTCTCTCTTCTCCTAAATGGGGCTGCTCATGCAGTACAAGGCTCGTTGTTAAGATAGCCCAGAGTGGGCCGCACTTTAATGTGATAGGAACAGAGTATAGAAGTGCCAGAGACGGTTACTCGGCTTGTTCTTCAGGCTTGACCTGTGAGGGACCACTGGTGCGGATCCTTCTGTAAAGCTTCAACATTAAATGACTTTCATAGGCACAGTCTGAATGTTAAAATTGAAACACAATGGTAATGTACACATCGCAAAGTGCCAACCACGCTTATTTGCTTGAGGGAAACCCTAGAACAAGCATATTTAAGAGTCAAATCTAGCCTGCAAAGTTATCAGTGGCCCACCACCACAATTTCGACATATTTTGACATATTTTGACCATCTACATTGCAAATAAACTATAGTGGCAAATTCCATTTGAAAGAGAGTACATTTGCTAAGTCTGGAGTGCAGAAAACTTTAAGTGAGCACTCTGAAGGGAGCAGGGCATTACTGTTATATGTGAATATTTGGAACAGTCTGCACAGACACTACTGGTCAAAAATGTGTGGATCATTAGAGTTTTTAATGTTTTTGAAAGAAGTCTCTTATGCTCACTGCATTTATTTGATCAAGAATGCAGTAAAACTCTAAGATTGTGAAAAAAAATTACATTTCTTATCTTTATCAATGTTGAAACCAGCTGTGCTGCTTCGTACTTTTGTAGCAACCACGGTCCCTTTTTTATATTATTTGATGATTATAAGTTCAAAAGAACAGCATTTATCTGAAATAGAAATCTTTTGTAACATTATAAAAGTTCTTACCGTCACTTTTGATAAATTTAATGCATCCTTGCTAAATAAACGTATTAATAGCTTATGGCTCTAATGATTCTTTTTAAAGTAATGTATTTAGCTTAATGTATATGCTTTAGGGGCTTTTCTATGATGCGATAGTATGTTCCAATGCTGGCATTCTTTCTTTTTACATACCCCAAAATATGCTGCCTACTTCACCAGTTAAACATATTTACTCTAGTTAAATATTGTGAATGGTAACTCTATGCATAGAATATATACAGATATTAGCAAGCAAGCACAACATGGAGGCAAACTTAGCTGGAGGGTGTCAGCCAGATGATTTCTGCTGGACTATATGGAATCTGTAAATATACGGCTCATAATGCGTGTAGACTGTTCTCTATGCAGAGGAAGAGCCAAGTCAGCAAGAGTGGTATTAATGCATGAAAAATGAGCCGCACAATAAGACTGAAGGACCACATCACACCGAGCCTATTAAGATAGAGAAGCCGGCTGAATTACCTGCCTGACACTTAGTATTTGTCAGGACACATTAAAAGACTGGAAACTCAGTGAGGACACATTAGATATTCACTACTATGAAAAAGAGGCTCAGGTTTGACTTATTACCACGTCTTGTCACACAGTGAAACACCGAGACGAGGCTCGACGGTATTACACCTGCACTTTTTGATTGATGACTTGAATGAGAAATGTTACTTTATTGACACATTTTGATTTTCCACTGTTCTTTGCAGATATGCATCCATACTGCACGCTTAAAAGTTAGAGATGCTACACTGACATTGATAAACGGATGTAGTTAAACATATGCTATTAACACCATAAGTGGACACAAACGGAAGTTATTGAGGTGTTTACTAGGTCATTTTACCATGTATCTACGCATTCTCTCCAGAAAAAGACAAACAAAAAAACCTCGACCTAGTTTCAAATTTGCACTTAACACTTCCCTGTGGCTCGCTTTCTCATTCATCAAGCATGTTTGTCCCACTGACAGGCTGCAGACCACCGCCTGAATATCAATATCAGCTAAGACAACGACGGCAAGCACAGGGCGAGTAACCTTCAGCTAAATGTCATTCTGCTTAATCCCATTTGAAAATTAAACATTGAAAAAACCTTTTTGCCTCTTCACTTCTTCCTCCCAGACCCTCGCCTTCCTTGTTCATTTTGGCACGTCCCTGACATTTGTAAATATTGTGTTTTCCATGTGTTCTCCATTATTTGTTATTTGTTTGCAGCACCGAAGTAATGACTGACCAGAGATGAGAGACTGAAGCCGTTTGACATTTTCCTATGTTGTTTTTCTTTTGGCACTGCATGTGTGCACATATTTTGGTGGTCATATTTCACAACAAAACAAGATCCATTGACTATTGTCAATTGTGTAACTATATGGACCACAGCTCAAACATAAGTCACTTTAAAATAGTGATGCACCGAAATTTCAGCAACTGGAAATATTCGGCCAAAACCACCAAAAAAAAATTCAGAAAATCGGAAATCGCTTCTTAGTGTTGACCTTCAGCATCCAAGTCATGTAGCAAAAACGTGGATAAGTTACAACAGGTGGATGGAATGTTGTCCCACACTATAAAAAATATTTTAGCAATTTAGTTATTTCAACTTATTTTTTTGAGTAGAGATAACTAGATTGTCCACACAACAAGAAATCTTAAGTTTTCTTGTCCTCAACTAGACTGAAAGTTGAATGAACAAGTAAAATTGTTATTTTAACTCAAAAATGTATGTTTAAACAACTGCACTAGATTTTCAGTTGAATTAACAAGTATACTTATTATTTTTACTTATAAATGTAAGTTGAAACTGCACTACATTTTCTGCAGGTTTTACTTCAATTATACTCTAATGCTTTGATAGTAATCTAAACTTAATTTTAAGTCTGGTAGACTGCATGGTCTTAAAACCTAAACTTCAACCTTTTAAAACCGCTTCAAACATAAATCTTCAACTTCAACAATGTTTTTACAATTATGAGCACGGATTCATTAAATTACACAAAAAAAAAATTCCTTACACGTGTCTTCAGAAGAAATAGACTGATACACAGCAAGTGTGACATTTTATATAGTGAAAGTGATTGTTGCGAGTTTTTAGTTCGTAATAAGCGTTTCATAGTCTTCTGTTAACAAATAATATAATAATAAATCATTAGTAAAAGCATTTTTTTCAGAATTATTCAGAGCAAAAACTCCAGTGTTAAATGAACTCTCCTGGGAGTTTATATGGCTTGTTAAAGTTGGGAGTGTTAAAGTTAAAGAGCTAATTAAGTGATTCATTGAGTGATGATTGACCATTATTGAAGACACCTGATGTTAACAAGCAGAATCACCAAAGGAGAAAATCTAATATTTTAAGCCACCATTATGGTGATCAGTGTTTGCTTTAGTTGGTCTTGTGACCCTTAAATTGTTAACATTATATTTTGATTCGGCTGTTGTATTTGAGTTATAACTGCCAGATAATCAAAGCGAAAATGTGATCAGACACTGTTGGTTATGTTTTGACATAATCATCACTTGACTTGCATCACAAAGCTCATTTAAAGCCTTATCTCTGACTTTAAATGTAAAATGTTGATTACATCACAGTGATTCTACAGTACAAGATCTAGAAATGTCTAAGTAATCCAAAAGATTTCTTAAAAGTTGTTCTGATAAAAAATATATATTTTAAATATACACAGACATAAAGAATCAGTGTATGAATCTCAACAATGGTGACAAACAGAATATTCAATTTGGAAAAGGATATTACTAAGACATTTCAGATCATAATTTATTCATACCGCAATGCATGGTGGGAGCCATGAATGAGTTTTGATTGGTGGCACCCAGATTACACTGCAACATGCTTTATAATTGTCACCATTGTTGAGATTCACAGGCTGATTATTGATGTCAGTGTGTCTAAATAAAATCATTTTTCAGAGTGTTTTGATCAGAAAAACTTTTAAGAAATATTTTGGACTATATTAAAAAAAGCTTGAATATCATCTGCTATAGAATCACTAAAAAACTCTCAAGTAATGAGTATGTTAAAACATAACCAACACCATCAGAATCACCTTTTCTCTTTGATCATCTGGCAGTTATAACTCAGATACAACTGCCTAACAAAATCTAATGTTAACAGTTTAAGGGTCACGAGACCAACTAAAGCAAACACTGATCACTATAATGGTGGCTAAAAATTTGATTTTCAAAACACCACTTTAGTTGGCTGAACTTATTGGATGTAGTTTAGAAAACGTAACTTTAGTTGGCCGAACTTATTGGATGTAGTTTAGAAAACTTAACTTTAGTTGGCCAAACTTAGATTCAAAGTTTACTTAACTAAATTAAATAAGTTCATTGTACTTTATAATATGTCAGGTAAACCTTTCCAAATTTGTCAGGGACACTTTTCAAAATAAGTTAGTTAAACTCAAAAAAACCCATGCAAAAAGATAACACAAAATGATGAGTTAAGTCAACAAACATTTTTTTACAGTGATGTTGATCCAGTCTCATGTTGTACTTGGTGAAATCACGTTCACCGTTCGTTCACGGTGACCAAAAATTATGTTAGCACTTAGCAGTAGTATGTACATTTTGATCGGCTGAAATATCGAGAGAGGCGTCTTGTTGCTGAATAACTTTACGAAGAATGGTTTATCACCTGTTAACATGACAGTGAATGAATTCGGTTTCAGTTAAACAAAATCTTTAATTCTTGTTTCAGTGTTTTAGTAAAGATTTTTTTTGATGCATTACTTCTTTTAAACGAAGCAGCTTTCTGCAGCAATGTGGTGACTTCATGTTGACACCCTTGAACCCATTGCAAAATATATTCCTTGTGAAATGACTTCATTTCAAAATTTTGAGGATGGATTACAATGAAGGATTGATTACAAATGAGGGCCAATGGGGTCAGTGTCTTGGCCCTCTGAAGGTCAGATGATGCCCCTTTTCCACCAACACGGTTCTGGTGTGGGTTCCCGGCCTGTGTCCGTTCCACACATTTCCACTGCAGAAAAAGGTGGTTCCGGGCCAGAAAAATCGGTTCAACTCTGTTACACTTCTAAATAAAGAAAGAAAAATTACAAATATTATTTCCTTCTAAACACCTTATTGAAGATTTGAAACTGTGTACATTGTTGCCTGTTGTACGCCCATGGTGTGTTCATTTTCATAATTGCATCTTGATTTCTCATATTTGCAATGTAATTTCTTGTTATTTGGACATTATGTCTCACAATTGGTTCTCCGAAGAGGCTGGTGCCCCTGGGGCCTCGCTCGAGGACCACAATCCTTATACGCCACCAGTGCAGGAGAAAAATAAAGTGAGAGACGACAGAAAATAAATGCGCAAACCCACACACACTCATCTGTCGAGCTGTTGCTGTCAGGTTCAGGCCCAGTGGTTCTGTTAAGGTGACTCTGACAGGAGGAAAGAGACGCCGGTCTGATAGGAGACATGCCCGAGAGGCTCCCATGCATCCAACGCACATATTAACATAAACAAATCCTCCCCATATAGACTGTAATTACCACAGTGACACTGCCATCCATAGAGGAGAAAAGAGCTTGTCTGATAGTGACACGTTCACAATGACTGAGGTGGAAGCTCAATCAATGTGGCCACGAAACGAGATGCTTTATGTGCACACAAGAAATGCTTTATGTGCACAGGTCGAGTCCTTTGATGGGCTTTTGTGCCACTACTGAATATATGGGCACCTTACATCATCATATGAAAAAGTGCCGTCCCCTAACACAGAGAAAGATAAAAGGAGGGATGCGCACACACTTTGTTACAAACAATTGTGTAATGTTGAAAGATGCTCTTTGAGGGGAGTGAACATCGGTGTACAGATGATGGCTGTGATTAGATAGTGTATAGATTATTTTTTCCCTCTAACTTCACACTGTTAAACCATTTCAACCTTAATGCACGATTATGTACTGTAATAGCAGAATATGTGTTACAACTTGCCTTGTGTGGTCTAAAAATAAATGTTGCTAAAAGGTGTGTAGACCAGTGTTTCTCAACAAATGTGGGTCCCAAGACCATTTTTGAGCGGATTGCGGAGTGTGCAGTCGAAGAAACAACAATAAACGTACTTGTATGTTTTTTTTTTTCTGATGCAAGGCTTTTATTTTGAAAAACATGAAAGCTGGTGACACTTCTGTGAGACGTAGGTAGGGTAGGCAATTTCGGAGAGGCTAGCAATAGCAAGCTAGCTTTAAAATCATATGATCCCACCCTCCCTTCAGAGCGTCTCCAGAGCTACGCCTAATCAAAAAGACATGAATGCTCACAGCCAAAGCAACTTTTGCTCTTTCATAAAAAATAAATTAAAAAAAAATCTCAAAAATCTAACCTTTCGTTGAAAAGAATTGAAAGTGGGTGGAAAATCACATTGTGAAATAAATGTTTTTTTTTCTCCAAAACATGTTGGCCACAATTATTGCCACCCCTAGAATTTTTTATGAGTAAATTATCTCCAAAGTATATTCCCATTAATATTTACACTTTTTAGCAGACCAGGGTGACTAGGAACATGAAATTGTCTAGCTACGACTTCTTTTTTCACAGGAGTATAAATAATGAGGAAACACAAAGGTCAAATTCCCTTAATCATTCATCACAGTGACTAAAACCAAAGAGTATATGTGGTGCTAGAAAGTTTGTGAACCCCTTGCAGAATCTGTGAATAATTTGAATAAAATAAGAGGGATCATACAAAATGCATGTTATTTTTATTTATTACTGTCCTGAATTAGATATTTTACATAAAATATGTAACACATTATAGTTCACAAGACACACAAGTCCATATATTCCAAGACTATTCTTAACCCTTGATTCTTAATACTGTGTGTCGTTCCCTGGATGATCCACGACTGTTTTTTTTTTTTTGTTTTGTTTTTTGTGATGGTTGTTCATGAGTCCCTTGTTTGTCCTGAGCAGTTAAACCGACCAAAGTTCTTCAGAAAAATCCTCCAGGTCCCAAAAATTCTTCAGTTTTCTAGCATCTTTTGCATACCCTTTCCATCAACCCTTTCAGCCCTTTGAACCCTTTCCAGCAGTGACTGTATGATTTTGAGATCCATCTTTTCACACTGAGGAAATTGAGGGACTCAAACACAATGTTTCAAGGTTGAAACATTCACTTATGCACCAGAAGGAAACACAAAGCATTAAGAGTCCAGGGGATGAACACTTTTGAATAGGATGAAGGATTTTCTAATTTTGTTTAAATATTAAAAAAAAATAATAATAATTTAGTACTGCCCTTCAGAAGCAACTGAAGATACTTACATGTTTCCCGGAAGACAAATGAGTTACAATTTACTTTGATCTTCAAATTCAAAAAGTTTCAGCAACTAGCATCGATTAATCCAGACTGCAAATCGTGGCAAAAATGTGTGCAAGTGTATTTGTGTAAGTTGCGTAGTGTATTATAGCCTTTAATTTCCAGGTAAACGAATGAAGAAACCCATAAACCATGACTCCAACAAGTTGCAATAACAAATTGGAACTGGTGATTTCATTACTCTTGCGTTTTTGTGTGCAATATGCATCAGACATGCAGTAAATAGACGTTGGCTGATACAGTTCTAGTTTAATGGTGCTATGTTTAAGTGTTTGTGTACTTTCTATCGAGCACAAGAGATTTACTGTGAAGTGGAATTCTCAAGGAAGATCTGTTTTTACCTTTGTTTTTGAGGGTAACACACATTTCTGTTTGTGAATTGCAGGTGGGAGATGCAGGATGCTGCAGCACTAGAGGATGAAGAGAAGATTTTAGTGGATCAGTTAAAGAAAACATATTTCAACAAAAGCCATGAAACATGAATTCTTGGCGACTATAACAGGAGCACCAAATGACCAATTTACTGAAATGTTAAAATCATACGCAAACTCTGTTTTTAAGAAAAGCTGCTGCAAAGTTTGTTAGCACTGATGTACTGTGGTTGTGAAACTACAATTCTTTGTAGATGAATAACAAACAAAACAAAACATTGTGATCTGTAATAAATCACAAGGCTTTTGATGAAATATGACTCTCTGTATTGAATGCATGCTCAAATGAAAATCGGACTCCATTGATCGGTTAAACAAATGACAATATAACAGTTATGAGGAAATTGATTTTTTTTTTTTTGCTTTACTTGAAGGGCCCGTTCTGTTGTGGAAAATTACTGCAGTTGCTCTAAAGATAAAACAGCGCATGAAACATATGCATACAATATTATTGGAAAGAGGTTCTTAACTTGTTATTGAATCCAGGAAACCTTGTGGAGCTCCACTAGTGATTTTTTAATGCAGAAATAAAAATTGTAGTCTTTGAATATTTGGTTTTATGAATATTTGACTAAAGTTTGCTACTACTTTTGTTTTGTTTTTACATCAATAGGCATTATGGATAAGTCACTGACTGACTGCAAATGAGATGTAAACGATGTAAATCAGCAATTGTTATTAAAAAGAGAGAAAAAAAGCTTTATGTGGAGTTTATTTATTTATTTGTTTGTTATTTTATTTGTATGTTTTAAAGTCTGCAATTCATTTACAGTGATAAAATGTGCACTATGCGTGTGATTATTTATTGATTCATTCACAAAGACTAGTCTATAGCCTATTTTCTTTCAGGAGATTTAAACTAGATTTAATACACATGATACAGAAAATATATCAAACACATTACTATATGAAGTGAATGACCTATTTTGTGATGAGAACGTTTGTAGTATAGCATATACAATAGATCATGTCTGTGTGAAAAGCGGCGCTGTCTGTTTAAATCCCGCCAATCAGCTGAGACGCGTGTAAAACGCTTCCGTTTCCGAGGAGGCGGAAGCGTTTCTTCCTGTTTGGCAAGAAGAAGGAAGCAGGATGTGTGAAATCTCACATGTGCTTGTTGTTATGGTACGTGAGCGGAGCGACATGCATGCAAATACATATTTACCTCTCCCACCGTCTTCATTTAGCTCTTCAGCAGGGTGATCAGTATCGCTGCTTTAAATATCTGTGCTTCGTGAAGTTATTGTCCCATTTGTGGAATAGGGTTATTTTACAAACATTGGCTGGTGTCCATGAAGCGAGTCTTTTAGTTTGTTTACATGCTCCGATCATGTCAGAAACAGCAGATCGCTGCATTCACTCTGTTTCTCCGAATGCAGACACTGAGATTTAGGAGTATGTGAGTCTCTCACTGCAGCACGCTTGGTTATAGACCTTAATCAAACTGTTAGCTTAAGGCTAGTTACCATCATAACACAGCCAACACTGTCTGATCCCGATCAAAGTGAACTGTCATTAAAGTAGGGCGACATTAAATACAATGACTTACATTTGACTGCTTACATATGAGCAGATTTCATACACACTAGCATTACTCTAGAAGCTACATTGCTCAACAACTCAACAAATTCACTCTCAGTATTGCTAATTTAAAAAGTCATTATGTAGTCAGATTTTTATTATTTGTACAAATCAGAATGATGTATTAAATATATTTATATTACGTAAAAGAATGTTTTATATGTACTGAGTTTTCTTTTTTGTATGTAATTACAAAAGTTTTTTTCTTCAAATTATTCTAATTTGACTTATAATCTGTAGCTCTATTAACAATAATTCTGATGTTGCAATATTTTAATATTGATTTAAGTTTGCATGCCTTCATATATTTCTATAAAGTAATGCATTAGTAGTGTGATAACAGGTAGATGTATTTTAATGTTATTAACACTATGTAAGCCTTAAAGGCCAAAAAACTAAATTTCTATCATTAATTACTCACCCTCATGTCATTCCGAACCCGTAAGACCTCCATTTTGACCTTCATATTTTTGATGAAATCCGAGATGTTTCTGACCCCCTGCAGACTGCAACTCAATTACCACTTTCAAGGCCCAGAAAGGTAGTAAAGACATTGTTAAAGTAGTCCATGTGACTACAGTTGTTATACCTTGAAGCGACGAGAATACTTGTGCGCAAAAAAACAAAAAACGACTTTATTCAACAATTTCTTCTCTTCCATGTCAGTCTCTGACGGTGTTCACGTTGCAGTGCGGCGCTTCTGGGTCCTACGTCAGAACGGCGGCTCAGTATTGGCCGGCTCCTGCGTCAGCATCACACGCATGCTTCGTTGTGCAGAGACTGACGGAAGAGAAGAAATTGTTGAACAAAGTCGTTATTTTTGTTTTTCTGCACAAAATGTATTCTCATCGCTTCATAAAATTAAGGTTGAACCACTGTAGTCACAGACTATTTTAACAATGTCTTTACTACCTTTTTGGGCCTTAAAAGTGGTTATGAGCGTGGATCAGAAAGCTCTCGGATTTCTTTTTTTTTTTTTTTTTTCATTTGTGTTCCAAAGATGAACGAAGGCCTATGGGTTTGGAACAACATGAGGGTGAGTAATTAATGACAGAAATTTCTATTTATCATTAAACTCTTTAAAAACTCTTTATCATTAAAAGTCTGTTGTTTGGTAATTTAATTAAATGTTAGTAAATGTATTCATTTATCTTCTTCTCAGTAACGTGGTGTAATATTTCTGTAGTGGTGTGTCCATGCCTATTAGAGCCAGCAGCTTCATCTTCTGTTTATTTTGGATAACTATGGCCCAGCTCTTGGCACAAGAAGAAAAAGAAAAAACCACTGCACTAAAAGGTAAGGCCAGCAGTTATGAAAATACAATGAATACATTGCAACCGGCGATTTCATTTTACATGAATAGAGTAACAAGTATTATTATTTACATGTTTATTTCTTGTATAGATCTGTTGTCCAGGATAGATTTAGACGAGCTGATGAAAAAAGATGAACCTCCACTGAACTTTCCTGAAACTCTGGATGGGTTCGAATATGCCTTCAATGAACGTAAGACCTTTCGCTTGTCTTTACTCAAAACTTTTTTAGACGTGGTAAATAATTTTTCACTATGACATGCGTGCCAGATAGACCATCAAATAGCATTTCAGCTTGTACTTTAATAAAAAAATGTTGTACCTTGTCTGCGGTTATGAAGGTTTGAAAGCGTTAGAAGTGTGCCGCTGGTTTCATTGGATATTGACAGCAGGCAGCAGGCTGTGATAGCGCTGTCTGTTTCAGAGTCTCTGGAGTCTGTGGCAGCTGAATGGACAAGTTGTGCATGCTATGGGCTGTCAGTGACTTACTCAGCCTTGTGCTCTGTTTGACGGCTAGATTTGCATAACCTTGCTCCTCTCTCTAAAACGCCTCCTGTTAGCGTCTGGAATACCTTATATCAGTCTCTCGGTGAAGAGTATCACCTTTACTCGATTTTATAAGAAAGTTTCAGTTTGTAACTTCTTTTCTCACTTTCTGGGATGAATGGAAAATGGCCATTGAGCCAAAGCATAGTCCTGAGTATTAACTTTTTGATGCAAGATTTTCTGTCACAGAATAGGGCCTAAAAGTCATCGGGGTGCATAGCCTTTGGAAAAAGTTGTTCGTTAAACTAAATATTATATGAGCCAAATGTCAATGGGACATGCTTAAATATAGCTTAACTTGATTTTATTGATGCTATTTTATAGCAATAATCATTGAGGAAACAAACATTTGGTTTGATGAATTATTAAAATTATAATTATTAAATTAATTTTGTAGATCTAAGTAAATGTATAAAAAAAACAATAATTTGAGAGTAACAGGGTTACTTGCAGTTTTAGCCTAAATTAAGTTGTCATTTAAACTACAAATATTTGTCTATGTTGTAAATAAAATAAAGTTTCTCGGAGTGTGTTTTACAAGAAAATCGTTTTTCTACTTTTAAATGTCAAGTTTAATTCAGTGTGATACCTGAGGTTTCATTGTAATTGTTTGTGAAAGTACAGTAACTACCAATTTCTGAGGGATTTTTTTTTTCAGTGTTTATTCGTTTAATACATAATTTCATTTCAATTGCTTTGGTAACAGGGTTGAATAGTTAAGCTGCACAAATGTGACGATTATACCAAAATGCTGACATATTTGTATTTTTTGGATACAGCTGAGAAAGTTAAGACCAGACATTTATAAATGTTATTTAAATTGTTTAAAATCACCTACTTTTAGTTTTTCTAATATCTCTAGTAGTTTTCTCTAAAAAAACATTTAATGCTTTAAAAAGGGACACCACAGAGCAGGGCCGTGCACAGACATTTTGAGGGGCAGTGGCTTAAACCAAAAAAGCGGGCACTATAAGGAGTTTGACTGAGGCAGTATCATCTTAATATAGAGAATTAATAACAACTCTTTTATAATCATGGGCAATAAGATTAGATTTAGATTGAGATTAGGATTTAGTGTTAAATCAATTGTTGTTGTTATAATTACTCTTCCAATTAAATAATTAAATGTCTGTCTTTCTTATCACACTCTAGCATATGTATTTTCTGTCAGCCAGTTTAACTGATGCTCAGTGGGCTCTCCCTCACTCTGAGCTGCCGCATCTTAAATGGAAATATTAGACATTTAATTTAAATATTATACAGGTACAGCATAAATTGAAATGATATACAGTAGGTTACAACAGTTCTAAAGTCACACCGGAATAAGCGCATTTGACTTATTTCTCTTTTAGACCACTCAATGGCACAAAGTCAGCTCAGCACTTTTCTTCATAAACGCTTTTGATGATGGACTTGGAAATTTGGCTGATCCTTGACTTGATCACGGCAAAATTGATTCTGTGCTAATTTGATCTAATATTTTATGTTTTTTTTTTAAACGTTTTACACTTATGTAGCAATTTAAATACAAAGATCTCAAGAATCTTGTTTCTGTATTTTTAAAAGGAAGTTTTTGATGACAGTATATTTATTGAACAAACATTTATTATTTAATTTATCAAAATAACCCAAAAAGTAGTATAAACTTTGCTAAAGTGATTGTTTTGAACAAGTATAAACTTTGGCATTATTAAAAGCATATTAATTTAGCTAAAGTATTTGTATCAATACTGTGTGTCTTTTGTACCGTGCTGGTTTTACCCTGGTGTGCATCTCCTTGCCACCTCATACATTAATACGATTTTTAAACTAAAAAAACACCTTTATGATTTATTTTCACTCAAAATCTGTTGCTCCATCAATTTTCAAACATATTTTTCTGCAATCATACACTATTGGAGTAGTGAAAGCAAATGTTTCTTAGGGTGTGCCTTTAGCCCCCTTGTAACCTACTATACTAAGGTACTATTCATTTAGATTAGAATAATTAGATCATTTATAGTATATTACCTTTTTATTATGTATAATGTTAATATGGTCTCATTAAAATATTAGAAATATGATGTATGTTATTCATGGATACTAGTATCAACTAAAGCAATTGATTATAATGGGAAATATATTCACAGGAGTTAAAGTGTGAAAAACTGTCTGCTAAATATTCTATACATAATAATTTACCCGCTATGTTTCTAGAACTTTGAATCAATTTTTGCAATGTTGAATGGGCTTTAACCTGTCTTTCCTCTTTCTCACCCTGTCCTCTTCTAATTTTGTGAAGGCATTTTTTTTTGTCTACAAAATCTGCCGACAACAGAAAATGTTATTTTTTTATTAGTGTTATTTATATTAGATTAGATCAGGTTAAATAATTTGATTGAATAAGAATTCTAATTTTCTTCCAAGAACATGGATATGTTCCACAAGTTGTTAGCACTATTTGAAGACCAGGAGCAAAACATTACCGACAGAAATACAAAAACAAATGACCAGAATACTAATTTCGTGGATCAACCACTGTCTGTAATGCGGATTGTAATTTGTAATCAACCTGTCAATGGGACGACATTCTATTCTGAAACTGTCGCCGGAGAGCAGGCACATGCTTGTCTGTGAGTGATGCTGCGGAGCGAGCAGGAAAACACGGAGCGGATTAGCAGAATCAGTGGATCTTTAGCGGAGCGATAACAGAATGTTTTTATGGGAATCCTCTGAAGGGTTAGGGAGGGGGGCGAGAGGGCCACCTCAGCTGATGAGTGCAGAAGGCCAGTGGCTCTAGCCTTGTGGGGGGTTTGTGGAAATTGCTTTTTACTTTTTGTGCATTTTTGTGTTTTTTCTCTCTTATTCTTTTTTTTTATTTGTGATCTAATGAGATAACCCCACAAGAAAATATGCATGCATTTGAGATGATTATTTTTTTTTTTTAAATCATGTGGCATGATGACTTCATCCCAGTCCGCCTTCAGCTCCTTCGTTATTGGAAATCCAAGGTTATGTATACCTCATTAAGCTAAAAATTGAGAAAGCATGCTAATTATGCCAGGTTAAGAAAAGGGGGAATAAGTTGAAGGGGGTTATTCCTCAGAGAGCCTGTGTTATGAAGACGATGGAGCTGAACTTCCACTGCATGTTGGTTTCATTAGATCCTCTCTTCCTTCTTTTAGGCACTTCTGGTAGTAGTGTTTCTCTTCACCCCTTTGTTAATGCATAATTGATTTTCAAATGTACTTTTTTTTTGTACTAGCTCTCACCCATTCCACTGTATAATACTCTTTTCCCCATCCTTTCTCAAAGGAGCGGCCATGCTTTCAGAGTTCAGTGTTGATCCACGGCCTTTTAGTGCTACATGTTGTTGAACAGCTAGCGATGAAAGCGAATAGTGTAATACACTCTTTGAGTTAGCCATGTTGGATTTATTGCATGCTAACTGTGCAAAAAGTGCTGGAGCTTTGAGAATGTGTGGAATGAAAGTGCTTATGCAATCTTTTATCTTCAAAGCTGTTTTTCTTTTTGCGGAGCCATGCGCTAGGGGTAATTGCAAAATTATGAGGCCCCTAGGCTATTTGGGTTAAGTGTGTATGCTTTGAGTATTTTAACTTCACGGATTAGTAATCAGAGAGGTCACAATTAGATTTAACACTGTTTTTAGGCTTCATTATGCCTCTGTGTCAACAGCAGAATAGATGGGCCTATCTTTCTAAAGCATCGTTTTTAGAAATGCTAGCAGGCACTTTCTAATCTATTGTGTTGTATTGTTTTGTGCATTAGAATTGTATTTCTAGGAATGTATTGTGTCCTCTGATCCCTAACAAAAGCGAAAAAAGTGTGTGTGTGTGTGGGGGGGGGGGGGCTATATACATATAGTTGTCATTGAAATTATTCAACTCCCATTGCAAATCAGGTTTATTGGCGAAATATACAGACTTCCAGCTGTTTGCAATGAACAACTCAAACAAAAGTAATTTAAAATAGCTCAACACAAAAAATGTTTTAAGTGGTTACCCCAAATTCAACTGAAATTGATACTTTTAATGACTTAAGCAATCTCAAAATTATTCAACCCCTTCATGGCATGCATATTTAGTACTTAGTAAAACACCATTTTGCTGTTATGACCTGCTGAAAATGAGATGTATAAACCAGACACCACTTTCTGGCAGCATTTCTGAGGAATCTTAGCCCATACCACATGAGCATTGGCCTCCAGTTTGCATGCTACAACCACCTTCAAATCCCACCTGAGATTTTCTAAGGTGACTGTGATGGCCAGTCTAAAATCTTTCAGGACTTCTTCTGAAACCAAGCCTTGGTGGAATTTGAGGTATGTTTGGGATCATTGTCCTGTTGGATGTCCAATGATGCCCAAGCTTCAGCTTCCTCACTGATGGCATGACATTTTCTCCTAGGATTTCCAAATATGAATCCATCTTGCCTTCCACATGCTGCAGGTTTCCAGTGCCAGAGGATGCAAAGCAGCCCCAGAGCATCACCGAGCACCACCATGCTTAACTGTAGGCAGAGGGTTCTTCTGAATGTTGATAGCTTCCTTTTTCTTCCTTTTTCTGCCAACAATCAGTTCTCATAATCATGTTGGATGCAGGAGAAATGGGCTGGAATTAAGATCTAAAGATCTTTGACAAGGGCCAAATTGTCATGGCCAGGCGAATGGGTCAGAGTATGTCCTGGGCAATGTTCAGCTGGGAAACCTGGGATCCGGCCATTCACGTGAATGTAAATTTGAATGTAAACACGTGCCACCTGAACATTATTACCAGGTACATGACATTGGTGTTCCCTGGTGGAACTGGTCTCTTTCAGCAGGAAAATGCACCCATTGTTCAAGAATGGTTTGAGGAACATGATAAGGAGTTCAAGGTGTTGCCCTGGTCTCCAAATTCCCCAGATCTCAGTCCAATTGAGCATCTGTGAGATGTGCTTGACCAACAAGTTCTATCCATGGCTGCTCCACCTCGTAACCTACAGAGCATGAATGATCTGCTGCTTACATCTTGGTGCCAGATACCACAGGACACCTTCAGGGGTCTTACAGAGTCCATCCATTGGCGGGTCGGCGATGTTTTGTCAGCACACTGTGGACCAACAGCATATTAGGCTGGATAATTAAAGGCAATTGTAGTGTTACAAAACATTTATGTCAAATAAATGCTGGTGAATTTTCTGTTTATTAAAGCATCCTGAAAAATGTAGCATGATTTCCCCAAAAGTCTTAAGCAGCACACCTGTCTTCAACATTGATGATAATAAAAATGAATAATAATATAAAAAAATCTTGAGCAGCAAGATATACAGCATTATACTGTGTGTATATGTGTATATATATATATCTGACAATAACTTGGGTAACAAGGTTGAATGGCTGAGCTGGATGAGTTAGCGCTCGTTGGACAAAAGCATTATATACTTTTTTTTCCAAACAGTGGCTGGTGAATATGTCAGTTATTCAGCCTCTCCCCCTAAAACACCATTAGTCCTAACCCAGTATGTTGTTGTTGTTGTTTACCTCATCCACCTCAGCAGCTGTGTAGCAGCATCAGTACTTGGGCAAAAGCCAGGCCTCATTGTCCAGCCTTGGCAGAACAGTGGCATTCAAGTGGGTCACTTTGAATGAAGTCAGCTGGCCCGCTCTCAAAAGAGCCCCTCAAAGGATGCTCATAGGAGGGAACAGTTGCAGTGGTCCAGTTATACTCACGTACGCTCTCGGATCTCTGGTGGCTTGAAGTACAGTTGCGGAGAGACGGCTATTGCTGCACCAGCTGTCTGAGGAAGGCCTGCCAGACGTCCCAGAAGGCCAAAGTAAGGGGGACAGGAGAGGCGCTAGCCATTCGCAGGCCTTGTACCTGCCAGATGGGGGGACGCCAGCCAAAGTATTTAATTGCAAGAAGGGGAATGATGCGCATCAAGCAGGGCTGAGGTTCTGAACTGAAGGTCACAGCCAGTGTGCTTCTCCTGATAGGTAGAAAGACTTCTGCAGGCGGTGTATGGACATTGCTCAATGCTAAAGTCTATTCAAAAATGTTTCATTGGATCCAAACTACTAAATTAGAATTGGATTGGCTGAGGTTTTTGATGCCACTCAAACTGCAGGTGCAAATGGTTGCTGAATGTTTAGGTAAAGAGTGATTCACATGAGTTCAAGCCTGCCAATGTTGTGCCCTTGCTGAGAAAACAACAAGGCTTTCAAATGTGTGATGGCCAATCAGAGACGTCTTACTTTTATGTTGAAAACATTCTTTTCTTGTTGGCACACAAAAGCTTTGGCTGCATGCCTTGCCTCACGCTCCACTTCAAGATACTCTGCACTAATATTGCCCTTAATATTCCCTTCATCTGTAGTTAAAGTGGAACTGTGAGAGAAATGTTATAGGGAGATAAAAGGTAATAAACACAAATGCATTCAGTGTCTGATCCAAACAGTACATCAAACTGGGAAGTGTAATTTTATTGGGAATAGATAGCAGAATATGGGTGGGGAAACTTTCTTAATGAGTTACAACTTGTTTATGGAAGACCTGCGTTCACACGCCAAATTGAGGTATTCTCAGGCTTTAAAAATGCCACTTTTTATGATCTTGTCACACAATGATGAAATTATTTATTTTTATTTTCTGTAGATGGTCAGTTAAGACACATAAACACAGGAGAGCCATTTGTCTTCAACTACAAGGAGGACCTACATAGATGGAACCAGAAAAGATATGAAGCACTGGGAGAGGTAATGTTTACATTTTATAACATTTTATAAAAAAAATGTGATATTTTATTTTCATGATCATTGTGGGAATTATTTGTGCTTTAATTCAATAGTATAGAACATATTTGATTAAATAATATGTAACTGAATATTGATTTGACTGTTACTTAAAATTATGTATTTATTTACACTATCACTCAAATGTTTGGGGTTAGTATTTTTTTTTATCTGAAAGAAATTAATATTTTTATTCAGCAAGGCTGCATGAAATTGATCAATAGTGACCGTATAGACATGTATAATGTTACAGAACCAAAGTTTCACTACCACCAAAGTTTGAAACCATTGTTTTAGAGCAGTGGTGTATTGTTATTTGTATAGGCTGTCAATCATGTTTACATGGGTCACATGGATTTTTGACTATCTTTGAATAGTCTGGTTTCAGTGATCAGATCACAAGACTTTTTGGTCTCGTTGAATGGGTGTGACTAGGGTCTTTCTGATACAGTATACCATCTTTCATCGTGTTTTTTGTGTGTGTGTTTGAGCAAACACTGTTGTGCTCTGATTTACAGCACTCACTATTCACACCTTCACGCTTTACCAACCATTACTTTCCCCAACCTCGTTCTACTGTCACGCTCCGGGGCTGTGTGCATGTTGCAGGGTTTAAGAGTGTTGATTGTTCATTTTCTGATGTGAATCTCATGTTGGCTTTTTCGAATATGTGTTTGTACTTGCGTGTGCCTTCAGGATTTCTGGGACGTTTCTCTTTCTACTGTAGCCTTCATGTACGTGGCTTTGAAAGTTCAAATGCAGTTCACTTGAGTCTTAAGTTAATTTGTGTATACATGCACTTAATTATCTTCGCTCATTTACATCTGGCTTATTTTGCTTTATTTGCAGTGCGTATTCGTTTGATGTTCAAAGAAAAGAAATTGACTCTTTTAGGATTATGTGAGTGTTTTATTTCTGGTCCAGGTATGATCCTATGAGAAATGTCCCTTTAAGAACAAAAAAAAAAAAAAACTTCTCTCCTATTATCATTGCATATCTGTGTACGTGGCTAAAAACATAAAGCAAAAGTTTTGGAGCAGAACAGCGGGTGACCAGATTTCATGCGCTTCTGTTGAGTGAATTCAAAATAGACTGGAAGTGAAAGCAGGTTGCATTCTGTGATATTGTTTTGAGTGTTAAAGGATTCGGTTGAGGAATGTTAGATGCTTTTGTGATGTATGTGCAATATGGAGGCATGCAATATCATATCGCTGTTGTGGCACCTGATATTAAAGTATTTTTTGTGGTAGCCTACATTCATTAAATGGCATAGAAAGAAAATAGTAATATCTCATCCCTTAAGTCAGGTCTAGCTACCCTGCATAACTATATATTGGATGTACAAAATGTGCCAATGATGTTTTATCAATGTTCTAAATTTCAACACAGACATTAGCTGTGTGATGCTTTCTCAGTCAGTCTTGTGTAGTGCTGATACTGTTATAGGCCCACTGTAAAAAAATATCTGGTCAATAAGTTATGACAACATATGTTTTTTACATTGCTTTAACTCATCAAAACAATTTTTACCGTTTTTATATACAATATTCAAGCCATTTTTTAAATCAGTTTAATGTAATTTGAGTAGAAATGACTAAAACATCCAAGTTGATTGTACTTAACTAAAAAAATAAATTTAGAAAAAATATTTTTTTACTGTGTACTTACACCAACAACAAAACAGAAAAAGCACTTAAGATTGAAGATGACTGAACTTTTTGTATATGCTAACCTAGTAATACTCGACTGTTTACTTCAGCAATGCCATTTTACTTTTAATCATTTATTTATTTTTATTTACAGTGACTCAACTAATAGTTAGTCCAAATGTATCGTACTATTTTATTAAACAATATGAAATGGATGCCTTCATGCAAGGAAGCAAAGACAAACCCACCTTTAAAATAAAATGATTACGAATTTTCCCCGCTAAATGACATATTGAAGAATTACATGATGTTTTCTTGATCATTTACTCTAATAATACGGTGTTAGATTATTTGTAAAGAAATGTGACCAGGCCATTCCTTTGTATTGTTGTTTGAAGTACCATCATTTAAATAACATGGTTACTGAAAATGTTAATCAACATTATGTGAATAATAATAATAATTCGGACAAAATTAGGCCTGTTTCTCTCCTTGGATGTACATTTACTTAAACATTTTTTGTGCATAATTAAATGCAGAGTAAAAATGATTGAACAGAAAAAATGCACCATAATCCATACGGATTTCTTCTTCTAACTGTCTATGTCTTGTGTCTGCGAATGGCGCTGTTGGTGGTGTGTGTCCCTGTGTTCCAGCGTTCTCAGATTTGAGTGTGAAAGTGGGGTACAGAAGTGGGCGAGAGTCTTTGTGAGACTGGAGGCAGCACCAGATGTCCAATCTGCACTTCAGCCGGCCCTGAATGAGCTGCTGGACCACAGGTTTACCCTGACAGGTTCACTGAGAGAGCGAGAGAGAGCGAGATAGAGACTTTGTTCAGTCAAAGGCATCACTGCCGATAAGGCTTGATGGTGATTTTAGTATTGATGAAGCATAAACTTGTCCATTTCAATTTTAGTGCATTTATTTTTTTTTCGGATGACTATTGCCAATGCATTGCAAAATGAACATAGCAGTAGTGCAAATGCAGTAAACAAATTAAGCTAAACAATTTCAAACAAACAATTACATGAAATGGTTAAATAACATTTTAGCAACTTAGCAACAATAGTTAAATACTGAGTTTTAAATCCAAATCTAGAAAGTACTAGATTACCCCTTACATTGGTCTTGTTGAAAAATATGAAACAGAAGCCAGATTTCTTCAAGGAATGTAAGGAAGCTCTGGCAAAGAGAAACTTGCCTTTCATAGAAACCGATCAAGGATTTTCCCCACAAAGTTACTTATTGAAGAAGTTACCTTTCAAAAAACGTTGAAGTACGAGGAGTTACATTTCCCTGCGACCTTGATGGTTGAAGTGTGAAATAATACTTTCTAAGTTTTAGTTTATTCAGTCCAATATATATACTTTTTTTTTTTTTTTACATATTCTATCAAGAATGTTTTCTTCATAGGAGACACCCTGAATTGTAATTATGCAAAGTCATTTTACAAGGGATTGTTTGCCCAAACATTTAAATTCCATCCATCCACCCATCCACCCACCCACCCGCCCATCCACCCACCCACCCGCCCATCCATCCACCCACCCGCCCGTCCATCCACCCATCCACCCACCCATCCACCCATCCACCCGCCCATCCACCCATCCATCCGTCCATCCACCCATCCATCCGTCCACCCATCCGCCCATCCATCCATCCGTCCATCCACCCACCCACCCGCCCATCCATCCACCAATCCACCCACCCATCCGTCCATCCACCCGTCCATCCACCCGTCCATACACCCGCCCATCCACCCATCCATCCGTCCATACACCCACCCATCCACCCGCCCATCCGTCCATCCACCCGCCCATCCACCCATCCGTCCATCCACCCGCCCATCCGCCCACCCATCCATCCGTCCATCCACCCACCCACCCGCCCATCCACCCACCCACCCGCCCATCCATCCACCCACCCACCCGCCCATCCATCCACCCGCCCATCCATCCACCCACCCACCCGCCCATCCATCCGTCCATCCACCCACCCACCCATCCACCCATCCATCCGTCCATCCACCCACCCATCCACCTGCCCATTTACCCATCCATCTGTCCATCCACCCACCCACCCATCCATCCGTCCATCCGTCCACCTGTCCATCCATCCAACCGGCCGCCCGCCCGCAACAAACCCCGAAAGTAAATTCAATGGGGAAAATTGATAACAATTTACAATAAGGTTGCTTTAATTAACCACATTAGTAAACATGAACTAATTGGCTAATGAACTGCACTTCTGGAACATTTATTAATCTTTGTTAAAATCAAAAGTTGTATTTAATAATAATACATTTTATTTGTAATGCGCCTTTCTCAGACTCAATGTTATACAGCATGTACAAAACAAAATAATCAAACATGAGAATAAAAAAAAAATAGAAGTGTCAAAAAATACATAAAAATAATACAATTATAAATTGAAAGCTTGACTAAAAAGATTTGTCTTAAGACGTTTCTTAAAACAATCCACAGAAGCAGCATCCCTAATAAATGTGGGTAGTGTGTTCCATAACTTATACAGGAATATATAGGAAACATTTTTTTAGTAAAAGAAACATATTTGTTAACATTAGTTAATGTACTGTTGAAGTAACATGAACTTTAACGTTAACAAAGATTAACAAATACAGTATCAAATGTATTGCTCGTGGTTAGTTCATGTTAGTCAATGCATTAACTAATGTTAACAAGTGAAACCTTATTGTAAAGTGTTACCGGAAAATTAAATATATCTGTGAGTAAAAATAAAGAAAATAAATGAGTAAATAAAAATTATTGCAAGAAAAAAGAAAGCATTGCTTGTTTTTAGAGTGTTTGTTCTGAACACTCTCTTAACGTTGACTTGTATACCTGCGTGTTGCAGTTCAGTTTCAATTGTGCAACTGCAAATCCACAGCATCTTTGAATGCAATCTGTACACGGTTGCCGGAGGCAAACTGAAACTCAGGGTCATTCACTGTCACTCCATTATCTATTTCTAAAGCCAACTTCTTCATTATTCTCCTTGTCTCTCTTCATATCATGGGTGGGGAGATCATCATTGAGGGTATGTAGACACGCATGCAAAAGTGTGAGATCTTTGGCTGGTTTGCATCACTGAACAACACTGGCAAGTGCTTTGCCTTAGAGGGGTGTGCGTGTGTGTGTCACCATGTTGGGGGGGGGGGGGGGGGGGGTTGTTGGTGTTGGTCTTCAGATGTTCTGCCTGCATGTAATTAAGATTTCTTTTTTTTTCTTCTTTAAATTGTATGCAAGCGTTGCATAATGTGTGTCTTTCCTACCATAATATCAGGTGTCTGTTGCAAATGTGAGTCTCTCCCTCAATATATGCGAGTGTTTTGTTTTGTGTGTTTACCTGGCCAGTGTGTTGACCTCCCTGCCAGTACAACGCTGTTTATGCATTCATACTTTGTGTCTGACGGCGTGTGAGTTTGTGTGTGGGTGGCAGGTACTGTGTGGGTCCATGTTGGTATGTTCTCAGTGGGCGGAGGGTCATGAACATTACCACACACACACACACACACACACACACACACACACACACACACACACACACGGTGAGAGAGTAAGTGACTGTTCTCAGCGCTAGGTGACACAGTGTGGGCTTGACTCCAGATGGGAGAGCATTAAGCTGTTAATAAATGAGGATCTTTCTCTGCATCTGTGGAATGACAGACATACAGTATTCTAATGAAGAAGAGCTGCCCAGATGGCTTGATTTCATAGATAACTCCTCTTTTTTTCACATTCTTTACTGGTTGGCTTTATACTGTGAGTGTGTGAGAGAAACATTGACTAAGAGGGAGTTTTTTGCTTATATTTTCCTTTTAATTGATTGGAAATTGGATAGTGACATAAGAGAAGTCGAAATGGATCGGAAAGTGATACAGGCTGGACTGTCCCTGGATTTGAACAAACCTCTTAACTGAATTTCAGAACTTGTACTTCAATACTTAGGCTAAAAATGAGTGACAAATCATGTTACTGTTTAAGTTACTTGTTTCATTATTTGAAGAAACAAAAATATGCCCCGTCCTGTAGACACACACACACACACACACACACACACACACACACGGACACAGCAGTTAGTGACTGCAGGCCCATGCAACAAAATCAGTCATGCTTGTTTTTTTTTTATGTTAAGAAAAGCTCCCATAAAAGTAAAACAAAATGCCATTGCTTCCTCAAAGGTTTGTGCAGTTGATGCTCCTTCACCAGCTTCAAGAAATAAAACATGACTGTTTGCAGAGACAACATGAAATCAAAATCAGTACTGTTATAGTTAACTAAAACTATTAGCTGAAATAAAATGAATTATCTTTATTCTATGAAAAACTAAAAAATTAGACATTGAGCCTTGACAACTGAAGTAAAAGCTGAAGAACTAATATTACTCAAACTAAACTGAAATAAAAATAAATTCATGCTAAATAGAAATATAACAACTAATAAACAGCACTTAACAAAATTACTAATATTTAAACAAATTCAAAAAGACAAAAATTAATATTAATAATAATTAATATTAAAATGTCGCTGATAAAAATTGACCCTTTTCACATTCCTAATATATGACACTGGTCTCATTGGTAGTCTAAAATAGTGTTATTTTAAAGTAAATGTTTTTTTGTTAGTTGTCGTTTAATTTTCACTATGCAATCAAATCACAATTGCTGAAATCAATTCTGAATATTTCTGTTTTACCTCCAGTTTTTTTCCTATGTAGTAGCTGTAGAAGCCTTATGGGACTATCGCATGAAGTGCGGCCACTTTCTTCCTCTGACAGCAGTAAAGAAGTTAAATATTTAAAAGAGGAACAAGATAACAAAAAAAGGGGAGTCCAACCGAGCTGTTTTATTACTGATCCCTCTCTTGTCATGAATCAGCGTTCACATCTTCTTCTTTTCTCGACCTTGTGTTTGTGTGTTTCTGTTTTGGGGATTTGTCTTGTCTGCATGTATTCTTTATTCTTGCCTTTTAATCTATTGGCAATTCCCCACTCTTCCCTGCTGTCACTCCATCACTGTCATTATCCAAACATCTTTGAAGTCATTCATTCTGTCCTGCCCGAGTAGCTCTAAAAGACCCTGTCGGTCGACTGATCTGAAGTCAGCATGCAGTGGCTAAGGCAAAAACATCTTGCAGTATTGATTACCCTTCACTGTCCGGAGTCCAGTCGGCTCATTAGTCCGGGTCAGAGCGGGACCACCTGATAAGCACCTGTCCTCATTTTTCAATTCCCTCTGAGATTCCTGTCATGCAAGAGGTCAGAGTTTCATATGACGTGCTTTTTTTTTTCAACATGGAACACAAATGTCTTATCACCCGAGCGCTAAGGTCAGCCGGACGGGGGAGATTGAGTCGTAATACCTCCGTTGTGGGAGGTCTGTGGATTTTTTCCCTCTCTTTTCTCTCACTTTATCGCTTCCCTTGACTTATTCTGCTCATCTGGGGGCTCCGTGGATCTCCTCCTCATTGTTTGAAGAGGATTTCTGCCACATGGGAATTTACAAACAGATCAACTTTCTAAGACAACACTGCACTTCATTAAGACCCTCAGCTGTGTGTGTCCACCTTATCGCTTGCCCACCCAGACGACACGCTCTGGTCAAGGCCATCGTGGCGTCTATGACTTGTCTCTTTCCATCCGTTCCTCCCACGCTTCCTCTGTTCTCAGCTGTGGTGTTGTGCGTGAGCTGGCAGAGGGCGATGTCTGTGGGGGAATTAGCATTACCCCCCTCCTCTCATGTGTTCTGTCTCCCCACTGCTCCCCTGCAGACCCCCCTGCTAAGGTTCTTCCTTCCTCTCTGATCCTCCAGATCACTGCCGCCACATCAGCAGCCCGTAAACAAACCCCCTCCTGGAGTCGGAGCCTGGAGCTGACCCTGTGTGGTCACCCATTGTCCTGTCTGAGACCCATATCATTGGCAGATGAGACATGGCTGTGTTTATGTATCTTATATGGGGGACTCCAGCAGTGCTGTGTGTGGTTTAGTGATTTGCTGGCTTAGAAGAATTTAGAGCCCTTAGAACCCATATCTGTCACCAGCTACATAAATCTTAAATTCCCACACAGAATCTGCACACATTTTCTATGTTGGTGTGTGAAAATCTGTGGAAGTCTACAGAATAGTTTTAAAAGGATGATATCATGATTAATCAAATTTCAGTGAACTATTAAAGCATATTGCAAGTCTCAACTAAGATGTGGGTCCTTAGAAATATAGTTATGTCAAAAGAATGGTCCAAAAAGTTAGAAGATATAATCGGCCTTCAAAAACAAGGAACATGATACAAACAGATAGCGAAGGCACGAAATGTCCCTAGAGCTACATTTGGAAGCATAGTACTCCAGTTCAAAGTTAAAGGAAAAGTGGTGACACTACCTGGACTGGACAGAAAAAGGAAGCTATCAATGGCTGCAACCAGATTTCAGAGAAGGCAGATTCAGAAAAAACGATGAAACAAGACTAGAACTTTTCAGCCCTATGCGTCAGCGGTATGTCTGGAGGAAGAAGAATGAAGCATATGCTGAAAATAACCCTTTGCCTTCAGGTGAGCATGGTGGTGCTCAGTGATGCTCTGGGGCTGCTTTGCATTCTTTGGCACTTGAAACCTGCAGCATGTGGAAGGTAATATGGATTCATTGAAGAATCAGGAAATCCTTGGAAAAATCGTCATGCCGTCAGTGAGGAAGCTGAAGCTTGGGCATCATTGAAACTTCCAGAAGGACAATGATCTCAAACATACCTAAAATTTGGTTTGGTTGCAGAAGAAATCCTTGAAGATTTTACAGTGGCCATCAGTCAACTGCCTTGAACCGAAAAAATCTAGAAAAAAACTAGAAAATCTCTGGTGGGAAGGGAATAAAAGGTGTTTGCAGCACGCAAACCCAATAATTTTAGTGAACTGGAGGCCATTGGTCACGAGGAATGGACTAAGATTCCTCAGAAACGCTTCCAGAATCTGGTGTCTGGTTTATACATCTCGTTTGCAGCAGGTCATAACAGCAAAAGGGTGTTCTACTAAGATACTTGCCATTAAGGGGTTGAATAATTTTGAGACTGCAGAAGTCATTCAAAGTTGCATTTTCAGTTGAATTTGGGGAAACCACTTGAAACATTTGTTGAGTTGAGCTAATTCAATTACTTTTGTTTGATATTTTCAAACAAATCGCTCCCCGGACTCCACAGCATAATGGCTGCCCACTGCTCCGAGTGTGTCACGGTTTGCAGTGTGTGTGTGTGTTCACTACTCACTACTCTGCTTCTAATGCTTGTGCACTAACTTGGATGGGTTAAATGCAGTGGACATATTCCGAGTATGGGTTACCATACTTGGCATTCACTTTCATTTTCCACTACGGTAAGGACAAGCCAAGGGGCAATCATTTTGTAAATGACCGGTGTTTGATTTATGTGCAGTGTCTGCTGTGAAGTTCTCTAGCTGTAGATTCCAACCCACCATCAGCTTTCTCCCGCCAAATTTTATTCCAATTAAAAAGAAAACAAAAAAGAAAGAAAAGTAAAAACTCATTCTGGGTCTTCTATTATAGTGTGCACTTTACAAGACAACACTCCTCTCCAGCGGATCTGTGATCACCACCCTCATCACGTTTAGAGGGGGAGGTGAGGAGCACTTACCATTCTTACCTGCAGGGTTTTCATTATCAGACTAATAAGACAATATTAATTATGCGACAGCACTGTGCTCTAATTACAATGACAGGCGATTGTGCTCTCCTTTCCATGTCAATTTATCTATAGGAGGGCAGTGAAGGCAAACACTGAATTCCATATGATTATTTAGGATATTAACTGTGAGAATTGATTCTCGGTTTCTCGGTATATACGCCTGGGGGAACTCCCTCAGAGAACACTAGTGACATGCAGATTGTTTGAAATGTTGAGCTTCAGCAGTTTTGATTGCATCACCTGTGAAGGATGTATGAAGGAATGAACTATATAACCCCAATGTTTTCACCACCGAACATGCACTTTGTATGAATTCTGCTCACGGGGTGCTCTGTGAGTCTGGGGGCAAGAAGTTAAACCTGTGAAAATAATCTTGTCTGAAAACTGCACAAATAATGTATGAACTATTCAAAGTTGTTTTGTGAAGGCAGAAAAAAAAAAAGCCCAGAGCTGCTCAGGGATTGTTTGGGGGCATTGCTTAAGCTCTCAGTGATGTGAACTGTGCAAACTCTGCGTGAGTCACATTTCCTTGTCTCCCTTTTATAAGAAATAATGTTTTCGTAAAAAGATATTAATACAAATTAAAAGACTGCTTTTTCAAGCTCTTTCCACTCAAACAGTTGTTTAGAGAATGAGCACACAGAGGGTACTGGATGTTTTCAACCATTCAGATGGATTTGTCTTTAGAATCTTTCTCATGCAGTGATTAACAAGTGATTGACCTAGGCTAATCTTTAATTTCTTTTTCGCCCAGACAAAGTGATTTTGTATTTCCTGCAACTAAAAATTAATTTCCTAAAGATTCCATGAAGACACTGTTAGCCCTAATTTGTTTTTGGTTCCCACAGACCAGTTATGGATTTTACCATAAAATCTATTTTTGTCCTAGTTGTTCATTTGAAGCAAATGTAATATGTAGATATTTCATTTAATATGCTTTAAGTAATGTCTGTGTCTGTGTTATAATTTGAAAGGATTTTGTTTCCCCTACAAGTTAAACGGACATGTCACTTGTCTAACTTGTGATCAAAGAAACCTGCGTTTCTTAAGCATTAAAATCAGCATATTAGAAAGATTTCTGAAGGATCATGTGACACTGAAGTCTGGAGTAATGATGCTGAAAATTCAGCTTTGCCATCACAGGAATACATTACATTTTAAGATATATCAAAATAGAAAACCATTTTAAATTGCAACGATTTCATAGTGTTACTGTTATTACTGTAGTTTTCATCAAATAAATGCAGCCTTGGTGAGCATGTGACTCCCCCCCCCCAAAAAAAAAAAAACACTACAAAATCTTAACGACCCCAAACTTTTGTTATATTATAAATTATTTTTGTTGTAGTAATATAATAGTACAATTTGTTGTCTGTAATGCATTGTTAAAGACATTTACATATTAAAGGTGCTATAACGTTGACACTTAACTCGAATTATCTACTTTCTGCTTCCTCTATATGGAAGATAGGCTATATAAATCTGGTATTTTGTTTTTCCACCCTATGATGTTAGCATGGACAGTCCATGATGAGGGAACATGTTGCACACAAAACTCCTCACCAACTTTTTTGGACACATGCAATCAAACATCTGTGAGAGTGAACGGCCGTAGACCCTCTCAAACAGAACCCACGCACCATTTCAAGACCCCCTCATGCTCTTCTCTCATATATCAAAAGAGAAGCACCTGAGGCACTGAAGCAATAATGTAGTATAAATGAAATTTCCTGCAAGGCTTATTGATGTCATTAAACACAAGCATATTGCACTTCACAACCATTTTAGTCTTCATCAGAGAGCTTGACATTTAGTGAATTAGGTACTGTTGAGCTGCCTGTGTATTCCTATCGTCACTGGCGTCACCCCCTCCACCACGGCCTGTAGAGATATCCGTCATCTCATTTAGGCCCGCTGACCGCTGACGAGCGCTAATATCCCTTTGCATTAGCTCATTTGAGCCTAATGTACTTTTGCTGTTTGTAATCAAATAAGCAATAGCTTAGGCTATGCCTTATGGCTTAAATGAGTATGCAACCATTACGATTACATTATTACTCTATCTAAAGGTTTCGCTTTTTTTTTTGTCCTGTGTCATGATAGTGGGTATGAATTCATATGCACATTTGTTTTGTTGCATATGCAGTCACAGATCATGGTTTGATTGGGTTTTTAGTACTCCATTAATGTATTAAATTTGATCTAGTTTAAACCAGTGTTTCTGAAATGGTATTGCTTGTTTTGTTTGCTGTTGTCGACCCAACGCACTACCAAAAATTGGTTGTGCAAAAGTGAACGAAACTATAATCTGATGATTAGTTGTGACGTGTTTAGATGCTGTTGCTTCCTTTTGACAAACTTGGCATGTCTTTATAGGTTTAGTGTTTTGTTTGGATTGTAAATTTCCCTGTATTGAGTGTCATGCTATTGGCGGCCAATATCACAGCACAATTTATAATACATTTAGAACGAATCTGCAGTCAGTTTACCATTAAATTGCATTTTATATATACAATTTATATAATTAATTAAATTAGACAACCTTTTTTAAATCAACTTTTTTAGTACATTTTGGAACTGCAAGATAACTTGCCAATGCGATAACCTCAAAATGTCCAAATAACACACAGTTAAAAAACTGACCAAAATATCCATCAGTCTATGATTGTAATTGGAAGTGATCTTATATTTAATCTATTCTGAGTTGTATTTTCTTTTTATCCTAGCCTAATTTTGATAATGGTTTTAAGATCATGTGCATCATGTCCATGTTGGCATAATTTGACTAGTTTCTTTCTGCAGGTTGAAGCACAGACTTTGACAAAATATATGAGGATGGTTTTCTCCTCCTTATGAGACTATCATTACTATGGACAATGATATGACTAGTCACACTTAATTTTTTTGTATTTGCCATTTATTGTTTCGCTGTCACCCTCAGCTCTATCCGAACAGATCTGTCAATGGGATTTTTTGGGCCTAGTCTATGAATATCACGCTGACTTCTCCCTGCAGCTCAGTTTGACTGCAGATTAAGACCTCACACATTTATTGACACCAGCACAGCTGACAGTCTCAGCCGTCAGACACGGATACATCTCCACCACCTTCACGCCTCATTCCAGGGGGGCATCTGTTGGTGCCTCCACCCGGGTGGGCCATAAAGTGCTCACGGAGTTGGCATAACAGGATCAGCGTGCCCTGGAATATAAGCTCCGTCACCAAGGGGCTTTTTTGCTGACCGTTGCCAAATCACAACCACCATAAAACATCTTGTCTTAATTGGCGCATTTGCCATCCACGTCTTAAAACACTGTAGTTTCAGCTGTTGCAGATCGTGAGCAAAAGCAAAACAAGAAAGAAATGCTGAAAGTTGTTGATGTCACTGAGCCATGAAACTTTTGGCCCGGGGATGAAATTGCACTGTGTACACGTTCTTTAGCAATTTAGCTGCAGGGATAAACATACCTTACATCAACACGATGTTTGTACTCTAGATTTGCCCCGCTTTAGGCTGACAGAACCCGTACACTCTGCTCTCTGTGCCGAACAAGTGAAATCCAGACAGTTCCAATTATCTCATTCACTGAGGCTGTCTAGAGTGCAACTGTATGTACTATGTATGCAAAGAAGTGTGATTGATTCTCATTGTCATAAATGGAAATACTGTTTTTTTTTAGACCTCTATAGGTTCAGTTTGAGTTGCATTAGTGTTTTGCAAAGTGCAATTGTTTGATTAGACCAAATAAGTTAATGGTATAATCAAATGGTATAATTGTGTTGATCCTGTTAAACCACACAATGGACCTTTCTCACAGACTTTTTATATTACTATACTGTGTGTTATATTACCTTGGTATTAAATTACAGAAAACAATTTAATGCTGCAGTTTCTAATACAATGGTCCATCTAATATTGTGAAAAGGGTCCATCTAATATGCTTTAATAGCTCTCTTCAGTGCTTTTTTAAAAATGTTCCAACCAAAGTTATATTTTAGTCAGTCTTGTTCTTAGCTAACTGGAGCCTTTTTAAATTGATTTGAAAGACTTATAAAGATGCATCTTGTCTCCTGTAGATCATTACAAAGTATGTTTATGAACTCTTGGAGAATAACTGCAACCTGAAGAAGGAGATCCTTCCTGTAAGTAATGTCTTTTTTCTTCCTTAAAAACTGTTTGAATATAAACAGAATTATTGTGAAAGCTGATGCAGTTGTGCTTTAAGAATACAGTAGTCTAAATTGTGTGGACTAAGTTTTAAAATGATAATCTTCAACACTTCTCAGCTCTCCAGGAGAAAATTGCATTTGTTCTGACGGTAACATTGTGTACGCTCAAGGAGATACCTAAGGTGTGGTCACTGCATTCATATGAGCAATAATGTTATGATTTCTAGTGCGCTTTTTTAAGAGGCGTATCATTAAACTACACATCATTTTTGATAGCGGGTGTTTGCACTTGGTAGAAATAGAATTTATGTCCTTTTAAAAGCACTGTAAATTACTCTCCATAAATCACCTGAACAATGCTGGCACAGACTTTTATGAGCTGTTTTATTTGTGGAGAGTATTTACCAAATGATGTTCTTGGAGTCTGTATTGTCTTTCAGAGAGTTTCATGGGCACAGCTACCTGTGAACAACTGCATTTAGTGCTCAATCCATTTGTCAAAGTTAATTTTAAAGAAGACCACACACAAAATGCATTGTGTTATTTTCTACTGTATGATTTTATGAGCCTGCCACATTACTGATCACCACACAGGAAGCATACGCATGTAGAAGTCAAGATGGTTTTGTTGCAGTGTAATGAAGTCATCAGACGCAGACAGACAGTGTTGACTTTTCAGCTGCTTGGCAGTGTAGCTCAGCATTGAGCTCTGTTCATTAGAAATAATTCCAGGCTCTGACTCACTCCGCTGTTTCTGAGTGTCCTGCCCCACTTTAATAAGAGTAAATATAGTTGTTGACACATCAGGGGGCAGACAACACACAAACACCTTTTATAATCAAATCGAGGTTCACAGAGTTTGGCAAGTTTGACTGAATGTAATGGAAACATGCTTTCTTGTTTTACTTATACACAAGCAATAGACCACGTTATTTGCTCCAGCATTTTAGAATGCAGTGTGAACTGTAGTTTCAAAGTGCCCTAAGTATGTTCAATAATACAACAGAGACCATTTCCAAACCGCAGATTTCATTGGCCGTAATCTTGTACCCTGATATAATTGGCGACCGGTGTCTCTGTTTGGTACTGATTATAATATTTATATTCCTTCAGGTCGATGCGACTGAGGATGAACCGAAAAGCTTTATTTACGTGAGCGAGGATGCCCTCACTAACCCGGAGAAGATCATGGTTCTCATCCAGGGCAGTGGAGTGGTGAGGGCAGGCCAGTGGGCTCGACGCCTCATCATTAATGAAGACCTCAACAGTGGAACGCAGATACCCTTCATTAACCGTGCCAAAGAGGTGGGTTTTAGTTTGTCTTCATTATGTTTCTTTTTTCTTTTTTATGGTTTAGCAAAGGAACTATGTAAACATTTGTTGTTTGTGCTAACAATGTTTTTTTGGATATAGGTTGTGTTGGGCCTTGGGCGTATTTAATACACTTTATTCCAATTTCAATTATTGTGTTTTATCAATTATGCATTAATAGGTCTTATATATAGACTACAATTCGAATAATTTAAGAAATAAGTCTTTTATATACACTATTTCTGCATTTATTTCTTTATTCAAAAAACATTATTTATATATATATATATATATATTATATATATTCAGCAATGGCACATTAAATTGATAAAAAGTGGCAGTAAAGACATTTTATAATGTTACAAATGATTTCTATAAATATATTTCTATCAAATGAATTGCTTTTCTATTAATCTATTTCCAAAGAATCCTTAAAAAATGTCTCATAGTTTTTTATAAAAATATGAAACAAAAACTATTTTTAACATTCAAAATTGAACAGTAAATCAGCATATTAGAATGATTTCTGAAGGATCATGTGAAACTGAAGACTGGAGTAATGATGCTGACAATTCAGCTTTATCACAGGAATACATTACATTTTAAAATATATTAAAATGAGAATAGTTGTTTATTTTCAATTGTAATAATATTTCACAATATCGCTCCGACAATACTTTATTTTAAGGTGACGTAGTTACACGTTACTACTTGTACTTACCATAGTAATAACAGTAAATGATGCATAATTACAAGTAACTAAACCAAACCCTAACCATAACTCTATAGTAAGTGCAAGTAGTTAATTAATATTACTCAGTACTTATTTGAGTAAGTACAATGTAACTACGTCACCTTAATATAAAGTGTAGCAATTACTGTTTTTACTGTGTTCTTGGTCAAATAAATACAGCCTTAGTAGGCATAAGACATGAGACTTCTTAATTATTCTTAATTATCTTAATTATTTCAAACTTTTAACCTGTAGTGTATATTTTTTGTAGTTAATTTCTATTGCAAATTTAAAGCATGATGAGTTTAATTATTAATATTGATTTGTTTTTATTTATTTAATCTGTGGTTTGGCCTTTGATTGTATTAGCTGGGTGAGTAAATATGTGAACTACTGCCCTGACTGAACCAGTAGATTGTTTAATATCTATGAAAGTGATATCACATGCGTGTAGTCTGAGCGACTGCTGTATCTATCTCTATTTTCTCCTCTGTATCCCTCTTTACTCTCTCCGATCCATAGATATTTATTTACCCAGCAAAAGGAGCTGTTTTGCTTTTACGTGTGTACTGTAAACTGTAATTTAGATTTTCATTTCTTTTCTCTGTCGGAGGACGTATCCCCGAGTGGAGTTATTTCCGTCCATCGCGGCTAGTCGTTTGTCACGCCGCCCGCCGCTACCTGTGTAATTTCATCGGCCCGTGCGTTCAAATTGACTTAAGGGAGATCTCCCTCGCTCTTCCATCTAAATGTCATAAAACACACACACTCTCTCACACTGATGTCTGCAGGCAAAGTCACTTTTCGCACAGCGCCGGGAAAAGACGGACAGGGACGGTGAGTTTGTGTGTGTGGGAGACAGTAAGGTGGCTTATTGCATTTGTGAAGAGGCGCGTTCTGGGGGCGTACCACGACGGGTTAGACGGAAAGAATGCACGCCGGCCATTTATCTTACTAAATAATGACCCCTGCTTTGCTGTGACATCATCATAATAGCATTTACAGGAAGAGAGATTCCAGAGTTTGTTGCGTGCGTGTCAGTATGACCGAGGGAATGTGGCTGTCACTTTGTAATATTTGTATTGCTGAAGGGGTGCGGATGCGGTGTCTGATTCTTCATGTGACGGCTCGTGTTTGTGATTTCCTCTGTGATAAACAAGGCCACCTGAGGCCATATGCCGAATACGCTCTGATCCGAGATCAGTCTGTTCTTTTTAGCCTGTGAGATGTGCTATTCTGATGGGAATTGCTAACATGCTCACAAACAGATTTCATTGCTCCCTGATCTGTCCTGTGAAGCTTAATTTAACATTTTGGTGTAGAAATAAGATTGTAAAATAAAGAAGGGTGATTCTGAGTTGCTCATACTGTACATTTGATTTGGGCTGTAGTAGACCATTGTCTTCATTAGCACATTTCTGGAGAAAACGCAGACGTTCTCAAAGAAAGATGACTCAGTCAGATCAAATGAGTACTGCAGCGGTTTTTAAAGACATACCAGATATAATCAATCATTTTGGAAATCAAATAAAAAGAGAGAGAAAACACAGACAGTCCACTGAGGACAAAACCCGTTTGCTACAATAGAAGGCTAGTAAGATTTCTTTTTTTAAGATATTTTATTTCAGTAAGGATGCATTACATTGATCAAAAGTGACAGTATAGACTTTTTTACTACGTACTTATATTTAAAATAAATGCTTTTCTTTTGAACTTTCTATTCATCAAAGAATCTTGAAAATATCATTGTCTCCACATGAATATCCAGCAGCACAACTGGTTTCAACATTGATGATAATAAGAAATGTTTCTCAAGCAGCAAACCAGAATGGTTTCTGAAGGATCATGTGACACTGAAGACTAAAGTAATGGCTGCTGAAAATACAGCTTTGCAATCACAGGAATAAATTACATTTTAAAATGCAGATGTATTTATTGATACCCCCCCCCCCCCACACACACACACAATATTACTGTTTTTACTGTATTCCTGGTCAAATGCAGCCTTGGTGAGCATAAGACATTTCTTTCAAAAAAATAAAAACTCTTAATGACCCCAAACTTTTAAACAATGCATTTTTTTTTATTAAATAATTGTTCTAAATTTAAATAAATGACAGTAAATTAAACCATTTTTTATTGCATTTTTATTTTGTATTATTATTATTATAATTTTTTTATTTCATATTATTTGGAAAAAGAGACAACATTTACACGTCTGTTAATTTAAATATTTTTTTAAGATACAATAGGTGCATTTAAGGTGGTTTTAAATGCAGTAACTGCTGATCCAGCTGCTGCATCATGTGTGTAGGAGTTTAGCTGGTCACACACCACTGACTATGTGCTAGTATGTAAGGGAAAGACTGTGCATTATTCCCACATCTGCGCGTGTGACAGACTATGGGCATCCACAGAAGGCCGTAGTGGCAGCGCTGGGAAACGGGGCCGGAGTCTGACAGCTGGGCTACTGAGAGAGTGAACACGTAAGAACTTGTGTGTGTGTGTTTGAGAAAGAAAGCAAGCTTGCTTAATGACAGCTTATTCCTTCATGAGTTTAACTCCTGACAGCCGACAGCTCTGCCTGTTGCATCATGGTAGCAGAATCATTACCTTGTGACCTGTCAAAAGCTGGAGAGTTTCAGCGGAAGAGAGCAAGAAAAAAAAAGCTGGAGGAACGAGAGACTGCGAGATTTGGAATTAATTTGTTTTTCGCAGGGTCAGAAATTGAGTACCGTAAAGGTTTGGGTGAGATGGGAGCCCTAAAAAAGGGGATTAGGATTACAAAAGCCTGTTTAGAACCATTGGCCTCACTGTTTATGCAAGTACGATTACATGACATATGTATTTTGTGCGGCACTATTTTCATATAGCTGATTTAACCTCTTATGACCGACCCCCCCTCTGCTCTGGTCTCGGCCAGTCTCTCTCTGACAGAGCCGGATTGATTGCTCACTCAGAGCATCTTATTTAAGCCTGCAGTTACTCTGACATTGACCCAGCCAAAATGTAGCCGAGGCTAACGTGAGGACGTGACTGGAAAGGTGAGAGGATTTTTCTCTCTGATGCAGGAAGCTTGCGATCTTTTTCCCTCTAGTGGCTCTCAGGAAGCATGAGTGAAAACGAGCTCTTGACAGAGGCAATAAATATACTGCAACTCTTCCAAACCCTCTCCCTCCCTCCCTCCTAGAATGTTCACTCACTCGTTCCATGCTTTATTCAGTTTTCCTCATCCCTGTTATCTCATCCAATCTTATTTTAGTTATCTGTAATATACAGTTGCAGAACCCCCCCCCCCATCCCTTCTCTTTTTCTGTCTGCGTTCTAAAAGGATTGCTTGTGTACTGCATATTTTGTTTATATTGTCTAAAACCTTTTTTTTTATTTTTTTTTTATTGTGTAAATCAATTCACAATATTTAAGCTTAGTGTCAAGAACCCTGTTTAGGTTTATTCTGCGACAATGACCAGCAATTTACTTGCCAAATAAGTAAATACAGTGAATTGACATTTTAGTGCATAATCAAGGTGAAATTATTTCATTATATGGGAATAAATAGGCTGCAAGGTGATGGAAATTGAAACATGAAACTTTTACATACACAACCATTCAAATGTTTGGGGTTGATTTTTTTATTTTTTATTTTTTTGGAGAGAGAAGTCTCTTATGCTCACCAAGGCTATATTTCTTTGATAAAAAAAATACAGTATAAACAGTGATATTGTGAAATATTATTATAATTAAACATTTTTTTCTATATTCAAATATTTAAAAATGTAATTTATTCCTCTGATGGCTGAATTATCAGCATCATTACACAGCAGTCAATCCAGTCTTCAGTGTCACATGATCCTTCAGAAATCATTCTGATATGCTGATTTGCTGCTCAAAAAAACATTATTAGGGTAATTAATGTTCAAACACTGGTTAATGTTTTTGTGGAAACAGTAATACTATTTTTCAGGATTCTTTGATTAATAGAATGTGCAAAAGAATAACTTTATTTGAAAAAACATATTGTAACATTATAAAGAGTCTTTACTGTCTCTTCTTATTCATTTTAATGCATCCTTGCTGAATAAAAGTTTATTTTTTACTGACCCCAAACTTCCAGAGAGCTGTTCACAGGTTCAGATTGGGGAATTTGGAATATTGGAGTGCATTGCATTATGGGATACAGTATTCCTTCTGCCCATTTTATCAAATGTAGTAGGTCATCCGTGCATAGAGAAAATGTGCATATTTTGTACAGTATGCATACTGCAAAAAATATCCATGTAGTTAGTATGAGTGGTACGTAATTCTGAACATAGGTTTTCTTCTCACAACTCTATTATTTCCCAATGTATTTTTCTTTGACTTGTTCTTTCCCTATCCGTGTTTTCTCTGCTCCAATCTCTGGCCTGCGTGTTTGTTTTTTCTCTGTTGCTTTGACCTGCACCCCTTCTGTAAACTCTACCCCGTTTCCTCCCTGACCCAAATCGACCCCCATATAGCTCTTTTCTCTCATATCCCAAACCTCCCTTCGCTGATGACAGTCGGTTCCCTGGTTAACAAAAATAAAACGTCAGAAAAAGGAATAAAAAAGGGCAACTGCATTTCATTAAGAATAAAGTCTTTAATAAAAAATAAGATCCGTATCCCCCCCACCACCCCCCTCCCTGTTCTTGTTAGTCAGTTAGAAGCGACTCTGGAGACTTGCTAGAAAGAAAGAGGGGGTGTGGTGTTTTCAAAAGTGTGTCAAAAGCCTAGGGGTTTGTATCTGCCCAGAATTTCAATGGGAGGCTGAAAGGGGGCCGGGAAGCGGGCAAACTCAAACACTGGAATCTTGTTTAATTTCTGTCATGTTGCTCTTTTTTTCACCAGATTGATGTCTTTTTCAAAATCGGCTCACTATCTCTCCCTCTCTCCCTCCGTCATTTGCAGATGCGGTGTGATACTGTATGCCATCTCTGTCCTCTCTGCCTTAAATCCCTTAATTTTCCTGCTTCCCCCCCCTTCTCTCCTTACTGACTGGGGACCTGTGTTTTTTTTCTTCTTCTTCATTTATGATTATCAGTCGATCCATAACTTGCTTGCTAAGGGCTAGCCTTTAGCATCATAGATGCTGCGCTTCCTGTATACGGGGTGGGGGAACTGGTGCCCCACTGTTACGTTAACTAGATATAGAGCCGTGCATCGGGAGACCGAGGGTAACAGCGGCCCAGCACTGGGGTAATGTGTTCTCCGTCTTGCTGGAAGGTTCAGCATTTCCTGCAGTTAAAATCAATGAACTTGACACCTTCAAAGGGTCATGTGAGGGAGCGACTTGCTCCGGGGTTAAAACTCTTTTAAATAGCCCCCTGCGGGAATCACCGCTGTCAATAAAATGCAATAATTACCACACCCCAGCCTGGGAAGAGTGCAGGCAGGCTGGGCTAAATTAAAAATTGATCAGAAAGAGGAGAAAACATTATTTTTGTGGCCCTTTTCCTCAGTCTTTATCGTGCAGAGTCTCATCAGCAAACTGGCTGTAGTTTCTTCTGCTTCCTATTTTACGATTTCCACCACTCTATCGCTCTCCGGTGAACAATTTACCATGTCGTTAGATGTTAAAAGATTTATTTGGCATTTACTTGTCCTTATGGTGAGGTGTGTTGCAGACGAGGCTGGGTTTATGAGTTAGCGTTCCTCTATGCAGACGTGGGCATTGAGAGCACCCTCAGCATTTATTGATTGTCGCCTAATTTTGTCTGACTATCCCCACCTCTGTACCTTCATCTGACAGTCAGAATAGGTATCAGTTGCTCATCCGTATATGTATCTGTCATCTTGTTTTCACACAGACACATCTTACCTAAGAGCAAGATGTTTTTCATTACACACACATACAGTACATACACATATTCAAATGTCACTTGCTCATCATATCCCACCAGAGATTGTTCTGATGCTGTCTAGACCATCAGACAAGCTACTTGCATCATTGCGCAAAGATTTATGGGCCATCACTTGTGGTGGGATGATGTCATAGAAAGGGGGCGGGGGTACTAATAAAGTGCTATGTAAGTACATTGTTTGTTTTTTTTGTTCCGTAGTACCATGGAGTAAATACTTTTAAATGGACATTATATTAAATATTTACAATTAAGATATGCATTATTCAAATTAAATATTTATAATTAAATATATATATATATATTTTTTGTAATATATCTACTGTATATAAATCTTTAAAGTTAAAAACTTTTTAAGCATGAATTATTAACTTAATATAGCATCATGGTTTTGGGAAGTCTTTCCTTCTCAAAAAAAGTTTTGTTATTAAAAGTTTTATTAAAAGTTACAAATTTTGAGAGCTTATTGACCTTGACACACAGCCACAAATCTTCAGGGGACCTCTGTTATATTTCCTGTTTTTTGTTTTTCTTACTGCATGTTGGATTAACCGGATTTTAGATCCCACTACATGACCTTTTCAAAAAAAAAAAAAAATCTTATTTTTAAAATTTTGATAAGCAGTGAAGGAACTTTTTGCTTTGTTATAATATTAAGACAGTTGTATCACTGTGACATGTTTATTGAATTTAATTCAGAAATTCATACTCCTAATGGAAGAGGTGTGTTCCAAGTTATTGTATGTTTATTGTATTAAAGATCCAGACCAAAAGAGAACCATGTCATTGACCCATATGCCAAAGTATCATAATAGTACTATCCGTCACCATTGTACTGCTACACTTTATTTATTTATTTATTGTACGGGAGAAAAACCTTAAATAGACTAAAGCAAGAAACCATTATGAAACATTATTGGCGATCGTTCACTCATTAGCAGAGTGTTGATGATTTGATTCTGCTGCTAAATGAACTAATGATACGGTGGCAGAGGCAGCCGGCGAGGTGTGTGTTGTAGGTCGTTCTGCGCTGCGGGCAGTGTGTGAGTGTCCCAATGGGATGGCCTTGTTTAGATTCTCTCATACAACGCCTGTGGCAGTATATGAGGTAGGTCTTCGCTCACTCTCTCCCTGGGACGACTCTTTGAGGCTGAATGTAGTGTTTGTGTGAGTGTGACATAAGGGAAGAGAAAAAGATAGCGGTATAAAATATAACCCTGTTTTATTAATAGAGTCCCTTTTACTGTCCGATATATCAATCTTTAACAACATACTCGAGCAGGAATCCGACCAGAATGAAAGCTGCCCGTAAGATTGCCCTTATTGATTAGAATTTCTCCTTGTGTTCTTGGCAGTCTTAAGGGCTCTTCTGTTGTCCTGGATCTGTACAATTTTTCATGCTGTCCTCTCCACTGCACTTTGTCGAGGTCAGGGTAACCGACTTGCCAAAGTTTTCGGAGGAAATTGAGTTTATGGGGGAAACCGAATGAAGGCATGCGGCTATCCGTGGAGGACTGCTCAGGAGGTCAAAGTTCAGCCTAGCTGCAAAAAAAAATAAAATAAATAAGTAACATGCCAGAGTTGCTCTCCGGGCAAATTGGCTCATTTTGCGAGAGCTTGATCGATGGGGAGGAACCGTTGGCGCAAATAGGGGTTAACTGGGTCTTGGCCATATTCTGTGGTTCAATGAAAGAGAAGAACAAATATATGTATGTTTTTTTTCCCCCGCCTCACATTACTGGAAGATGAAAATAAATATGGGAGAGGGATGGCTGTTCTCAAGGACCTTTGGCTAACATTCAGATGTCCAGAGACCTTCACTTCCATAAGGATTGAGCATGATAATGAAGATGGACCGCGTGGCCCCGTTCCAAATGTTTTGAATAGACGGCACTCTTTTATGAGCACGGCTCTTTAGACCGACTGGTTCAGAAGATATCGGCGTTTCAACAGCTGCTCCGATCCAAAAAGCTTAAATCTGCAGTATGAATGATGTGAACCTTTTGCATAGAGATATAAACAAAGATCTTGTTTGTATTATAACTGTGTATGATTGATGGTAATCACTTTTGTGATTTGTTTTGTTAGAAATACTTATTCTATCCCTTTTTAAGGACAATTCTAGGTACAGTAGGACATAAATCATATACGTGGGGTGTGGATTACAATGGTGGAAGAAAAAATCAACAGACTTGACTAATTTTAGAAAGAAAAACACTATAAATGTTTATATTATTATTATTATTATTATTATTTAGTTAACACTTTTATTTAGCGAGGGTGCATTAATTTGATCAAAAGTGACAAAAGTAAAAAAATATATAATAATTTTTATTACAAAACAATTCTGTTTTATTAACTTTCTATTCATCAAATATTCCTGAAAAAGAGATGTCATGGTTTCCACAAATATATTAAGCAGCACAAATGTTTTGATAATAATAAATGTTTCTTTGAGGAAATAAGTATATTAGAATAATTTCTGAAGGAATATGTGACACTGAAGACTGGAGTGATTATGCTGAAACAGGAGTAAATTGTTTTACAATATTAAAATATAAAACTTATTTTAAATTGCAGCCTTTTATCAAATAAATGCAATCTGGGTAGGCAAGCTTTTGAATAGTAGTGTACCGTAAAACTTCAAATAATAGCTCTGGCTCACCGGCTTGTATTTGAGACATATGAGACAGGCCTTTCATTTAGTGTTGAGATGTTGTTCATTGAGTGTAGGCCTAGAGATAACGATTCAAAGAGCATAGGCTGATAGACGGAAAGCATGACAGTAGGAGGTTACCACATTATATTACGTTTTATTTATAATTCAAATGTGTTTAACAAATCAGTTAATGTAAGAGTTAGCCTACTGTATTACCGTATGTCTAAAGGCGGTCGCACACCGGCCGAAAAGCGCTGCGCTGCGTTGCGGACAACTCGAGGTATCGCACACCGGACTCGCACTTTCTCAGATTATGGCCAGCAATATTGTTATGTTTAAGGACATTATGAAATTAAGATAATGTCTGTACTATGTTATGATTGTACTGTACAATTAAATACAATCGTTGCTAAATCTGCAGTCTGAACAGTTTACCGTCCGTTAACTGAATGAATTGAGAATATCATTAAACCTCGAGTTGTCATAGACGAGTTGTCATAGACATAGCACGGGCTGCGCTTCTCCTCCGGTGCGTGACAGCCATGGGCTGAACAATAGCCTACAAGTTACAGGTAATATCCATCGAGCCTTTGAACTTGTTGCCCGAAACACACACACACAAAAAAAGAAAGGAATGAAGGCTAGCCTGTAAAACAACTGCAATCATGTGATACAAAATGACCCTATTCATCACTATCATCACCACAAGTTCATTGGCGAATTCCTCCTCCTCGTCGCTCTCCTCCACTTCTCCCTCTCCGCCCTCCGCTAACTCTGCCTGCCTTTCTTGCGCTAACTCTTCTCTTTTGTGCGCAATCTGCACCATAGAACTGGCTTAAACAGACGATCTGATGGGTTTTAGAAGATTAAATACAACTTGAAACTAAAAAACAGACCAGGCCTCTATTTGAGACCGGCCTTTATTTATCCAAACCTCGCCACACCAGGCGTGTAAAAGAGACAGTTGTCTATTTGGGACTCGGCTATTAATTGAAGTTTTACGGTATATTCGATTTTCCCCATATAATTTATTTTTCCCATAGAAATGGATTAATATAAAAATGGATTAATATAGTGATTTTTCCATTGGCCTTCTTGTTGACTTTATGTAAGCCATTCCCCAAGTTTCTAATCTAAACAGTTGGTCATGATAAACATTACTCTTTTTGACGGTTTGATAGACCCGTCCCCAAACTCAAAACTCAACTGTGATTGGTTGCTTTTCATGTCAATTAGACGGCCCCTGGGCGGTCCTTGGCCAATGAAAGCTGCTATGGAGTCCATACCTTCTGCCGTCAGTCTGCAGGTCTGGCTACTCGAGACTAGGACAGACCTTACTAGACTAGGACCTAACATGTCAGGTTGCTGTAACAATCAGTGTTGCTGTGTCAGGCTGCTCAGCCTCCTCAAATGAGCCGAGCAATGTGTTGCAAGCTTGTTTTTAGACTTTTCAGTCAACCTGCTATTAAAATTGACTGAGGATATTAAGCTGGGACAGGTAAAAATATTCAGACATCGAAAAAATTGAAATGTTATTTATCTAGTCATTGATATTGTATATAGCTGTGTCTCCATCAAATGGAGCTAAATAGGTGTGAGAATAATATATCCATAGGTTAAATATAGTGGCTTCACCACTGACCTTCTTTTCTGCTAACACACACCTGTCAGACAGTTGCTTGGAGAAGGAGAGGTTTTTGTCAGGAAATATTCAGCTCTATTACCACCACCTGTGAATGAGCTCCTGAGACCTGGGAAAAGGCAAGATTCTGAAACAAATCTGTGTGTGTGTGTGTGTGTGTGCGCGCGTGCGTGAGAGCGCCCATGTGTGTGTGCAGACCTGTCACTCGCTCTCTTGGCTGAAAGTCAGAGTGGGAGCCGTGGCGTCGTTGGGTGAAAGCGTGGGGGAGACATCAGCATTCGGGCGATGTCACCAAGCCCCTGTGCACCGGGAGCAGCCAGACGCTCCGACAGGCGTACCTGCTTCCCCTCCGAGACGTGCACACACACACACACACACACACACACACACACACACACACACACACACACACACACACACACACACTCCAAGTGTCCTTGAGAGTCACTGACAACCTCTCCATAAGCATAAAGAAGCCAAACTCTGTCATTGCCAGGATCAGTCCCTTGGTGGAAGTCTGTGTGTTTGAAGGGCTTTTTTTTGCCTGGCTATGGACAGTCAAAGAAAAGGGTATTAAACTGCCTGAAAGTGTTTAATTGACTTTCGAAGGAGTCCCCGAGCTTTGAGGTGTCACCTTTTGAAAATCTGACTTGGGGAAGTCCCACTCGAACAGGGCGAGTCTTGTTCACTTGACAGTCACTGGCACTTCTGGACAGTTCTCTTAGCGGTGTCTTCCTGGCACTCCCTAGGGTTAAAGAGTTGAGATTACTGTGGACAGACACATGGCTGATCTCAATGTGTCACTTCCTCAAGCAGCTGTTCATACTTTCTCTTCACTCTTATGCCAACACAAGGTCAACAGTGAATATTGGATGGGCAGGAGGTACCTTGTGAATTGATGGCCTCTCGCTTCCTCGTATTAAATCCTTAATTTAAAGCTTTGTATGATGATTATTTGGTCATCGATTTAGCTTTTGTGTATGGGCCTGTTTACACTTTGTCACTTCATGGGTTTTTTTACTGATTTGATAGCTATCGGATTTAAGTGTTCCATTTACACTTGGCCACATAAATGTGTCTCCGCAAAACGAATATAAATCTGATTATCAATTCCTACACTATTTGCAAATTAGTCGTCAACAATTAGTCATCTTCAAGTTCACGTCAACAATTGCAACATATATATATATACATTATTAACTTTAATATTTTAAGCCTAAATGTTTTAAAATGGATGAAATTAGCATGCTAATAGTCTAACAAAAAAACAATCAATTTTTTTAGGTTTTAAAGGTATTGTAGGTAAGATTTTTATAAAAAACTTTTTTCAAAATTTGTTTAAACTTTCTATATATATCAATGCATAATTAAAATGTAAGTACTCTGGAAAAGAGAGTATAAAAATCGAGTGTCTGTAGTCCTCTCAGGGCTGCCATAAACACAGCTACTTATCTCCATTCACTTCCACCTCCTCCATTCTGGGCTCCTTCCAAAACCATGCCCCCAAAACACAGGAACGCGCAATGCCGACCGCTCACAGCTGGAGGACGCGCTTACCAGCGCCGAGCGGAGAGGAGCGCAGTGCATGTAGTGACATCATGTCAGACTCGCATGTAATAAAATACCTAACTTTATCATTATGAATATAAACAACTAACATGGCTGTTATTACTCACTATCAAGCTAGCATATCGATACTGGTAAAGTTTAAAATATATTGAGTTTGATTCGTTAACGAGCTAGTAACATAAAGCAAAGCTAAAAACTGGTTGCATTGATACACGTTTTCCCATTACAATCAGTTACACTGTGATGAAGGTGAATTTTGTGTAAGATTCATAACATATACGCCGTGTTTTGCATGTAATTGTGTCTCTTACTACCCTCTTACCCTCCGCGAGTCAAACGAGTGCGCACATCTGGGCAGCGCATGTAGCAGCGGGGGTGTTGCCATGGTTGCGAGAGAGTGACAGTCACCTAAGCCAATCCTTTTGTTTTGTCCCGAATGGAAATAATGAGCTGTGTTTAGTGCAGATTAAACGGTCTAGAGTCACTCGATTTTTATACACTTTTTATCAGCGTACTTACATTTTAATTATGCATTGATATATATAGAAAGTTTAAACAAATTTGGAAAGAAGTTTTTTTTATAAAAATCTTACCTACAATACCATTAACTAGTTATACTTCGATTTTTAAATGTTCGACAACACCACTGACGAGTAGACATTGAGCAATAAGCATGTCCCAGCTAGGTTCATCACTTGTTGGGGTCCAACTTTTCCGTCGTGATCTGTGCTATGTGTGTTTCTGTATTTTCTGTATTTGGTTCCGTTGTGAGTATTTGTATTGCGTTTCTGTATTTGGTTGCATTGTGAGTATTTGTAGTGTCAAAGGTATTTGTTTGCGGTCTGAGTATTTTTAGCGTGTTTGGTTGCGTTGTGAGTATTTGCAGCATGTGTTGTCCAACTGATGAAGATGTTTTCTTAATTTGTTGGTCTTTTTTTTCTAGGGCTGTAATCTCCCAGTCGATTAGTCGATTATTGGTCGATCTGTTCTGGCTCGACCAAAATTCTGATTGGTCGATTTTTTGCCTCGTTCATTTCATCAGGTGGAAAGCACTAATTGCTAAATGGGGTGTTTTCAGAGCACCCCTGTTTTACAGGTAACAGTCTGTCTTCAGAACACCCCCCTTGTTTTCACTTCTTTTGGATTAGCCCAACCCACTGGAGAAGAGATACAGATTGAAGAAAGTAGGCTACTAGAAGGTTTGCTGAATATTATTTATTTCATTGCGAGAGCATTAAATTCATAGTCAGTCCTCTTCTACCATGTCAACAAAGACATCGGCAGTGTGGCAGCATTTTTTTAAAAGTTAATAGTGTATTCGTGTCTGAAATGATAGTGTCTGTCAGTTATTATAATAGATATGACAAAAACAATTGTCTAAATTGTTGCATATCCCTCAAAAGTTCTTGTGATGATATCACTAGTTGACAACATAGTACTATTTTCGGAAATCATAGGCTATGATATTGCGCAGGTGCACTTGATGCAACACTGTCAGAGCCGACAGAGTCGTGTGTCAGACTCATTTCAGTGCAAAATAATTAGGTCAAAAACGTTTTAATGTACTGAAAATAGCCTACTAGTTTTTTTATGTTTATTTATAATTAATTTAGGCTGACAACAAGGCTACCAAGTACTGCGCACAGTGTGCAGCTAATTAATTTAAAGTCTTTTCTCCTAACGTCATTTTAAGTAGATTTTTGTCAAATTTCAGAACGTCAGTCGACCAAGATTTTCTTTGGTTGATTACAGCCCTATTTTTTTCTATGTGCATGTGTTTAAAGTTGCATAATATTGAGCTCTCTCGCAGCATGTTGAGCTCTCTTGTCCACCGTAGTTATGGTTGTTTAGGCTATTTATTTGTTGAATATCTGTTATTTACTCAACTGAACAACTGTACCTTAGCATCCATATATTGCAAAGAAATTATTTACATCAGTGTTTTGTGGACATGAACCTAAACCAAGCTAATTAAAAAGATTTTTCTAAAAACTGGTTCAGATGGTCCACCGACTATTAATACACACACACACACACACACACACACACACACACACACACACACACACACACACACACACACACACACACACACACACACACATATATAATATCTTTTTCTTTTAAATTCCTAATAGAAATAGATCTAGTACATACAAACCCACCCAACACCACGCATATTAGATTTTAAAGTATTAAATAATTAATGAAAAAAATCCTCTTTAAGAGACATCTTTCCTTTTGTAGTATAGCTCTGTAACTAGATTTAGACTAACGTGAGGCCAAGTGTCAGTGCCCATACACTTTAGAGACTCTTTGGCTGATAAGCGGACCCCCAGGGGAGTAAAAGTGCTCAGTTCAAGTGTGTGTGTGTGTCTGTTTGGACACATTTCCACTAGTGCGAGGCCCAAAGCCACCTCCTGTCAACTGTATACACACACACACGCACACACACACACACACACACACACACACACACACACACACACACACACACACACACACACACACACACACAAGTTCTCACTCCGCCCAGAGTGTGTGTGTGTGTGTCAGCAACAGCACCCTGGGCCTGGATTTCTGCAGGATCAACAGGGCTAATTATAGTGATGCACTGACACCTTTCTTGTGCCTTTTCAATCACCTCCCACTGCCAGGTGCCTCACTGCCTCAAGCTCCCCCTTCGCCTGTTTGTGTGTGTGGTTTATGTGTGAGAGCTCATGAGTGTTTGCTCAAAAGTTTGTGTGTGTATGAACAGGAGTTAGTGGTGATGGTGGTCGTGGGTGTGTTTTTTTTTTTATGTGTGACTGGCAACGAGTTGGTGAGAAGTTTGCAAAGGTGTATGCTATAGAAGAGATATGAGATGTCTGAAAATGCTTGAAAGATGTTAGTTGTTGTATTTAGAGAGCTGTATCCTATTTTCTGGGGCTTTGGATTTATATATATATATTTATATATGCTTAATAGTGATTATTTGTGTGCATGTTATCTATTGAAGGCAGTCGATAAACTAAGGCTTTTGTAGGTCTCAGAATATCGGTGAGTAGCATTGTTTACACTGAAATTGTGGACAATTTACCATTTTCTTTAAAAGTGTTTAAACATGCTGACTTAAATCAAGCTTCACTATAAATAAAATAGTGTGGACGCATTACTTTTTTAAATGTTTTTGAAAGAAGTATGCTCTTATGCTCAAGGCTGCATTTATTTGATCAAAATATTGTGAAATAGTATTACATATTAAAATAATAGGTTTTCTATTTTAATATAATATATTTATGTGATGCAAAGCTGAAACTTCATCAGCCATCCAGTCTTCAGTGTCACATGATCCTTCAGAAATCATTCTAATTTGCTGATTTATCATCAATGCTGGAAACAGTTCTGCTGCTTAATATTTTTTTTTTTTATAACCTGTGATACTATTTCAGAATTCTTTGATGAATATAAAGTTAAAAAGAACAGCATTTATTTAAAATAAGATTCTTTTGTAACAATATAAACTACCGTTCAAAAGTTTGGGATCAGTATGTTTTTTCTCCTTTTTAAAAAATAAATAAGCAAATACTTGTATTCAGCAAGGATGTGTTAAATTGATAAAAAGTGATAGTAAAATATTTTTTAACTTTTAATGTATCAATGAATCCTGAAAAAAGTATCACGTTCCCCCCAAAAAAAAAAAAAGCAACTGTTTCCAGCACTGATGATAAATCACCATATTAGAATGATTTCTGAAGGATCATGTGACACTGAAGACTGTAGTATTGGCTGATGAAAATTCAGCTTTGCATCACAGAAATAAATTATATTTTAAAGTATATTAAATTAGAAAACAATTATTTTAAATTGTAATAATATTTCACAATATTACTGTTTTTTTTGCTGTATGTCTGATCAAATTAATGCAGCCTTGATGAGCATAAGAGGCTTCTTTTAAAAACATTTACAAAATTAATCGCAACGCGTGAAAAAAAATAGTATTAAGCGTTAAATATCTAACACAATTAAGGCAGCACTCCGTTTTCTTTTTGTACAAATATTTAAAATATAAGCTACTGTCTTTGTTGTTCATATTTTAATTTGTAGATTAAATGTGAAATTATTACAATATAAAAATATATTAAAAACTTTAATGTTAGGTGTGATTAATCGTGATTAATTACTGAAAAATGTGTGATTGGTTAGTTAATTTTGAAGTGGTTAGGGGTTTTGTTGGTTGATATTGTTATTTTAGTCAAGCAACTTAAAGATATTTTGACAGAATTGTCATTTTTGGGTGAACTATCCCTTTAAGCAGGGCAGAGCCTCTAATGGAATACACAGATGTTATTTACTATATCACTCATGTCATTTTTGTCTCATCTGATGCCACCCCTGGGTCATCAGGTCTGCTTTGTGTAGGGACGCACAACACGCACATAAACATGTCATCATTCTTTTCTTTGTGTTGACATACCCTGTGTTTCCTATAAACTCATGTAGCTCTATCTTATCCCCCGCTGTTATTTAAACCTGACAACAGCACCAGAGTCTGTAGTCGTCCATGTCATCATCATAGTGCTATGTGTCATTACCCATGCATATGCTGACAGTGTATCCCTTATCCCTCTCAGGACTCTGGTGAGCTCTGCTGACTTGTTTGCGCTTATGTCAAGTTTTTTGGTTACAAGGCGCACCGTACGCTGTCATGTGCTGTCACCCTCTTCCTCCCAAGGTAGTCAGTCATTGGAACGGCAACCCCTCAATCCCACGTTTGGAAATCAACACAGACATGTCATCAGCTGAGCCAGTGAAGGGGAGAAGAGCTTCCTGAGGCTGAGAAGATGCTATCGCGCTGTTTTGCTGTCGCGAGAAAGCTGCACTGGTGGTCCTTGAAGTGCAACAACCCTGTCTCTCTCAAAAGCACAGGGAAGAAGGAGAGATGTAACTTCCAAACCCCCTATGCCACCATAACCGGAGTCTGTTATCAGTATGCATGTGTGTAGCTATGCGTCTTTGTGTGTGTACTTATGTTTTGTTGGGTGGCAGGGGGCTGAGGGGACCAGCGCCAGCTATGCCTCTTTATCGAGGGTCATTGTGGTGGAGGACGAGTGGCCGTGATAACGTCTGGCCTTGCTTTTGATGTTATTGAGCTGCTCCAGCAGAGAACTGGTGATAACAAGTCTGATAAACATTCAACGTCCCTGTAAGCCTCCTGTGTGCGTGGAGGGCCAGAGAAGTGATCCTGTACTTTGTTTGTCCTTCACTGGCAGTTATTCAAGTTGAAAACCCCTTGTCCAGTATCCCTTTTAACTGACTTGTGTTTAAACTGAAGCTGAGTAGTCACAAAGTCATGTTCTACAACGTGTACAGACAAATTGCCCCCGCAGCTTTTTGTGCATGCTGACCTTGCTCTCGCTTCACACCCTTGAAGCCCAGATACAGTTTTGTTCTATTGGGGCTATTTTGTCTTTGTTTTTCAGCTTTACCGGCTTCCAGAGTCAAGAGGATAGTTTTCAGGATCTCAACCCTTATTTTCTCCCCGTATTGTGCACATTTGCATCACCCTTTTAAGTGTTTGTGTTTGCTGCTGTGTATGTCCTTGCAGTTTTCTCACAGGACTTTGCAACACCTTTACAACTGCCCTCATCTCACTAGACATAGAGAGCAAAGCAAGTTGTATGGAAAAATCCGTGTAAACATGGAAGGACAAGATCCCAACATGCATTTGGCAAGGTTATGCATCAAATTCACTCTTCAAACCTGTGCGAACTGTTTTTCTGAAGTGGGTCAACGACTCCCTGGAAGTGCTCAGTGGATTAATATTTACACCATGCCTTGCACTTCCCTATCCACGTTGTGTCCTCTTATGAGCAAAGGACCTGTGTTTCATGCCGTGGACTGGAGTTAAAACGTCTAAGCTACTGCTGAAAAGTTATTTTCCTATAGTACTAAGTAAGAAGTGGGCTGTGGTGCCAGGTCATGCATGTTTCCAATTGCAAAAAATCTTGTTTGGCTGTAGCAATTAAGCTGGACTGACAGACAGGTGTTCCCTCATATGCAAGGCTAGAAGTGGCTGGCCATGTTTCTGTGCCATGCACTTAGTTTTACTGAGACAGAACAAGAGAAGGATCATTCTTATAGTCTGGCCAATACGAGTCAACTGCAGTGCCTGTGACCCAGTTCCAACCTCTTTTGCTCTATCTTTTCCCCTCCCTCTCTTTCTCTCTCTCTGTCTTTCTCTCTTTCCCCCCTGCTTCCATCCTTTGTGCTGGCACATCTCGCTCTTTGAAGTCCACAGGCTGATCTCCCTCAACAGGAGAGAAAATGCAAAAAATAATGGGATGGAAAGGTTGTTAAATCTGGGCGAAAATTGAAAAAATGTAGAGAACACAAACAATAATAAAAAAACAGAGCACAACTATCACTCCAGATGCTGAGGTGCGGTGCCCCATGGTGTCATGAAGAGGCAGTGTGCCGCAGGTAGCTCCATTCCCCTGGCACCACAGGTTTATTTATCCTCTTTTCTGTTTTTTTTTTTTTTTTAATATACCAGCTGAGCAATGTCAAGGGATCTGACCTAGAAAGGTCCAATCACTCTGTCAAGCCCTCAACCTCCTCCTATGAGTGCAACTGTGCCAGAGACTCAGTCATCTCTAACAGAAAGGGGAGCAGTGCATTGCTTGTATCTCCAAGGGTGACCCACTTCAGGGACATGCACAAAAATGTGGTGGACTGTGGGCACAGTTAGCACTCTAAAAGTGAATCTGGCAAGGTGGCAAGGCTTGCTCCATATATCAGTTTTTGGAGGAAACTTGAAGTTCATTGAGTTCGCATGAGTGCCAGTCAGTTGGTCACTATTCCAGAATGAACTGCCCTGGATGGATCAGGACCCTGATGCAGAAGGAATGGATTTTTTTTTTTTTTTTAACGGGTTTACAGTATTTTGGAATATTAGCTGGTTAACAGTACATTATCCCACTTATTATACGACTGCTTGTGGCTTATTTTTTAATGTCAGATTATAGAATATGCTCTTGTGAAAGACTGTGAGGTCATAGTACCTAGTTTTCTTGGTTAACATTGGAAGTCCACTTAAAGTTTCCTAAGCTTCCTTGTTAAATGCCGTCAACCAGCTTTTTCCTCACCCTCTGTGTGAATGTATCTATTTGTGGACACCATTGGGTTACCAGAATATCAGTCTTTTCTGCAGTGCAGAAACTGAGCTGGAGGCTACCGTGGGAACAGTTGTGTATGACAAAAACAATCGGCAAGCAAGACTCCTCTCAGCTGAAGACACAACAGCGCCGGGGAATGATGGCTCTCTGCTCTTCCACCCTCGGCTGCAAATAGTTCATTCTAATTCCCAAGATAGTGGCAAGCAGTATAAAGCCCCTGCAGTGCTGCTCTGCATGGCTTTGTGGTTCTGGAAGATGGGAAAATAAGCACTGTTCTCCTTAAACATTAAACCATGCATTCATTCCCCATATTATAAACAGTAACGCCCTGAGCTTTGGTGGGTTTTCTTTAAGGTGTGTCTCTGTCTGCCTTGTGATCTTGTATCAAGCTTTTAAGCTTCTCTGTTTCTGCTGTAATGGGCTACTTATTTTGCATTGTAGTTTTGTAAACCTTCATCTAGCTACATCATTACTTTCCTCTAATAAACACACTTTTATCTCTGCTTTGGAGTGAGTTGAGGATAGGTAAAAGATTCTTGTGTTCCGAGGGAATGACATTTTGCTGTTGTTAAAGGAAGGATATAGATTCTCTTTATGCTTCTGTTTTCAGCTAGAATTTGGCAGCTTCTTTTCTTTTACATTTTTTTTTTAAGTTGGCCTCGGGCCTAGAAGAGCTCATCAGCTGTGCTCGGCTAGATTGCACACACATACCTGCAATGTTATTTCAAATAGCTTAATTAGTTTCTGTCTACATAGGCTGAAAGATTTACATAGGGCAGCACTTTATTTATTGCAGAAAATGATTGAGACCATGTGACTTTAGCACTCGGTGTGCATGAATTGGCTTTCTGGGTCATGCTCCAGCACTGTCTATTACCTTATGGAATAGAATTCTACTTTATCACCTTCACTCGTTGGATGATGTTTTTTCCCCTCTCGTTTCTCTCCCAGGAATTTGCTCTCTGATCTTGTACTTTTCTAACTCTTTATGACTGATGATTTTTAATTGAAACACCTCTCCACTTTAAGTAATTCTCTAAAATTTGAACATAATTTTAGACAATGGGCAAACGCTTATAAGAATGAAATGAAGATAAATGCATTCTTCAGGTATGTTTTGACCAGGGATAGAGTTCTCATTTTTCATAAAGACTCCTAGGTTTCCAAATGTTTTTTTTTTTGTTGTTTGTTTTTTTTACTCCCCATTAACACATCTTGTTTGGCCATTAGATTAAGGATCTAAGAATTTGCTCAGTGTGAATTTGAATTTAATTGGCTACACTTCACAGGATGTTGAATTTGAATTGGAGTGACAAAGTAAAATTTACTGAACTGATTAAGTGTTCTTCGGTCATGATCCATAAGCCTGTCTTGAATGCCTATAAAAAAAAAACAATAAAAAAAAAAAACATTAAAACAAGTTTGTCTTAACAAACTGTCTTTGTTCTTGTTTAAAAATACTTTAATTTTATCTATATTTAAATCTTAATTCGAATTTCAATTGCAGTTCTTGTCAATTGAAAATGAATTAATATTCAGGAACTGAATTGGAATTTAGAAGGCATTCTCAATTAAATTCTGAATGGTGCAAAACTTGACGCTGTATTTTCATGGAATTCTCGCATTTAAGAGGGACATTGTGACAGAAAATGCCGGAAGATGTTAGCGCAGTCCTGCTGTGCTGTTGATCTCAAAGTCACGTCTCCTATTCTCTAAGAAAGACGAGAACGAGACAAGCCTTTCAAAGCTTGCAGTGTTGTTGTGCCTGACTGCTCATGTCAGGGTTGTTGGTGTCACAGACTTAAATTACACATGCTATAATTTTGTGAAATGGATAAGAATCCTGATGTGATTGTCATCATTTAGTCCTGTTGCATCTATTGTTAGTCTTTTTTAAGAAGGAAAGTAGCTCCCACCCCCCCACCCCCCATCCCATGTGAACGGGTGTATAACTTCGTCAGGGGTTGGGGGCTAAGTCCTGTTCCATTTGGCTGTCCATTGCTCCAGGCTTAAGGTTAAAAAAATCTTGGATTTCACAAATGAAGTCTGCCATTGCAGCCAGTGGCATGATGGGCACTTACATTAACCAGCTTTAATTGGGAAAGCAGTTTACCTTACAGGCATGGGGATGGTACATTTGGAGCTGAGAAAATTAGAGTTGGTTGTGAAGGGCAAGCTTGATGTTCTAGCAAAATGTGTGTTTATGTGAGTGCTTGTGTGCTTCTAGGTATCTATTGAGTGTGTGGAGATGGGTTGAGGGTCATTGCAGACCGGGGAATGATCTGTTAGGGATCATAGTCTGTCCTTGGGAGATGATTGACTTCAGCCCTTTTCCAAAGTTACTCCCTTTGGGATGGTACGGCAGGCCAAAGGAATGTGATATTTTGTAACCTTCAGTATCTATTTATTCCCTCATTTCTCACTTCAAGATTGCTGTGCTATGATTGGTATCACGTTGAAAATGTTTGCAGTTCTCATCAAGTAATTAAAGTCACCGTTCTGTTACTTTAAGCCAGAACTTTGTGTTAACTTTTTTTGTTTCCCTGCACAATTCACTCAAGTTTTTGACCTGCTGGTAATCAGAGTCTCGGTTTGGCAACCATCCCACTTGCCAGGGTCTTCAGTTCGACAGCAAAACTTGACACCTTCTGGCCATTAAGAGTGCATGGCACCTTCCATCAGGTCTTCTCTGACTTGATCATCCAGCTTTTCTGTTTCTTTACTCGCCCTCACTTTTGACACTTGCAGATATGGGTGCCCTGGTCTGCCTATCAGTCACAAAGTTCCTCCAAGAACAGTAGGGGAGCTCACTGAGGCTGTCTCTGCTAAAGGTATTTGGTGTCCATCAATGTAGGAGATCCCTGGGATAACCTGACATATAGAGATGTGGGGCTCGCTCTCCAGTGCCTTCCTCTGTGCAATTCCTTCAGTGTGTTCTGTCGATTTGCTCTACTGTACTGACAAGCGGGCCAATCTCTGCTAGTCCTCGGCTTCCTGCCTGCCATCATGCTGTGTTTGTTTTAGCTACCGTTCTATTGCTGCTCGCTTTCCCTTTTCCTCCTTACTCTGAGGCACTCTCAAATTCATTACAACACTCCCTTCCTTTGTCTCTGTGTTTTTGTGTGTCTTGTCAAATAAGTGTATTCGCACAATCCAGGTGGCCCCACAGTCAATTGGAAAACCTCTCACAGCATGAAATTGTGTTGAGTTTTTCTAAGCTGTGTTATTGCGGTTTGCTGGAAGCCCATCTGACAGGAGCTTGGCAAACTAGCCTGAATTCAATGTGCGAGCCTATATATTTCTCTTTTTTTTTTTTTTTTTTTTTTTTAAACTCCTTCGAGAGAATTTTTTTTCTACCAGCCAAGCAGCCACAGCTGGTTTTGTTGTTTTAGCCAAACTGAAAATGGCAAGATTATGACTGAGAGGAATCAAGGAATTTGTTTACTCAAGTTAACTCATTGCAGTCCCACACCACAGCATGAAGCTGGACTGTCATTGTCCGCTTGTTTTATTGGATATGTCACATAAAAAAAAGCCATTGTAGATAGTAAATTAAAGGAGAGCTCCGGTCACTTTTAACATTGAGCTCATTTTTTTTTGTACATTTGGAGTGCTGTCAGTACAGACAAAAACGACAAAAATCGGTGTTGCCTACACCGTGTTATCCTCTTTTTAAAATTCGCACCCTGTTGATTTCAATGGGACAAGTTCTAAACCTGCTTTTAGCCTCTTAACATCCTTGATGTGTCATTACAAGTGCACAACTACTGTGGACTTCGACCGAAAACAGGAAGTAAATACAGGTATGTGAGCTGGCTGAATTAACATCATTTTTATGAATATCTTTCACATCTACTGCAGTCAGATTGACCGTGGTCACTCTTAATAACACCACTCACATGGCTGTGCACTTGTAATGACACATCAACTTGCCCCATTGAAGTCAACAGGGTGCGAATTTTAAAAAGAGGATAACACGGTGTAGGCAACACCGATTTTTGTCGTTTTTGTCTGTACTGACAGCACTCCAAATGTACAAAAAAATGAGCTCAATGTTAAAATTGAGCGGAGTTCCTCTTTAACATTGACGTATCCAGTCATTTTTAATTTGATTGCATTTCCATTTAGAATACAGTTCCTATCGGCTTTAGTTATTATTATAGCATGTATTACAACATCGAGTAATATCATTTTAGTGCTTCTGTACAAACATATACAGTAGTGGCTAAAAGTAATGTCCGACCTAGGAAAATTGAATTCAATTCAAAATTAGTTTTGTAAGCATGTTGCGTAGTTGTGCTTGTAGTCGATTGTTTTATTTGTGATAATGCAATGAAACAGGCCAGTAGTTTGCCTTTCTTTTTTTGCCAAAGTTGAATATGTCAATTTTGGTAGAATTGGAGGTTTTCACAAAAATGAGTTCATTAACCCCTTGAGGTCGGATGACACGGGGGCGCGTCAACTCGATGTTTACTAAATGTTTCTATGAATATCTCCGCGATTGTGCAGCACACATAAGTGATTCTGATTTTGCCGAAATCGATAGATTCTCAGCTTCAACGTCCTTATTCTCGCGAGATCGCACGTGACTCACACAGAGAGCAAGAGGGAAGACAAGATGGCCGTTCACCTTGTGTGATTGATGGGATAGCTTGGCTGTCTGCATTTTGTGTGAAACCAACCAATAGATGTGGTTGAAATCCCTAATTACCCTCCCATCTCCTCACAGTGAGGAAAATACCAATCTGACATGGAGAGAGAAAGAGTAAAAAAGTCTGCGAAAAATGTTGAAAGTTGACGTAATGTAGACAAGAAAACATGAAAATATGTACATTTTGTGAATATTGTTAGTAGTGAGTTTTTTTCAGAAAGTAAACGTTTTGCTTGAAAGAAAGATCTGTTGTAATGCTACGGTTTAATTTGCATACATCCCTTAAAGCTTGATATGTTGTAGGAACTTATTTTAGTCCTATTTTATCTCAGTCCCTCTAATATTTGGTAAAGGTAGAGTCACAGACAAAACTTGTACTAAAAAAAAAGATTTGTCAAAATGTCACTTTAGACAATTGTTATTCATTATCTACTATTTTATTCATATATTACACTACTTTTGTGACCTTAAGACTTTGGGAAACCCATTTCAAGGACCAAAATAATTCGTCCACATGAGAATGTTTCCATAAGAGATTTGAAGAATTTCAAAAATCGGACTTAATTTTCACCTTTTAGAGCCAAATTATCCTCCTCTCTCTCTTTACACAATGCGCTAGGACAAGTGATGAGCTCATCAGTAAGAGAGCTGGGTTTTCTCTGCACATTTTGATATAAAACATATGGGATTGTGTTATGTAATTGCCTTTAAAAGATGAATTTAATAAGATATGTAAAATCGAAGAAAATGTGAAAAAATGCCCTTAGACCTCAGATGGTTAAACCCTTGCCTAGTGATCCCAATTCTCCAAATAGCAATTAAACATCTAAAATTAAATTTTCTAAGAGGAGTACCTTTTATTTGTTTTAATAATCCATGAAAAATTGCCACTTTTCTCTGCTCGCTTCTCGACTACAGGTGCTTCCCCTCAGCACAAGTTTGTTATCTTTGTAATTCCAACTTTGTGAATATTCATAGCAAATTATCAGTGGCACGAGTCTGAACCAATGACATGTGATAACTGCTAACCAGTTGCAATAACGCCTTTCGTGATTAATCAAACCCCCACGCTGTGGCACATTGTGGTATCATGGAAGCGTCTATCCTCTGAAAACATGAAAAGTGTTTACCTTTTTTACTGGCATAAATTTAAAATTGTCAAGCTTTTAATTCAATATTTCGTAGATATATGCCTATTTTCTACACCTGTTTACTATGGCGTAAAAGTGTCCTCTATAATAGTGTCATTACAGCTGCAGTATTTAAAAAGATTTAAAAGATGTATGTACACAATAAGTGCATTGTATCAAATTATTAATTTACATTTTAGTACATAGTTCATCAATCCAAATAAAAAGTGTGACTGTAAAAATTATGCCTATCATATTTTTATTTAAATATTTATTTATTGGATGACTGAATAAAATAACAGTTGGTACCATTCATAATTTGCTGTTATTGTTCACACAGTGCATTAACCACTTGTGTGTACTCTAATAGAATTCCACTGACTTTTCTTACTATCTCTCTCTGACATGCATTCTCATGCATTCATGTATCACATTTTGTTCACTTGTCTCTGAATCTCTTAAACCCCGTCCTTAAGATTTAATTAACATTCTGATCCAGGGGAATTAAAGCCGAGCGCTCTGAACAGTGGTACAGTGGCTTTTGTTTGGGCTGGAAAGTGTTGCAGAGCACTACGCATGCGCATACTCGCTTAACATCTTCCTTTGGCAAACGAGAGGCACAGGCGGTTTGTCTGAGTATGTTTGTTTTGTGATCTTTAGCGTGTGCGAATGTGTATTTTTGGGATTCTGGGATTCTTTTACAGCAGGTGCTATAACAAATACATTATGATAAACAATTTGAGCTGGTGAAAGGAAAAGTAACCCTCAAGGATTGGAGTGAAAAATTCATCAATTAATCCTTTGACAATAAAGCTATACACTCCAAAAAATCAATGCTTGATTGACTCCTTCTGCCGACCCACAGAAAAACTATTCCCTGAATTCAATGTAACATGAAATGTCTCATCCTCCACAAGCACATTATTGAGCTTTCAAGACTAGCGGCTGGGAAATATTTGCCTGCACCATGGGATTGACAAAACCATTGAAGGGTGAAAAAGAAAGAACACTTTAAAAAATAAAGGGCAACAAGTGTGTTTTTTAAAATCCCACAGTCTTTGGGAGATTTCCTTTCTTCCGCCATTGATAACAGTGCATTTGTGCTCTCTGCTTAGTGTATAGCTGTACGTCTTTGTGTGCCTAATAAAGTCGTCAGCTGGCTGTAGGAAAACGGCTGATGTTGGTCCCAGGAAGGAAGCCTGTGATCATTCCAAGGTATGATGGGAGACCACCACAAACCACACCGCAACCCCTTTCTCTCTGTAGCCTGAGATCAAAGCACAAGCTCTAGTAACACTCCATCAATTAAAAAGCCTATACATCCCTAGTGCATGGGAAGAGTGAGAGGGAGGTAGAGGGAGGGAGAACATAGACTGCAGCTGTATTTTGAATCTTTAGATTTTGCTCATGGATCAGTTTTTGTCCCTGTCTGCACTCGTCGTTGCATGCTCCTCTTGTCTCTTGTTCTGTTATATATTAATGTCTTTTAACATATTTCTCATTAGTTAAGAATTTACGTGCTCTGTTGCATTGCATTTGTGATGCAGAGAGTGTTGCAGAGAGCCTAATAACTTACATACTAATCCCTGTTTATTAAATGTGCATGCATAAAGATTAGGAGAGTGATACTTTCACCATTATTATAGATATTGTGGTGCCTTTTAAGTGCTGTGATATGTTTCAGTTTATTATTGCATCATTATGATATTAATATTATATTATATTATATGCTTACAAACTGCATTGGATGTTTCTTACTAAGCTCTTAAAAACAAAACCTCATTTTGAATGCAAATAGGGTATTTTTGTCTCTTTGGAACTGTTTATTTCTGCCAGTAGGAGACTCTCAGTTGATCTCAGTGAATACATTTTAGCGGCATTGGCTTTTTTGGTAAATATCAAACCATTCGCTATAGCATTGACATTATACTAATAATAATAATTAGTATATTGATTCAGTGTTGTGAAGGAATATCACAGCACTATACTGTATTGATTTCCACCCTCACCTTTAGTAAATGCTTTCATAAGGTTTGCATCTGTAGCACTCTGCATCCCACCAGTGACCCTGCAATCTCAGAATAAAGCCAAACATGTCCAAGTAACTGCTTTTCTTGATCTTTGCTTCCTTTTTAAATTGAACACACAAAGAACCAAAAAGTACAAGACTTTTTCAGTCGAATTACCTTCTGATTCTTTGACGTTCCTTTAAGTACCATATACATACTATAGTATGCGAATATGGTAATCATCTACAGTAGTACCATCACTGTTAAAAAAAAGCAACTACATCTTGTTTCAGTATATGGGACCTTTTGAGTAACAAATACTATATGAATTACTTGATACTGCATAACAAAACTTGTTAGACCAACAGAGTTCCAAATGTTGTTCCCCAAAATGTTGTCCCAACTAGTTAAACACAGTTTTCGAAAAAATAGTTTCAAATTGAACAGTATTGCTAATGTTATTGGTTTATGACTTATTTTTTTTTACCTTTCTAGAAGTGTGTTTTTCAAGTGTTGAGGTCTGTAAAACCTTCTAAAACTAATGTATATCCCAGATATCTTTGCTTTGTAAGATGAATGTGTGATGTGGTGTGTGTGTGTGTGTGTGTGTGTGTGTGTGTGTGTGTGTGTGTGTAAACCCTACAACATTTGTTGATTCCCTTGAGGAAAACAGCTTATAAATCATACTAAATTATGTTTTTATTTTGGAAAATGTAAGTTTTTGGGGTTGGGGTAAGGTTAGGGGATAGAATATACAGTTTTTACAGTATAAAAATCATTTATGTCTATGGAAACTCTCAATAAAACATGGAAACCAGTGTGTGCGTGCACGCATTTGCTGAATGGGACATTTTACATTTAGTGAACAAACAAATAAAGAGCACCTAAAAACTGCATCAGGTTGCTTTGGTTTTTTACGTTTTCTCAATATATTTTGTTTTACTGTGATGGTATACTTAAAGTCCTTTTGTAAGGCAAAATCTTAAATCCTTGTGAAATGATGAAGCTTTAT